>JBBHAA010001424.1:595000-930000 GCA_037953035.1 Aquarana catesbeiana | reverse complement strand
GAGTCCTGTGCATCTCTTGGTCGGTTTCAGGTCCGAATTCAGCCCAAAAATTTGGTCTGAAATGGGACCTAAAATGATGAATGGAGATGCACAGGACTCCTTCTGTGCGCCTCTGTGTTCTCCAGTGTGAACCCAGCCCTAAGCATGGGGGGGGTCTCCCATTCCCTGATATGGAGGTGACCACTAGAGGGACCATTTACCAAGGCATATATGAAACATAGCCACCAAAATATGGAACCGCAAGCAAGTTAGGATGTGAAAATTTAAACAAAATCTTCTTCCAGTTTAATTTTATAATTATTTAAGCTGCATCCTTGGTAAAAAAAATACCCTGTGGCCTTTATTTAGAGGACATCAGGCTACAAAACGAAATTGATGTGTGAGAAGCCTCCAGTGGAAGCAGTCATCCTCAGTCTCCTGGGTTGCATACTAAAACCTGGACTAGTAAACAGCCTTGAGGGTCAGCTTCCCTCAAAGGCTTCTCACAAAGCTTTCATACTTTGTGGTAAATTCCCTGTAAAACAGGAATCAAGGAGATAGGAGATAATCCTATTATGTAAAGACTTTAGTGGTCTGGGTGACCACAATGTGGCACCTTAGGTGACTGTGGTTTGACCTCCATGCTGTTGGTATTCAGAACAACAAAAATGTGTGCTCGTCATCCAAACTTCCACTCTAATGGAATGCAATCAGCATCTCTTTTCTTTTTTGTGGTAGGATTTTGGATAATGCAGTGCAGTTCTTGGCCGTACATATATTCAATGCAGATCAGCCCTGCTGCAGCCTCTCACCTTGGGACTTGCTACAAAGTTGCAATGTACAGTCTGATCACTGGGGGAGAGGGGACTGAGGAAATGCTTCATCCTGCCTGCAGCAGACTGATGACATCATCTCAGCCTAGGCACTGGACTGAAGGCCAATGATGACTTTTTAATGCTGCTAAAGCTTTTTGGAAAAAAAAAGATTAATCTTGCTGTATATTTTTAGAGTTTATGCATACAGACTCGTGAAAGTTGCTAAAAGGTCCACTTTAACATGTAATGGGTGCAATAGTATTATGTGTTCTTTTTACAGGTA
Organism: Aquarana catesbeiana; assembly: GCA_037953035.1. Classification (NCBI taxonomy): domain Eukaryota; kingdom Metazoa; phylum Chordata; class Amphibia; order Anura; family Ranidae; genus Aquarana; species Aquarana catesbeiana. The sequence goes on along the minus strand of JBBHAA010001424.1, from coordinate 928,923 downwards.
GGCTTTGTGATGCTGAAGAACTCACTCGCATTACTGGAATACAAGGTGGATCTGTCTTTCTGTTACCATTGGTTCCTTCAGGATTTAACCCCAGGGAAGTCTTCTGGAGGCACTTGTCTCCTATAGATCATTTAGTGGCCTCTTTTTCCCGAGGATCCTTGGACACAACGTATCAATCTTGTTTCCACGGCAGAGTCAAACTTCTCCAGAACTTCACTTTGGAAATATTGGGGCTAGATTTGAGGGACACTGGGATGTTCACTTGCCAAATGGTGGATACTCAGGGACACATGCAACTTCATCGATTTCACCTCAGTGTCTACGGTAGGTGCTCAGTAGATTTATACCTCATAACTATTATGTATTATAAAGTTCAAAACACAAGTAATTTATAATATTAATGCACAGTTTACAAATATCAACATTTCATCATTCCTAGAAGTGGCAGCCAAGCCAGAGGTCCAAGTCTTTGTGTCAAGACAAGGCCAAGATTGCGCCCTATTTCTCAGCTGCAACGTGACTACGGGGAATAATGTAACCTATAGCTGGATAGTTGACACTGGACAAGAGGGTCAATTAAATGAGACTTACAGGCTTTATGATGAGAAACGCCTGCTTAAGATGACTTTGAACTCAACTCATCAAGATGTCTCCTTTACCTGTGTTGTAACCAACCCTGTCAGCCAAGAAAATACATCTGTAATCCCATGGACAAGCTGCGTAGCTGAACCAGGTAAGCCCAATGAATTTGTATTTTAAAGTATATTTATAGCCAGAGCCTTTTTTTTAATTAGTTTTTGATTGAGTAGATCAAGGGTCTCCAAACTTTCTAAACAAAGGGCCAATTTACTGTCATTCAGACTGGACTGTGGCCAGTAGAAGTAGAAAATACCCCAACTTTAGTTGGAATAGACTGTATCTCAGGCTTGGTGGTCAGTGGTTTTAAAAATAAATACATAACTCTTGTGCCCAGCAGGTGGAGGAATAGTGCCCCATCACAGATATCAGTGGGAGGAATAGTGCCCCATCATTGGTGTCAATGGGAGGAATAGTGCCTCATAATTGGTGCCAGTGGGAGGAATAGTGCCCCATCATTGGTATCAGTGGGAGGAATAGTGCCCCATCATTGGTGTCAATGGGAGGACTAGTGCCCCACCATTGGTGCCAGCGGGAAGAATAGTGCCCCATTGTTGGTATCAGTGGGATGAATAGTACCTCATTATTGGTACCAGTGGGAGGAATAGTGCCCCATCATTGGTGTCAGTGGGAGGGATAGTGCCCCATCATTGGTGCCTGTGGGAGGGATAGTGCCCCATCATTGGTGTCAGTGGGAGGAATAGTGCCCCATCATTGGTGTCAATGGGAGGAATAGTGCCCCATCATTGGTGTCAATGGGAAGAATAGTGCCCCATCATTGGTGTCAGTAGGGAGGAATAGTGTCCCATCATTGGTGTCAGTGGGGGAAAAGTGCCTCATCATTGGTGTCAGTGGGAGGAATATTGTCCCATTATTGGTGTCAGTTGGAGCAATAGTGCCCCGTCATTGGTGTCAGTGGGAAGAATAGTGTCCCATCATTGGTGTCAGTGGGAGGAATAGTGCCCCGTCATTGGTGTCAATGGGAGGAATAGTGCCCCGTCATTGGTGTCAGTGGGAAGAATAGTGCCCCATCATTGGTATCAGTGGGAGGAATAGTGTCCCATCATTGGTGTCAGTGGGAAGAATAGTGCCCCATCATTGTTATCAGTGGGGGAATAGTGCCTCATAATTGGTGGCAGTGGGAGGAATAGTGCACCATCATTGGTATCAGTGGGAGGAATAGTGCCCATCATTGGTGTCAGTAGGAGGAATAGTGTCCCATCATTGGTGTCAGTGGGTGGAATAGTACCTCATATCAATGTAAAGATCAGTGTCCCAAGGGTCTGATAAAGACAAGCAAAGGGCCACATTCGGCCAGCTTTGGAGATCACTAGAGTAGAGGAAGATTAGAATCCCTGTCAAGTTTCTCTTGCCATTTGTGCCCCTTGATCTTTTTCTATTGACCTTCATCACTGGGATGTAATAGGAAATACTGAGTGTTTTTGTTACTGGAACAAGATGTGAGGGGGAAATCTTCCAGTAGAATTTATTTCCCCTTTAAAGATATTCTTTCTTAATTCCTATCTTAGTAATCACTGTCTTCAAGGCAGGAAGTGAGGCAGAATTTCCCCAATGGACAAAGAGATTCAGACGCACACCACACAGACAAACACCCATAAGTTTCAGGGTGTTTGTACGGGACTGGAGAGATGGTACCCTTTATTTTTTTAAGTCTTTAGAATTTTCCACCCTTTCTTCAGACTTCAGTTAAAAAGTGTCACCAAGCAATGTTTCAGGGGTGTGCAGGGCCTCTTTCTCAAGGGAAGGGATGGCTCCTTTATCAATGTACTATGAGAAAAGGGCCCTGGGTGATCCCAAAACATTGTTTGGTGATGCTTTTTCACTGATGTCTAAACAAAAGTCAGTTCTTCAAGAAAGACACGTGGAAATGTTTCTAGCTCTTCCCATTAAGGACACCATTAGCCATATACCTGACAGAGGTTCCATCCCTTTCCCACTATATGTCTGTGAAGGTTCTCATTTCCCTGGGTCATAGTATAATGAATGAATGAATATCTTATATAGCGCTACATATGCAAACTATATCGCCTCAAGGCGCTTTTGCCACCAGTGTCCATCTGGGTCTTCAAAAGAGATGAGTCTTGAGCTTCTTCCTGAAGGCCAGATGGTTTTCTTCCAAGCGGATGTCCGTGGGTAGAGCGTTCCATAGCCGTGGTCCTTGGACTGCGAACCTTCGTTCACCTTTTAATTTATAATGAGTCTTGGTGATGTGGAGGAGGTTCTAGTTAGTTGACCGAAGGGGGCGACCTGGGGTGTAGTGTTGTATTTTGGCGCAGAGGTATTTTCCTTGTGTACATTTGTGAGTGAGGCAGAGGGTCTTAAATGTAACCTGGTCCTTCACGGCTAGCGAATGGAGGGTCCTTAGGGGACGGGGTGATTGATTCCCAGGGTTTTCTTTCCAGTTACCAGTCTGGCTGCTGTGTTCTGGATGATTTGTAGATGTGAAATTTGGTATTTGGGAAGTCCTAGGTAGAGGGAATTTGCGTAGTCGAGTCGGGAATTAATAGTATAGCCAGTAGTTGTGAGTCACATTAAACTGGTCTTGTTCTCTCAAACTATATTGCCAGGGATGAACTTGGAGCTATTGTTTACCACATAACGTAAATATATAAAAGACCAAAACTTCCAATCCTAATGGGGTGGTAAACACAAGACTCAGAGATTTACAGGTGAATAAGCTGTCAGGAAATTGACCATCTCCAAATACTCCATAGTTATATAAAACCCAAAGTTTATTATATTTGACTCAACCAGAGCACCAGCTGGCCATGTTAAAACATAATGGTCAATAGTAAAAAAAATAAAAACTTCAAGATGTCGAAAAAAACAGTATACAGAAACCCAAAAGTTTTGTGTGGGCTCAACCATAGCTTCATTCTACATAGGATGGATACATCTACCTAAAAATAGGCCCTACATCGGTATGTCATGTATATATACAATAAAAGGTTACAACAAGGTAGGTATCAGTCTGTACAGCTGTGGTGGAGTTCCAAGTATCTCAATGCATTTTGCAAAGATGCTTCTTCAGGAAAAGGGCATTCTCAAGATGATAAAGACATCGAGCTGAAACTAGGGACACAGGCAGAATATTATGTCCCTGATGCCATGGAGAAGGAAAAGAAGGACTACAGTGCTGGGCGGCACAATATCTAAATGGCAAGGAGGCACTATGTGGGGGAAACAGCCACGAAAAGGAACAGGATCCAAAATCTAATCCAAACCCCCATTAATGAAGAGAGTGCAAGTACAGTCTGATCACCCCAGTGTAGCACACAGATTTCAGGCGTTGCTTTCTGTTGAAGACGTTTCACAGCTAACCAAGCCACTTCTTCACAAGTTGTTTGGTAAGCTACAAAAGGTCTTCAGTGTTTGAGAACTAGTCCGGCTGAATATGACCAACTACTACTAGCTTTCCCACTGTACTAGTTGGTGTCTGGGAAACCCTTGGAGAAACTAACCTCACTACCTATTCCAATGACCATTATCTTCTTGCAGGGTCTCTTTACAAAGTATCCTGGATATTATTTGGAGTCTTTGATGTTCTCTTTAATGTAGTGCACTAGAAAAATGATTATGAGTAATTTGGCTGGTATGTAAAAAAAAGGCAATTTTTCTAAACACTTCTTTCCTCCACAGGACAAAATTTTAGGATGAACAACGGTAAAATAGTGATACTTGTTGCAGCTGCTCTCATTATCATGTTTACCACCTCGATGATCTGCGTCTACTTTTTTAGCAGAACCTCAGGTGAGCCCATGTTATTTTGGGGGGGGGGACCTCTTGTTGTAGACAAAGGTGAAAAAATATGTTTTTCCTATTAACTATGGCTGTTGAGGTCTCGCAAAGAATTAACATCAGGCTAACAGCTAAATACACAGTTTGAGTACATTTGAGGGGAGTTTTGCCAGCCAAAGGACTTGTACTTTTGTTCAGTCAGTCTTTTGATTTACACAACCCTACCAGACAGCACAGTCAGCTTGGTTACCTCACTGTTTCCATCCTGTAATTGGACAGTGAAGGAGTATCAGAAGACTGATGAGGCCCTCTCTCTCCTCTCTCATTCTGTTAGCGTGTTCCTTGTCAGCACAGCACTGCAGTACACCTGATTGGCTCCTAGTAATGCCCCACCCTGACATCAAGGCCAATACCATATTGAAAATAGGCATTTGTCTTCAATGGTGGATTTTGGTGGTCACTTCCACATTCCCAATGTGTAATTGGAAAGTTAAGGAGTGGCAGGAAACCGATGAGGACTTTTCTCTTCATTCTGTCAACATGGTCCTTGTCAATACAGCACCACAGCACACCTCATTGACTCCTGGTGCTACCTCACCCTGACATCAAAGCTGATACCATATTGAAAATAAGCACTTGTCCTCAATGGGAGCTTTTGTTGTCACTTCCATGCTCCCAGTCTGTGATTGGACAGTGAAGGAGTGGTGGGAGACTGATGAGGTCCTCTCTTTCCTCTCTCATTTTGTCAACATGTTCCTTGTCAACACAGCGCATCTGATTGGTTCCTAGTAATGCCCCACCCTGACATCAAGGCTGATGCCATATTGAAAATACGTACAGTACTTGTCTTCAATGAGGCTTTTGGTGTTCACTTCCATGTTCTCAGCCTGTGACTGGGCAGTTAAGGAGTGGCAGGAGACTGATGGGGTCCTCTCTCTCTCTCCTCTTTCATTCTGTCAACATGTTCCTTGTCAACACAGCACTGCAGCACACCTGATTGGCTCCTAGTAATGCCCCTTCCCTGATATCAAGGCTGATACCAGATTCAAAATAGCTACAGTACTTGTCTTCAATGAGGCTTTTGGTGTTCACTTCCATGTTCTCCGCCTGTGACTTGGCAGTTAAGGAGTGGCAGGAGACTGATGAGGTCCTCTCTCTCCTCTCTCATTCTGTCAACATGTTCCTTGTCAACACAGCACTGCAGCACACCTGATTGGCTCCTAGTAATGCCCCTTCCCTGATATCAAGGCTAATACCAGATTGAAAATAGGTACAGTACTTGTCTTCAATGAGGCTTTTGGTGTTCACTTCCATGTTCTCGGCCTGTGACTTGGCAGTTAAGGAGTGGCAGAAGAATGATGAGGTCCTCTCTCTCCTCTCTCTCATTCTGTCAACATGTTCCTTGTCAACACAGCACATCTGATTAGTTCCTAGTAATGCCCCACCCTGACATCAAGGCTGATGCCATATTGAAAATACGTACAGTACTTGTCTTCAATGAGGCTTTTGGTGTTCACTTCCATGTTCTCAGCCTGTGACTTGGCAGTTAAGGAGTGGCAGGAGACTGATGAGGTCCTCTCTCTCTTCTCTCATTCTGTCAACATGTTCCCTGTCAATCCAGCACTGCAGCACACCACATTGGCTCCTATGCTCCTAGTGCTTCCTCACATCAAGACTGATAATATATTGAAAAGAAGTATTTTTGCTATTTGTATTTAAGGATACATTTAAGACATTTTATTGAATGCATACACGTACTGTATCTATTGGTGTTGTTTTAAATCTTCTTGAAATTGAAACGTATCTTTAAAATGGAAGTGTGGTACGCTAGTGATTCCCCCAGCTAATTAATTTTGTATGTAAGAGCACGAGTAAAAGTGTTATTCAAATTTGTCTAGGAATGTCACCCGACTGGTACACCCCTCTTGCCCTTTGCTCCTCAGACTCCTGCTCCATCGCCACCCCCTTCTAGGTCACTGTACAGACTCTCATACGCCTCCCATGACCCACACTACAACCCTTACAGCATATGATTTACCCTTTCCAATGAGGACCTCTACTTGTCTTCAATGCAGGCTTTGGTGGCCATTGGGGTAAACCTGCGTCTCGATGAGCTGTAGTTCGTATGTCTGGGTGGTGTAGAATGTGCTTGATTTTAATGAAGAATGACTGGATCTTAACATAAGGGTTTGGTTTATTTACAGCTATGGTTATACAAAACCGAGCGTTTTGAAAGACGAGCAACTTTTTTTTTAATTCTGACTCGGTTTGCGAGTGTTGTCTTGCAAAACAAGAAGAATTCCAGCTAATGGGGTGTGAAGTATCGCATTTGGCCAGAGGTGCAGGGGCGCCGGGGACACTCGGAGAGGTTTGGAGCCATTTGGAAGTACTCGGAATGACTCGGAAATACTCGGAAATACTCAGTTTCCGAGTGTTTCCGAGGCATTCCGAGCTGTCCCTGAGTATTTCCGAGGCTCTCCGGCACCCCCCACCTCTGGCCACATGCGGCATTGGATGTAATAGAAGTCATTGCGGAATGAATTATCTTTGTTTCCATTGACTTCTATGGGGAAACTCACTTTGATATGCGCGTGATTTGGATTACACGCATTCTCCTGGAACGGATTATGCTTGTAGTCGAAGGTTCCACTGTAAATTATAATTACAAATAGGGAGGGTTAGCAAAACAAGGTAGGAAGAAAAGAGGAAGACATCTCCTGCCTAGGTTAGCATACCCCTTCTTATTGTTAGGCATGGGGTATATTCCTTCCACACCCCATGCTGGAATCGGCCATATGGTTAACAGAGCGCTGCAACAACCACCAACTGAAGATGGTGTAAAATATGAATTAGATACCTGCCGGCTCACTAACAAGCTTGTTTTTAGGTTCAAAGCACCTCTTTATTGCATGATTACATAAAAAGACAATGTTTTGAGACAGTGCAGTGATCCGTTATCATGTATGTGATAAAGAAGAGCTTAGCACTTTGAAACAAGCTTGTAGGTGTGCTGATGACATGCACTATATTATCAAAAGTATTGGGACACCTGCCTTTACACCCACATGAACTTTAATGACATCCCAGTCTTAGTCCGTAGGGTTCAATATTGAGTTGGCCCACCCTTTTGCAGCTATAACAGCTTCAACTCTTCTGGGAAGGCTGTCCACAAGGTTTAGGAGTGTGTCTATGGGAATGTTTGACCATTCTTCCACAAGCAAATTTGTGAGGTCAGGTACTGATGTTGGACAAGAAGGCCTGGCTCGCAGTCTCTGCTCTAATTCATCCCAAAGGAGTTCTGTCGGGTTGAGGTCAGGACTCTGTGCAGGCCAGTCAAGTTCCTCCACCCCAAACTCGCTCATCCATGTCTATGGACCTTGCTTTGTGCACTGGTCCAAATCATTTGGTGGAGGAGGGATTATGGTGTGGGGTTGTCTTTCAGGGGTTGGGCTTGGCACCTTAGTTCCAGTGACGGGAACTCTGAAGGTGTCACTATACCAAGACATTTTGGACAATTTCATGCTCCAAACTTTGTAGAAACAGTTTGGGGATGGCCCTTTCCTGTTCTAACATGACTGTGCACCAGTGCACAAAGAAGGTCAATAAAGACATGGATGAGCGAGTTTGGGGTGGAGGAACTTAACTGTCCTGACCTCAACCCGATAGAACACCTTTGGGATGAATTAGAGTTGAGAATGCGAGCCAGGTCTTCTCGTTCACATCAGTGCTTGACCTCGCAAATGCACTTCTGTAAGAATGGTCAAACATTCCCATAAATACACTCCTAAACCTTGTGAACAGCCTTTCCAGAAGAGTTGAAGCTGCAAAGGGTGGGTCAACGCAAAATTAACCCTACAGAGTAAGACTGGGATGCCATTAAAGTTCATGTGTGTGTAAAGGCAGGCATCCCAATAATTTTGGTAATATAGTGTATGTATAAACCCAGTGCACATTACTGTGTCCTGTCCCCTAGAGCCCTTTATTTTTTAAATTATATTTTTAAATGGTCTGTCAGGAGTGTGTAAGACTCCTGTTCCACAACAGCTGTTGGTCTCATTCCAGCATCCTGGTTTTAGCTGTGATGCATTCTCCCTGTTTGCCTGTCCACCTGCAAGGTGATTGACGTGGTCAGTCTCTGGGTGGAGAGCAAACCTGATGTAAGCCAGCCAAGCCTGCAGTCTCGTGCTTGTGATAGCGTGTGTAACTTATCATATCTTATTTATTCTTACTATTACTTACACACATACCAGGGCCTCGGTCCTATCTTGCAACGCTCCCAACAAGGTGGGAAGTTACATCCATGCTCGCAGAAACTGGAAAACTTGACCAGCAGGGCATACAAAAGCTCCTAATTTTCCTTAGTCCAAGGCCCTCAGTTGAGTTTTAGGTACGTAGATATTTGAGGTGATTGTAGCCATATTAGTGCATTTGCGTCTGAAACAATTGAGTGCTGTCTGTGATACTTTTTATTTGCACTGACATCAACACAGTGGCAGTGCAGAGGGAGAATAAGCTCTGTGGAACATGGTTCCTTTATGGTCAATGCTGCAGTTGGATGAAGACAGCCCATGTGACTCTGGCGGCCATCTATTTAAGACCCTGGCTCCTGAGTTTGGCATGCATTTAGTGTGTAAGTAGTGTTGGGACAGGTCACCTGTCTGTCAGGGATATTAATAGCGGCAAGGTTCCAGATGAGTAGGAAAAGACTAGGGATCCACCACTTCTCCCGGAAACCTCCCCGTGTGGGCTCAGACTGGCCAGACCACATTCCATCCCTCAAGACAAACGCTGTCAGTTCAGCTGAGATCTGCTCTGCTACAATCTGCTGTTCACCTGTGAGTGTTCTCAGACAGGCTATTCTTCCTCCTTGCTTGTTGTGAATTGTTGTATTCTGACTACAAGTTCTTATTTGCAACTGGAGTGTGTGTGAGTTACTGTTGCCGCACCACACTGCACCTCCACATGCTCTACTGGGGGCATATGTTAAATTAATATCAATGTTGCATAGATATAAGCTTTGTGGGATTGAACGTAGTCCCCTGCTGCTAGAGGTTAATACTAAAAACCATAAAATTGTCATAAAATGTGTTTCTTATGCTGCAGAAGTATCAGCTTGGTGTTGGTATCTTAAGATACTAATTCTGTCTTCTTCCAGGTAAAACCCCAGTAAAAGGAAGACAGAGGACTAACATTCATACTGGGGAGACATTTCTACAGCTGGAAGAAGAGAATGATTCCCCTGAGTTGACTGGCCTTCAAGACAACGAGGAGACAACAGCCCAGCAAAATGAAGAAATGACCCTTGGTCATAATACAGACCAGGACAGTATTGAAGAGAGGACGGTGCAGTTCAGTCCTGAGACGATTGTAACACATAAAGTGGAGACAATTGTATAACACGAAGAGGGAGCCAAATGGCAAAGGATGGATAAACATCAAAACCTTTATCTGGGACCAGAGGAAGACATGAAATGTGTATACTTCTATCTGGAGTGTGCAGGTCTACCAAAAAAAGAAACACCAATGGATTTTTGCAAATTTTATTGCAAATACCTTCTTCTGCTTCTATTTTGGTTAAATACAAAAATGAAAACCGGAAAAGTTCTGCAGGGCGTTCACAGATGCAAGAGTTCTACATTGGAACATAGGGGTTTAATGCCATGTTATCATTCAATGTTCTGCAGGTGACCACCATATGTCTGAGGTGGCTGGAGGACTATCCTGCATGGTGACTTTATAGTCCTATTATTTTTCAAAATTCAAGAGCTCTGCCCCTGCAGCTTGCTGCCAGTGCAGAGAAACACCTACTTATCTGGTTTCCTCATTATTGACCCATCTGTCCAGAAAAGGTAGTCAATAGAAGAGGTGCTCCAAAGGGTGAAGAAAAAAACAATGAAGAAAAAGTCCCAGGAGAGAACATTGTGAGTGCGGTATGGGTTTGACGAGTTCAGTGATAGGCTGGTTGAGATCAGAATATTAGGTATGAGTATTCTCACATCTGGGAGGTTTCAAGAAGCCCGGATGGGGATCACGCAACCTGTGTCTAAAACTTGACGGTGTAGTTCCCAAAGATCCAACTCTGGAGGTAGTGGGATTCTGGTACATGGAATGATGAAAGAAACTGGCCCCAAAAAATTAGGTCATAGGGTGTGCACAACCCACGACCTACTTTTTTTGGAGTCAAGTTCTTCAGGAATAGGTAGAAGGTGGCGATATCTCCTTATAGTTTTGTTGGGTTTTCAAATTTTTAAAGCTGCTTTTCAGATGGCAGAACAGAGCAGCACAGAAACATTTCAGTGGTAAAAATATATTTTTGTGATGTATTGAAATATCAGGCTGTGATTTATTTATTTGTTTTTACCAATTTTTTACAAACTGTACTAGTTTGTAAAGTGATATTAGGAATTCTTAAAGAAAATATGGGCAGCATGGTGGCTCAGGCAAGCCATAGATTATGAATTATAGAATTGCTTGATTCCCCCATCAACACAGTCAATGTTGATGGGCAATCCCTCCTGGTGGGGGGGTGCCAGGAGCCATCCCTGCTGGGAGAACACAGTGATTATTGCTAGCAGCTATAGTCATTGGCAATAATCGCATGTTAGAAATCCAACATGCTGGTTGTACCCAAGTAAATTGATGGATCGACTTGGATCTAATCAGCCTGCCCATAGAGGGCTTGAATCTCAGCTGTCCCTGCTGAACTGTCCAAGATTTAAACCCTCCAAGGTCCAGCTTTAGTGGTTAGCACTTCTGCCTTGAAGCGCTAGGGTCATCAGTTCAAATGCCAACCCTGGCACTGCCTGCCTGGAGTTTGCATGTTCTCCCTGTGCCTGTGTGGGTTTTCTCCAGGTATTCCGGTTTCCTCCCACATTCTAAAGACATGCTGATAGGTTAACTGGCTGCTTTGTAAATTGGCTCTAGTATGCATACTAGGAATGAACGTGAGTTAGGGACCTTAAAATTGTAAGCCCCTTGAGGGCAGGGACTGATGTGAATGTACAATGTATATGTGTAAAGCACTGTGTAAATTGATGGCGTTATATAAGTACCTGTAATAAATACGGAGGTAATGGCACTTTGCAATAAGCAGGTGGTACACAGCTCAGCTGTTAATGATTGGGAGAGGTTTATTGGTTCACATGAATCAGAGAAGGGTCTCAGCTTTCAAGTAGAGCCCATCCTTATTAGTATAAAATACAAAAGCTCATAAACCATGAAAAGTTAAATGGGTGTATATATATATATATATATATATATATATATATATATATATATATATATATATATATATATATTTTTTTTTTTTTAAAAAGAAGCTTTTTATACAATTAAACTTATTTTTGTAATTAAATGTTTCAGATGTGCATGCCTTTTTATTTCTTCATGGTGTCTTTTAAGCTCTAGATCATGAACACAATCTGTAATCAGACAGTCTGATAGAGGGAAAGCATGGGAAGCACAAGAGGTGGAAAAAAACCAACATGGTTCAGCTCAGACAGGAGGAGTTTTCAGAAATAGACATCTTCTACTGACATATGAAGTTGAAACCAAACAAACAAAATGGCAACACATCATTCATAAACATTAAAATAGTATTTTCAGCATCATACCACATTACTGTAAAATAAGAGTTTACCCGATCTAAGCTCTAATTCCTACTGCAAAGGAGCATTATATTTTCTGCATTCTGTCTCGTAAATTACTATGTGACATGTGAAAGCCCCAGTCTTAGGATGTCCTTGTAATGTCTTATCCCAGGAAGGTTCAGTTCCAAGATGTCACAGTGACACCATTTTCCAAACAGAACCATTCCCAGGTTGTCCTAATGAAACCTTGCTGAATGTAGGACCCTATGTTTCACCTTGTCTTAGTAAACCCCAGTCCCCGGAAATTCCAGTAACACCCTGTCTCATGAAACCTCAATCCCAGGAAGTCCCAATGATGCCCTGTCCTATGAAGCTTCAGTCCCAAGAAGTCCAAGCGACACCCAGTCCTATGAAGTTTCAGTCCCAATGACAACCTGGCCAATGAAGCTTCAGTCCCAAGAAATAATAAAATGACAACCTATCCTATGAAGCTTCAGTCCCAAAAAGTCATAGTGGCACCCTGTCCCCAGTTCCAGGAAGCTCCAGTGACACTCTGTCCCATGAAACCTCAATCCCAGTGACACCCTGACCTATGAGGTTTCAGTCCCAAGAAGTCACATAGTTACATAGTTACATAGTAGGTGAGGTTGAAAAAAGACACAAGTCCATCAAGTCCAACCTATGTGTGTGATTATGTGTCAGTAAAAGTCCAAGGGGTACTATGTCCCATGAAGCCCCAATTCCAGGAAGCTCCAATGACACCCTGTCCCATGAAACATCGGTCCCAGGATGTCTCAATGACACCGTGCCCCATGAAAGTCCCAGGAAGTCCCAGGGACACCCTGTCCCATGAAGCCTCAGTCCCAGGAAATCCCAGTGACACCCTGTCCAATGAAATTTCAGTCCCAAGAAGTCCCAGTGATACCATGTCCAATGAAGCCCCAGTTCCAGAAAGCTCCACTGACACACTGTTCCATGAAACCTGAGTCCTAGGATGTCCCAGTGACACCCTGTCCTATGAAGCTTCAATCTCAAGAATTCACATTGAAACCTTGTCCTATGAAGCTTCAGTCCCAAAAAGTCACAGTGACACCCTGTGCCATGAAGCCCCAGTCCCAGGAAGCTCCAGTGACACCATGTCTAATGAAGTCTCAGTCCCAGGAAGTTCCAGTGACACTCTGTCCCATAAAGCATCAGTCCCAGTGACTCCCTGTCCCATGAAGCCCCGGTCCCAGGAAGCTCCAATGACACCATGTCTAATGAAGTCTCAGTCCCAGGAAGTCGCATTGACTCCCTGTCCCATGAAGCCCCAGTGACCCCCTGTCCTATGAAGCCTTAGCCCCAAGAAGTCCCTGTCACACCCTGTTGTCACTCAAAGGGGCTCCACTGAACTTAACTTTTTGCCTATTTGTCTTTAAAGACAGATCCTTGGCTCTCTAAAAAAAAAACTGAGAAATGACTCAATAATAAATCCAACCACGAGCCAGGTCTCCCATATTCTCCTATTCAGATTACTGTTGCTAGACTCCACTCAGGGGCGTTCAGTAAGAGTGTCTCCTGGAATGCCAGACACTTGTCCTTACTATAGGAAAATGAAATCAGGCTCTGTATACAATTGGCATTTTCATGGTCCTAAGCACATGACTCCCACCAAGGGGATGACCTGCGCTGGCTACAAAGTTCCCATGCAAGGTATCCGCATAAATGACACCACGGTTCCAATACTTCAACAGACTGCTCACTGTCAAAGATTTAGGTGGTTTAAAATGGCCACTAGATGAAGCTGAGGAGCATAGGGAATACACACGTCTTTGTAACAAGAGATACACTGTAACAATTCTAGAGAACGCTAAAGGGAATTAGCAAATTAATGTAAAAACATTATTTTTGCCCAATTACCACAGAACAAATGAAAATTTACTGAATGGATGGCTATGCAATTTTTTTTCTAAATAAACCCAAAAGTGTGCACTGTACTCTAGTGCCCTCTAGTGGATGAGGCTAAAGAACAAAAACCCCTAGTGGTGGACTTTTAAGGCACGTACAGAGTAAAAAAGTATTTATATACAAAAGTAGCTTATTAGATATAATGTATAAAAAGATTATTATTGTTTGTGGAATATTGTACATATGTGATGCTATATATGCTTATCCTCTCTTTTCAATATATTTTATTTTAGAATAGAAATGTCTCTTGCTAACACATACCCCTGAGGAAGGAAATACGTGTACTCCGAAACGCGTTGGGTGCAAGTGTACTGTATATCACTATATGTACAATGGTGAAAATGTTATAAACACATTCCTTATGTTACATGTTTAAACTCTTTTTATACATTATATCTAAAAAACGACTTTTGTATATTAATACTTTTTTACTCTGTACGTGCTTTAAAAGTCCACCACTAGGGGTTTTTGTTCTTTAGCTTCAAATACTGAATGTGGCACTCAAAAATGCATGAAATTGCCGTTCTATATAAATTTCTTCTAGTGTATGAGGTGATAAAAGAATTAAATTTTGACTCGCAAGATGTACAGTTATGGGTAACTGTCCACACTCACTGAAATTCACATTTTTTTCTATTGTTCTGCTTCATTAAAATCTAGCGACATCATAGACGGTTCTGACCGATATTCCTTCTGGTGGGTTTGAAGAGTCTGCGCACGCCACAAGTGAGTATGTAATAGAATGATCATCCTGGCAGAGAAAAATAAAGCACAGACAATTGGACTTCTACACAGCTATCGCTTCTTGGTGTACTTTCATTTTGCAAAAAGCTGAAGAATTAAACTGTGATAAGCGTTAAAAAAAATAATATATACACTATATTGAAGGCCTGGCTCGCAGTCTCCACACTAATTCATCCCAAAAGTGTTCTATCGGGTTGAGGTCAGGACTCTGTGCAGGCCAGTCAAGTTCCTCCACCCCAAACTCGCTCATCCATGTCTTTATGGACCTTTCTTTGTCCACTGGTGTGCAGTCATGTTGGAACAAGAAGGGGCCATCACCAAACCGTTCCCACAAAGTTGGGAGCATGAAATTGTCCAAAATGACTTGGTATGATGACACCTTAAGTTCACTTCACCTATAAAACAACCCCACACCATAATCCCCCCCTCCACTAAATGATTTGGACCAGTGCACAAAGCAAGGTCCATAAAGACACGGATAAGCGAGTTTGGGATGGAGGAACTTGACTGGCCTGTACAGAGTCCTGACCTTAACACGATAGAGCACCTTTGGGATGAATTAGAGCGGAGACTGCGAGCCAGGCTTTCTCATCCAACATCAATGCCTGACCTCACAAATGCACTTGTGGAAGAATGGTCAAACATTCCCATAGACACCCTCCTAAACCTTGCGGATGGCCTTCCCAGAAGAGTTGAAGCTGTTATAGCTGCAAAAGGTGGGCCAACTCAATATTGAACCCTACTGACTAAGACTGGGATGTCATTAAAGTTCATGTGCGCGTAAAGGCAGGCGTCACGAAACTCTTGACAACATAGTGTATGTATAAACCCAGTGCACATTACTGTGTCCTGTCCCCTAGAGCCCTTTATTTTTTATATATATAGCTGTTGGTCTTATTCCAGCATCCTGATTTTAGCTGTGATGCATTCTCCCTGTTTGCCTGTCCACCTGCAGGGTGATTGATGTGGTCAGTCTCTGGGTGAAGACCAAACCTGATTTAAGCCAGCCAAGCCTGCAGTCTCGTGCTTGTGATAGCATGTGTAACAAGTGCTCCAAGCTCCCTGTTTGTCTGCCTTGCCTGCTAGTTTGGATTGGATATTGACTACACTCAGAACTCAGCCTGCCTTGAACCCAAGCTGTCACTGACCACTCTGCCTGTCTGCCAACCGCAAGTCCCTGTCCACTGTGCTCAGTTCACACCTGCCCTGGTACGGAGGCCTGGCACTATAGCATTGTGTATAAGACCTGGGGGCACCTAAGTGCCGGTAGGCCTACTTGCCTTATGGGAATGGGGGATGCTATAGGTGGAGAACACAGAAACTAGCTATAGTGTCTGACCACCTGCGTTGGGGGTAAGCCTGACACCATCCCTTAGATATACAAGTAGTAGAAGGAGATT
Source organism: Aquarana catesbeiana (assembly GCA_037953035.1). NCBI lineage: Eukaryota > Metazoa > Chordata > Amphibia > Anura > Ranidae > Aquarana > Aquarana catesbeiana. Next base: position 912,848 of record JBBHAA010001424.1, on the reverse strand, counting down.
TAACAATAAACAATTACTTACTCTTTGATGTTTTGGAGCAGGACAGGCTACACAAAGAAAGAAAAGGCATGTGAATAAATATGAAATAAGCTATGTAAATTGAATCTAATATCGGTTGCTTTTATTACGGAATGTAACAATTTTGGCCCCAATGCACATTGAGGTCTAGGTATAAAAAATTTGCCATGCAGATGTCTTATTCAAACAGGCACTATGAATGATCATTATATTGTTTATAATATGGTTATCTTCTATGATCTCCAGCTCCACCTAGTGGCTAAAATGTGTATTTTTTTTGTATGAGGTATGTCAGGAAAATACCATATTATGGCCACTAGATGGAGGTGATGATGATGGGAAATAATTATATTACAAACAATATGGCTATTGTTCGTGACTCTATATATTATACATATAATATTTTCCACACATGGGTTTATGAAGGTTGGAATTTAATAATGGCACTGAGTTACAGAATATTGGGTCACAGTAGCTTGGCAAAGATATTCAAGTGAGCCAGTGATTTGTCTATAGGAGTAAAGAAAGAGGTTCAAGAACCAGAGATCCAGCACACCATGGATCCCCAAAATAGGTCCCAAGCTTTATTCAGTGACCACATTGTTAGAGCGGATCCCAAGGACAGTCCACTCAAGTTCCCCAAAAGGGAAATCCTGACCATAAGGTCATGTGCCCCCCCGAGACTTTCAGGGCAAGTATGAGGATTTCCACCCTAATCAGACGTGAGTAAAGTGCAGATCAAAATAAATGAGTGCTTTGGGACTCATAGTGAGGGAAAATCCAACATTTTGAGATACCACCAGAACAGGAATAAAGATAACATGGGGACACTTGTTCCAGTGACAACTGTCTAAGGGAGAATTTCTTAAGAGAGTTTTCTTACCACTTCCAATTGCATCTATAAGAAATAAAGTAAATCTCCTTAGTGGGGTACAGATGGCAAAAATGAAACTGACCTACTGACCAAGGGTTTTGACCACTCCCTACTCAAAAAAATAAGATAAAAAAAGCCTTTAAATGTTTTTTTAATATAACTTTTTTTGCATGAACAAACCTCATATTTACTTTAACATACTTCACTGGTTATAGCAAGAAAACCCAACTCACCCTCCTCTAAGTTATCAGTGTTAATACACGAGTAGGAAACATCTTCTTCCACTTTGTTTAGTTCTACAGGTTCTGAGAAATAACGGAAAAGAATCCTCATCAATATTTTTACATTTTTATATTTATCATAATATGTATAATAATAGAGTAAATAGATTTGAGGTGTAAGAGCATTATCGGGACTAGGATCTGAACCTACAACCTCTGCTGTGCCCAGCAGTAGCTCTCCTTGCTGAGCCACCTGAAATGCTGCACGGTATCCTGTCTGAACCCTCAGATAATCTTGCCTTGTACCTTGTTTCTTGTAAACCTTGAACTTTTTGCTCCTCCCATGAACATCCAATTTGGCCATGCCTTTGTACTTCATGTTTGCCAGATTATTGTGCTCTCCACAGTCAACATCTTGCTCCTTTGCATGCCTGCAGCTGTCCTTATCTCCACTACACTCATCACCGACCTTTAGCTTGTTCCTCAATTATGCTACTGCTTGATTCCAACCTGCAAGCACTTGTTAATGACTTTTGGCTTGTTTACTGACTACACTTCTGCTTGATCCCTACCTGCTATATCTGCTTCAGGACCATGAATTGCTCACCTCCTGGTGGGGCAATCCTGAGGACCACGACCTGGTACTAACAAGCGGCAAAACCCGTCGCCACCATTAGGAGAATCTGGTGAATACCGGTTATTGCTTAGACCCTGCACTTCAGGTGATCCCGCATCATCTGCCAGGGTGACCCGCTTGTTTACTTATCCAGCTGGTTGATGTGAGCCTCTCTACTGCTATAGCTGCTGGTCTCCTAGCCTGACCCCTGGCGTTGACAAACATACAGGAAGACCTCCAACAATCTCATTACATATACAGAAGTTCACTTTCCATGTTGCTATTGAATATCAGAGTACAATATACACATTGAAAACGATCTACCTTCTTGCCTAAAAATCAGAGAAGATCTCCAACAACCCTTGAAGCTTAGGCATTCTAACTTTCCACATAACTGTTTCATAAAGTAGAATATACACCTCCCATCGACCCATCCACTGTATGGCCAAACATTTGTTGACACCTGACCGTCATACTCATATATGCTTATTTGACATCTCAGTCCAAACCCAAATGCTGGAGCTCAGGTGTTCCCAGTAAAGGGGACTGCTAATACTACATCATACAACGACATTTTAGAGAATTATGCTCTTCTACCCTTGTGGTAACAGTTTGGGGAAAGCTCTTTTCTGTTTCTCTGTTTCAGCATGTCTGTGCACCTGTGTACAAAGCCAGCTTCATAAAGACATGGTTTGATGTGTTTGCTGTGGATGATCTCAAGTGGCCTGCACAGAACCCTGACCTCAACCTTATTATTGACTTTTCCTTCCTGTAATCACATTGCAGGTGGGGTGCAGCGTGGTGCGGCGGCAATGACACTCACAGTCTAAGTGCGATGTCAAAAACTTGTATTGAAGTAATGCAAAGACAGTTCACAATAAACCTGGTGGGAATACAGCCCAACTGGGAACACTCACGGATCCCAACAGTGTTTAGAGAGCCTATTTCATCCGAACTGACAGCACCTGTTAGAAGGGGTAGAATGCGGCCTGGCCTTCTTGTGCCCAAGCAGGCAGATGTCAAGAGAAGTTTCCAAACCCCACTCTTTACCTTCTCATCCAGAATCTTTCTCTGACACTAGTTCTGTTCCTAATAGATGGGGTATCTGTCCCTACTCTACCCACTCGCAAAATGTGCACCAAGCCTGGGAGCCAGGGCCTTAAATAGGCTCTGCCTGACCCAAGATGTAGAGTAATTGTATATATGGTGGGATTTGATACTCATTGGCAAAGATATTAAAGTGAGCCAGTGATTTGTCTGACCCAAGATGGCTGTAGTCACATGGAACAGCAGCATCCAATCGGACAGCTTCCCCAGTGATCCAGGCAACCATATGTAGCGCTGGTAGATTTATGATCTACCCACTGATAGGTAAATTTAGTAACTTGTTCGTTAGGGAAGTTAGATTTGCCTCTGTTCCAGCTTGGGTGACGTTGGGTGCGTTTCCATTCTGAGCTGGTGGGTGTCGCTGTTACCACTGGTTAGTGTTGGAAAGGCAACATGTCTAAGCGTATGGGTGCTCCTCTGTCCCGGAGACAACTTAGTGGAGGTGGTCCTCCGAGTTGCATTCTGGGAGAGGGAATTTATAGGACAGACGCCATATTTTTGGGTTCGTTTTACAGCCACCTGCTGGCCCTCCTGGCCGACAGGTATGCGTTAGTGCTACCTCGTGGTCCTCCGTTCCGGAGGCCCGTGTCGCTGCGGCACGTGGGTGGGCTCAGAAGCATGTCTGGGGCCTACCACAGCAGCCGAGGAATAGTCCTGAGCTGTCTATCCAGAGTGAAGAAGCTGGACAACCGGGGAGATCCCAGGGGAGGACCCATCATGGAAGGATCACGCAGAGTGCTGGTCTGGAGAGGGGCCTGGTGACTCTGTTGGAGGACGTATCCTAAAATAGTTCCACAGCATAGTACTGCCTGGTTGGCTTAGAGGTCCAAGTACTGTGTCTGACATTTACCGCAAAATTTAACATATCCTGTGGCAGAGGATCGTACGGATTTATTTCAAGCAAGTCTGTGGCAGAGACTTTTGTTCGTGCTGCATTCTGGCTGCTAGGCAATTGAGAGAGGCGTATCCAGGCGAGCAGAGATTGTGTCCCACAAGGGGATTGCATTGGATTACAATATTCAACTTTAAAGGACATTCTCAAGAATCTTAAAGAAAGGTATTTGAGCTTCCCTGTAGCTTCCCTCCTGCCTCTTTTCTGCTACTTCCTTCGTTACTTGGTTCAATAAAGCATTGAAAACGTATTCAAGTGTTGGTGCTTTCATCGTCCAGAGGTAAACTCAACGGAACCTTAGACCCGGTGCTGGTGAAACAGGGGTGTCGAGAGTGAAGGTAACAAGCCTGTATAAATCAGCAGCTCCACTGAGAGTTAGTGCTACACATAGAAGAACCAATCCTCTTGAATTCCTCTCCAACAGCAATGCCACTGTGGATGAGCGCCACCTACAGTGGAAAAGCACCTGCCTACAACCTCATTGTATGCACCACAATAGTTTAAATATTTTCAAGTAGTTCATTTATACTTGGTTCCCTTATTTCTAAACAATACCTGTGACTGGATAGTTCTGAGGGCCACCTCTGATCAATAGAGATAACTGTTGTCTAAAGATGAAGAGCAGGAGACTGAGGATGAATATTAGGAGAAGAGCAATTGAAACAGGAATCCAAGGGAAACTGTGGACTGCTCGTCTCTCATCTAGGAAAACATTTTCTAGAAAAAAAAAGTGATGATTAAAACTATTTGCTAAACCATTCACAATATTTTAACTTATAAACAGAATGCACTGATACTGTCTGACTTCTCCTGTATCCCATCTCTGCCAATAAGGAATGTCAGGTCAATTGAACTGGATGCTCTGGAAAGATCCCTTCGGGTTGATCTCCAGACAGGAAGTTGTGTTAGTAGGTGTGCAATGTGTCCTGAATAGGGATGAGCTTCGTGTTCGAGTCGAACCCATGTTCGACTCGAACATCGGCTGTTCGATCGTTCGCCGAATTGCGAACGTTATGGGCCGTTCGCGCTAAATTCGTGTGGCGCGTCACGGCCCATAATTCACTGCGGCATCGCAGTGCATTGCTGGCTGATGATTGGCCAAGCATGCACTATGACCCGCATGCTTGGCCAATCACAGCGCTGTCAGTAGAGAGAGCTGTAATTGGCCAAAGCCAGGGTGGCTTTGGCCAATTACGGCTCAGGGCATTTAGTACACACCCCACACTATATAAGGCCGCCTGCACGGCGGCCCTGTGTAGTGTGTGTTCCGGTGTGCTGAGAGATAGAGAGAGAGAGAGACAGTGTCATTTGATTTGAGTTAGATAGATTAGGCAGAACAGTCAGTCAGTTAGCTGCACTTACAGTGTATTGTGTATATATATGCATCCCAGGTGTTGCATATATATATATACACTGTATTCAGTTTAGCTAGATCCGTTCCTGTTATCTTCTATCTAGACTATTTACATTTAATGCAGTGCGTCCTGCTCACAGTGTTCAGCTAGATCCGTTCCTGTTATCTTCTAGACTATTTACATTTAGTGCAGTGCGTCCTGCTCACAGTGTTCAGCTAGATCCGTTCCTGCTATTTACATTTAGTGCAGTGCGTCCTGCTCACAGTGTTCAGCTAGATCCGTTCCTGTTAAATTCCTACTGACCGGCAGGCTTGTCTGGTTACAGTATATAAAGCTACCTGAAGAAAATTACAGGTGTTCTATTTGATCCTATTAGTACCACGGTCAGGCAGCTAGACTATTTACATTTAGTACAGTGCGTCCTGCTCACAGTGTTCAGCTAGATCCGTTCCTGTTATCTTCCTACTGACAGGCAGGCTTGTCTGGTTACAGTATATAAAGCTACCTGAAGAAAATTACAGGTGTTCTATTTGATCCTATTAGTACCACGGTCAGGCAGCTAGACTATTTACATTTAGTACAGTGCGTCCTGCTCACAGTGTACAGCTAGATCCGTTCCTGTTATCTTCCTACTGACAGGCAGGCTTGTCTGGTTACAGTATATAAAGCTACCTGAAGAAAATTACAGGTGTTCTATTTGATCCTATTAGTACCACGGTCAGGCAGCTAGACTATTTACATTTAGTACAGTGCGTCCTGCTCACAGTGTACAGCTAGATCCGTTCCTGTTATCTTCCTACTGACAGGCAGGCTTGTCTGGTTACAGTATATAAAGCTACCTGAAGAAAATTACAGGTGTTCTATTTGATCCTATTAGTACCACGGTCAGGCAGCTAGACTATTTACATTTAGTACAGTGCGTCCTGCTCACAGTGTTCAGCTAGATCCGTTCCTGTTATCTTCCTACTGACAGGCAGGCTTGTCTGGTTACAGTATATAAAGCTACTTGAAGAAAATTACAGGTGTTCTATCCCAGCTTAGTGCAGCTACAGGCCATTAGTATGTCTGGAAGGCCAAGAAGGAGAGGCAGACAGTCACAAGCCAATAAGAGAGGGCAAGCAGGCTCTGTGTCTAGTGCTGGTCGTGGAGACGGTGCATCCTCATCAGCACGTGGCCATGGGACACGCTTGGCCTTTTTTTCGGCAGCTGGCCATGTTGAGCCGCAACATGCGGAAGACTTGGTCGAGTGGATGACCAAGCCGTCCTCATCCTCCTCATCCTCTCTCACCCATGCCCAGGGTGCTTTGTCTGGCAAAGCAGCGGCCTCTTCCCTCAGCTCAATGTCATCAGTGACTCCTTCCCTAGCTCCACCATGTCCTCATGAGGATTCCCTCGAACTGTTTGACCACAGTGTTGGGTACATGCTCCAGGAGGATGCCCAGCGTTTGGAAGGCTCTGATGACGATACTGAGCTCGATGAAGGCAGTAACATGAGCGCGGACAGAGGGGGTGCCCAAGAAGGACAGCAATCTGGCAGTCATGCTCCCCCTGCTGCAGCATACTGCCAGGTTTGCTCCAGTGATGAGGAGGGAGGGGATGATGAGGTCACTGACTCAACGTGGGTGCCTGATAGGAGAGAGGAGGAGGAGGAGGAGGAGGAGGAGGAGGAGGAGGAGGAGGCGGCAGCACATCACCAACGAGGCAGGATGCCCTCCAGGGGCCAGCCTAAGGGCAACACATTGACTGCATCACACCCCAAAGCTCCACATGTGCAGGGCGCTGCAGTCTCTGCGCGTTATTCAAAAAGTTCTTTGGTGTGGGCCTTTTTTGAGACGAGTGCATCAGATCGCACCGCTGCTATTTGCAACATATGTCTCAAGCGTATCTCGCGTGGCCAAAATATCTCCCGCTTGGGTACCACATGCTTGACCAGACATATGTTGACCTGCCATGCAGTTCGTTGGCAAGCGTATCTAAAAGACCCACACCAAAGAACAAAGAGGATCTCTCCTTGCTCCTCATCAGCTGAGATTTCCAACCCCACTAGACCTTCAGTCCTCTCTGAGACCTGCAGTGAGAGGAATGAAGGTGTAGAATTAGGTGTGTCACAGCCAAGTACTTGTGGGCAATCTGCTTTTGGTACACCGACGTCAGATTGTACCAGGCAAATTTCCCTGCCCCAGCTGCTGCACCGCCGAAAGAAGTTTGCTCCCAGCCATCCACATGCCCAGCGGTTGAATGCTAGCTTGGCAAAATTGCTAGCACTTCAACTGCTGCCTTTTCAGTTGGTAGACTCTGCCCCCTTCCGTGAGTTTGTGGAATGTGCGGTTCCTCAGTGGCAGGTACCCAAACGCCACTTTTTCTCACGGAAGGCGATTCCGGCTCTCTACCGGCATGTGGAAGGCAATGTCCATGCCTCGCTGGACAGGGCGGTCAGCGGTAAGGTGCATATTACCGCTGACTCATGGTCCAGCAGGCATGGACAGGGACGTTACCTAAGTTTCACGGCGCATTGGGTGACTCTGCTGGCAGCTGGGAAGGATGCAGGACAAGGTGCAGTAGTGTTGGAGGTTGTTCTGCCACCACGCCTCCAAAATGCTGATTGTGACACACCTCTCTCCTCCACCCCCTCCTCTTCTTCTTCCTCCATGGCCTCTTCCTCGGAACCAGCGGTGCTCCGTAGGCGTTCAAGGGGCTACGCAAGTACGCAGGCCAAAAGATGCCATGCGGTGCTTGAGCTGGTGTGCTTGGGGGACAGGAGCCACACTGGGGCAGAGGTTCTGTCAGCTCTGCAGGGGCAGGTTCAGAGGTGGTTGACGCCACGCCAACTTAAGGCAGGAATGGTGGTTTGCGACAATGGCACCAACCTCCTCTCTGCCCTCCGACAGGGACAAATGACCCATGTGCCCTGTTTGGCTCACGTCCTTAACTTGGTGGTGCAGCGGTTCTTGGGCAGGTACCCGGGCTTACAGGATGTCCTGAGGCAGGCCAGGAAAGTCTGTGTGCATTTCCGCCGGTCATATAATGCCAGTGCTCGGCTGACGGACCTCCAAAAGGAGTTTAACCTGCCCAAGAACCGCCTAATCTGTGACATGCCCACCAGGTGGAACTCAACGTTGGCCATGCTGCAGCGGCTGCACACGCAGCAGAGGGCCATCAATGAGTACCTGTGCGACTATGGCACCAGGACAGGGTCAGGGGAGCTTGGTTTTTTTTCCCCACGCCAGTGGGCCATGATCAGGGATGCATGCACTGTCCTGTCACCATTCGAGGAGGCCACGAGGATGGTGAGCAGTGACAGTGCATGCATCAGTGACACTGTCCCCCTTGTCCACCTGTTGGAGCACACGCTGCGTGGAATAATGGACAGGGCACTTGAGGCAGAACAGAGGCAGGAAGAGGAGGACTTCCTTAGCTCTCAAGGCCCCCTTTATCCAGACAGTGTTCCTGCGTGCCCGCCGATCACACAGGAAGAGGACGAGGAGGAAGAGGAGGAGGAGGAAGATTGTGTCAGTATGGAGGTGGAGCCTGGCACTCAGCATCAGCAGCAGTCTTTAAGGGATCAGTCCCAAGAAACACATGGACTTGTACGTGGCTGGGAGGAGGTGGCTGCGGACCATGTCGTTCTTAGTGACCCAGAGGACTCCGGACCGAATGCCTCAGCAAACCTACGCTGCATGGCCTCCCTGATCCTGCAAAGCCTGCGTAAGGATCCTCGTATTCGTGGTATCAAGGAGAAGGACCAATACTGGCTGGCAACCCTCCTTGATCCACGTTACAAGGGTAAGGTTGCGGACCTTATCTTGCCATCGCAGAGGGAGCAGAGGATGAAACATCTTCGGGAGGCCTTGCAGAAAGGTCTGTGCAACGCGTTCCCAGAGACTGGGAGGTTACAAACTCCTGTTTCTGGACAACGTGTTGCTGAGGCTTCGGTCAGTCAAAGAAGGAGCGGTGGAGAAGGTGGCCGTCTGACCGATGCGTTCAGACAATTTTTTGGTCCGCAGCCCCAAGGTATGATCGGTTCCAGCAACCATCGCCAGCGTCTGTTTTACATGGTGCAGGAATACCTAGGGGCAAGATCAGACTTGGACACCTTTCCCACCGAAAATCCTCTGGGTTACTGGGTCTTGAGGATGGATCACTGGCCAGAGCTTGCACAGTATGCAATTGAGCTACTGGCCTGTCCTGCATCCAGCGTTCTTTCGGAACGCACATTCAGTGCTGCTGGAGGCGTGGTAACCGATCACAGGGTGCGTCTGTCCACCGACTCGGTCGATCGGCTGACCTTCATAAAAATGAATGAGTCTTGGATCACCACCAGCTACCAAGCACCTGATGCTGATGTAACCGAATAATTTTTTTTGAAATCTCAGATCCCTTCAAAGACTGCCTATGCTGATGCTGAGTGACTATCCCTGAGTAATTATCCTCTTCCTCCTCAATCATCACGCTGATAGCTTGTAAGAACATTTTTGGTTCTGGGCGCCACCACCAGTGCCTAAGGCACAATTTTTCAGCCCCTGTTTAACAGGGGCGTGTAATTACAATTTTTGATGTAATACTTTGCAGCAGGGCTCGTTCCTGCATTCCAACTAGAGTGTCTGTGAGGGGTTGCAGTGTTGTGGCACCAGCACCAGTGCCTAGGGCCCAATTTTTCTGCCCCTGTCTAACAGGGGCGTGTAATTACAATTTTTGATGCAATACTTTGCAGCAGGGCTCGTTCCTGCGTTCCAACTAGAGTGTCTGTGAGGGGTTGCAGTGTTGTGGCACCAGCACCAGTGCCTAAGGCCCAATTTTTCTGCCCCTGTCTAACAGGGGCGTGTAATTACAATTTTTGATGCAATACTTTGCAGCAGGGCTCGTTCCTGCGTTCCAACTAGAGTGTCTGTGAGGGGTTGCAGTGTTGTGGCACCAGCACCAGTGCCTAAGGCCCAATTTTTCTGCCCCTGTCTAACAGGGGCGTGTAATTACAATTTTTGAAGCAATAATTTGCAGCAGGGCTCGTTCCTGCGTTCCAACTAGAGTGTCTGTGAGGGGTTGCAGTGTTGTGGCACCAGCACCAGTGCCTAAGGCCTAATTTTTCAGCTCCTGTTCAACAGGGGCATGTAATTACAATTCTTGATCTAATATTTCACAGCAGGGCCCTGTGAGGGCTTACAGTGTTGTGGCCACAGCAACACCTAAGGCCCAAATTTCTGCTGAGTATATAGGGCAGGACCCTACTTTCAAACATCTAACTTACAAACGACTCCTACTTGCAAACGGAAGGAGACAACAGGAAGTGAGATGAAATCTACCCCTAGGAAGGGAAATTCTCTCCTGTAAGAGTTAATATGGGAAAACAATTTCTCCTTTCCACTGATGCTTTCCAATCCTTGTTCCACAAAAAAACCCAAATTTTCAAAAAACATTTTTCATTGGGACAAAAAAGTGAGGTGAAATCTTCTGAAGAGGAGGAAAGACAGCAAAACAAATGTCACAGGGGTGATAACCCTTCCCTATGTTTTCCAAAAAGCTTAGAAAAGATTTTTTGGCTGGAGCTAAACACGTTAAAAATGTTCAAAATTACAAACAGATTCTACTTAACAACAAACCTACAGTCCCTGTCTTGTTTGCACCGCCTGTATACTGCTGTTCAGAGTATATAGGGCCTGGTGGCCCCACACCTTTCCTTATTTTAATTTGGGTGCGGGGTTCCCCTTAATATCCATACAAGACCCAAAGGGCCTGGTAATGGACTGGGGGGTACCCATGCCGTTTGTCTCACTGATTTTCATCCATATTGCCATGACCCGACATGACATTAAACCCGCAAGCAGTTTTAAATGAGATTTTTTCCTTTAAAAATGACATTTGGTGCAGGGACTGTTCTAAACATGGGAAACACGCGTCACTTTACAGGCATACTATAGACACCCCCCAGGTACGATATTTAAAGGAATATTTCACTTTTTTTTTTTTACTTTAAGCATCATTAAAATCACTGCTCCCGAAAAAACGGCCGTTTTTAAAAGTTTTTTTTGCATTGATACATGTCCCCTGGGGTAGGACCCGGGTCCCCAAACCCTTTTTAGGACAATACCATGCAAATTAGCCTTTAAAATGAGCACTTTTGATTTCGAACGTTCGAGTCCCATAGACGTCAATGGGGTTCTAACGTTCGTGCGAACTTTCGGTCCGTTCGCGGGTTCTGATGCGAACCGAACCGGGGGGTGTTCGGCTCATCCCTAGTCCTGAACATGCTACTTCTGCTTATGTCTTGGCAAAGTTTTGTTTTTATCTTTCTCTGTGACTTTAATCATTGTAAATACTTCAGGAAATGTTCACATGGAGGGATAGCAAGGTGAATGTGAATGTCAGTTCGCCCACCCAAGGAAAAGTGACAGAATCTTTTGACTGGTCATCTGCCCTATATAATGATAATAACCTTCCCTGTGCTCCATCACTGCTTAGTTTGTCTGCCATGGGCCTAATCTCTGTACATCTTCTCAGTCTGATACAAGGTTAATGACCTTCTAACCCCCCCCCCCCCAAATGTGACTGTGTTCATAGTGATGATTGCCTGGTCAGGTCTGAGCCATGCATTCTGGGAGAATGGTGGAAAGGTCACATATCCAGAAGTTCTCCAACTGACAAATGGAACAGCAGAAAGAGAATAGAAAGGGAAACAAAGATTTGCCCTGCATGGGTAAACTGACAGGTTACTTTTTAGAATGACAGCTCCCCCTTTTTCAAATATACAGTCACCAGACTGTTCTATGAGGTCCATTTACATACTGCAAGTCCCCACATCCTCAGATCAGCTGCACTTAAAACACTGAGTGGTAGAACAAGGCAACCTTTCCTTGATGTCTATGACTTCAGTACAGGAAGAATTCCAACACAAGAGGTGAATATACTAAACCAGGGATAGATTTTGCATTTAAAGGATCAGTCAACTCAAAAGTGATATCTTAGTGGTTGGTGGAGCTTGGTGGGCTGAGTCAGCCCCTGGATTCTTGTATGGCATAGACACTCCAAGAGCAAGATCTCACTTGCACAATTCACAACTTCTGTCCACATGGGAGCTTTGGGTATTCCTGCCCACCTTTGTGTGTTCCAGCTCCCTCTGTTATATTAATAAAAACGCAGATCCAGAAAATCAGGTTCCTGATATAGTGAATGACTTTTAGGTGGGCAGATCTTTAAGGAAGGTACTGAAATTGAAAATTCATTATGACTCTTTGGATGGAATTAAACTCTATGCCCCCCCATTGCTGGAGCATTGTATCCGAGATCATACAGCACCAAGATCCAAGATCAGAAAACAAAACTGGGGGGCCCTATCTGCTGCTGTACTAGCCATAGATCAAGGTGGGAGGTCTCTGCCTAACTTGGGTCTAGTGCAGGGGCCTCCAAACATGCTAATCAAAGTTCCAGTTTACTGGCCTTCAGATTTTGGGGAAGCCATACTGAGGCTAGTATGAGTATAACATGCCACAGCATTAGAGGGAGTAAACAATGCCTCTTCATTGGTATCAGGGAAAGTAATAGTACCACCAATATTGGTGACAGTGGGAGGAATGGTGCCACATTGTTAGTGTCAGTGAGAGGAATTCTGCCTTGTATCAGTGGGAGGAATAGTGCCCCAAGGGCTGGATAAAGGCAAGCAAAGGGCCACATCTGCCCCCAGGTCCACAGTTTGGTGACCACTGGTCTAGTGGAAAGCATCACTGATATGCACAGGACTAAATGGACTGACTAAACTGGCACATGGAATCCTTAATGGAGGAGATAGAAAGATGTCTTGTCCTGCTGAGATTTCACAAGTACGATGCAGATATCACTAGTTTCAGGAACCTTTAACATGTTGAGTACCATCTAAAATACAGATTATTAAATTATAGCTCAATATTTACATATTTTGTGTGCACTGTCACTTTCTTATCATTTTGTAAGGTGCTACCACCTGCTGTGTACGGAACACCCAACCACTTTAAATTTGACCACCACCCACCATCTGCAATAAGATTTACAGGACGCCATGCAAATACCAGGTTTCCTGCATGGTTTCCACCTTTCAGGTTGGCTAAGCACTTTGCATGTTCTCAGGTTATTTTAGAAAATGCTACATCTACAGGAGGAAGGAACACACTGGTAATCTATGTTTACAAAAATGACTGATAGCCTTTGTTAAAACTCTGATCATACTTTGAATGCATTTTCTCCTGTGACAAATTCAATTAAATTCATGTTAATGATATAAAATAATATAATTATATGCTGTGATCAGTAAAACACACACTGAAATATAAAAATAGTCCACCAAGTGAAAAAATGGTGTGAATATAAAATGTAAAATGATATCCACCAAGTAAAAAAATTATGAATAATGATGAACAATAAAATTCAAAAAGTCCTGGTATCAGTGAATAATATCAGAAAAATAAATGTCTAAAAAGCATAGATATGGTAAGTGACAATAAATGTGGAGAGACTCGGTGAGGAGAAGCTTGTAGAAGACACTACCACCAATTGCATGAAGGCTTACCGGAAGTAATGGACTTAAAGGGGCTTACACCTCTTAAAGCGGGGGTTCACCCACACCACCAAAAAAAAAAAATATTAAAAGCCAGCAGCTACAAATACTGCAGCTGCTGACTTTTAATACATGGCCACTTACCTGTCCAGGAGTCCAGCGATGTTGGCAGGGGACGCCGAGAACCCGCTCGGTTCTCGGCAGCTGCCGCCGCCATCCTAGCTGAGGGAATCAGGAAGTGAAGCGTTGCGGCTTCACTTCCCGGTTCCCTACTGCGCATGCGCGAGTCGCGCTGCGCATCCCTAGTGGTCCCCGCTCTCTCCTGGGAGCTGTGTGTTCCCAGGAGACAGCACGGTGGGGACAGGAAGAGGCATAGACTCCCATGGGAGTCTATGCCGGAAGTGGGTGCAAATACCTGTCTTAGACAGGTATCTGCACCCCCCTCCCCCTGAAAGGTGCCAAATGTGACACCGGAGGGGGGGAGGGTTCCGAAAAGCGGAAGTTCCATTTTTGTGTGGAACTCCGCTTTAAGTCAAACAGGCTTATGGCGATAAACACCGTATACGGAAAACCATCAGAACTCCTGGACAGATCTTTGAATAGTGTTAATTAACATCAAATCCACAGCGTACAGTCCACACTGTACTGACCCTGTGGCAAATAACAATTACTATATGTGGATGATTCGAGCTGCCGGCTATCCATCCTTGCTATCATTACAGTGTGAGCGAATGGAAGACACTCTCAGCCTATGCAGCGAAATCTCACCTCCTTTGTGGGAATCCCGGTGAATGGTGCCTTCTTTTTGTTAGGTATTATTGGGGTGGTTTGGCATGCAGCTACCTGTACGGTCAACAATTCTGCCTGCCCACTACCATCTTCTGAGCTTAACTGTGGGATAGTGAATCCACCCAGTGGCGGCACTTTCAGGGTCGCAGCAGTCGTACTTGCGACTGGGCCCCTTCCATTCTGCCGCTATCGGTGCATCTCCCCCTGCACCTCTGGCTGTCAGTTTGGGATGCAGTGGGGGGAGTGGGAGGTGGCGATCTGCAGCTCTATGGTGCCAGCGGGCCACGGGATCTCCCTGGGGCTTGTAGTTCTCCTCCCGAGTGTATACAGGGGCCTCTGACCCGGGCAGGTATCAGTTTCACTCTTCAGTGTACAAGTGAGTCACTCTGCTTGTACACTGTTGCTGATGCATGCCGGGGCCTCTCCACTGTATAAACTCGGGAGGAGAACTACAAGCCTCAGGTAGATCCCGCGGTCCACGAGCACTATAGAGCTGCCGATCGCCCCCTCTCGCCTCCATCCAGAGTTGCGCTGGGGGTTAGAGGTGCACAGACAGCGGAGACCAGCCAGGTACAGGAAAACCTCTGGGGGACACTGATTTAAGGGGGGACTCTCTGGGGACCCTGATGTAAGGAGGGGCTCTCTGGGGACCCTGATGTAAGGAGGGGCTATTTGGGGATCCTGATGTAAGGAGGGGCTATCTGGGGACTCTGATGTAAGGGGGGCTCTCTCTGGACCCTGATGTAAAGGGGAGGCTCTCTCTGGACCCTGATGTAAAGGGGAGGCTCTCTCTGGACCCTGATGTAAAAGGGGGGGGCTCTCTGGGGTCACTGATGTAAGGAAGAGGCTCTCAGGGGACCCTGATGTAATAAGGGGGCTTTGGGGACCCTGGTGTAAGGAGGAGGCTCTTTGGGGAATGCTGATGTAAGTAGGGAGGCTCTCTGGGGACCCTGATGTAAGGAGGGGCTCTCTGGTGACCCTGAAGTAAGGGGTCTCTCTGGTGACCCTGATGTAAGGGGGGGCTCTCTGGGGACCCTGACATAAGGGGAGGCTCTCTGGGGACCCTGATGTAAGGGGAGGCTCTCTGGGGACCCTGATGTAAGGGGAGGCTCTCTGGGGACCCTGATGTAAGGGGAGGCTCTCTGGGGACCCTGATGTAAGGGGAGGCTCTCCGGTGACCCTGGTGAAAGGGGAGGCTCTCTGGTGACCCTGATGTAAGCGGGGGCTCTCTGGTGATCCTGATGTAAGGGGGGCTCTCTGGTGACCCTGATGTAAGGGGAGTCTCCCTGGGGACCCTGATGTAAGGGGGGGCTCTCTGGGGGCCCTGATGTAAGGTGGGCTCTCTAGGGACCCTGATGTAAGGGGAGGCTCTCTGGGGACCCTGATGCAATGAGGGGGGCTCTGGGGACCCTGATGTAAGTGGGGGATCCTGATGTAAGGGCGGATCCGCACTCAGATATGTAACGATTTATATATATATATATATATATATATATATATATATACACACACACACACACACACACACACACACATGTCTATTATATACATGTGTATGCCCGCCCAAGCGTATGACCTTCTTTACTTCACTGCTATTGGCTCTAGCCCGAGATCTTTTGTAGAACTAGCAACGCCCCTGGTGGGGGCCCTTCATGGTTTCTTGCACCAGGGGCCCTAAGAGATTCTAGTAACGCCTCTGAATCCACCTCTTACCATTATGGGATAATAACAAGGCTCAGGAGGTGAGCAGAGATCTCAACCACAGGAGCTGGTCCATATGTGTACGTCAGTTCTCATCACTATTTGGGGCCCTGGGGAGATTCCACAGAAAACCTTGACTAGATGTTAGGCCATCTTGGGGTGAAATCTCCATTCAGAAAATATCTAGTTTTGCTTTTATTGTTGTCACATGTTCACTTTTAAACACACTAAAACTGCTCTCCAAAGTTGCTGAAATACATTGTATGGAAAGCCTTATGGCAGCACTTATAGGCATTGAAGAGAAATTTAGGAATACCTGGTTCCACTGGACTTTGTTCTCGTGCTCTCGGGACTATGGTGCCCTATTGGTAGATGATGTGTGACTCACTCCTTGGGCCTCTCACTCTATTATTTTGTGTGATCTGGACACAGAAGCTCTGGGCCCTGTACTAGCCCCTTTCCTTATCAGTACCCTGCCCCCTCCCCCTCTTGTGCAACCCCCTTGTCCCTTTTCTGTGTTTTTCCCCTTCTCCCCCCCTTTTTTTTTCTCTTACCTCCTCTACTTTTCCCCTCTCCTGCCTGTTTGTGTGATGGTGTGTTGTACACCCTTGAATAGTTGGATAGGGACTGCAGTGGGTCTTTATGGACTGCACACCTCACACTACCACACTGAACTGCCTACCAGCCTGGTCCCCCCTGTGGGGTGCTTGTTAGACTTGTGAAGTTTGTTTCATTCCGAATTGAAATTCGGACAAATTTTCGTTTTTCGGAAATTCAAATTTCCGAATTATAATAGTACCAAATTTCAACCAATCCGAAATAACGAAAAAAAAATTTGGACGGAATTGTTGTTTATGCCCCTGCTGTTGTGTCCAGTTTCTTTGTCTCTCTCTGTTATGAAAAATGTTATATAAAGAATTTTCAAAAAACACACCAAAACTAGTTTCTTCCGTGGAATCCTAAAAATGTAGTTCTAATGTGCACATAAAACTATTTTCATTCATTGTTGCCAGTGGCGTAGCATGGGGGGTGCCATGGCCCTGGGCGCGACATTTAGGGAGGCGCCAGTATGTGTCACTGGCTTCCTTCTCCTAATTTTAAATTCCTGTGTCCCCAGGTCCGCCATGTTAAGTGTCCGGCACCCTGTGATTGGGCATATGGGGGTCATGTGAGGAGTAGGGCTGGCCTGTCTGCGATCGCTCCTGAAGTCCCGCCTCCGCACATGACCCCCATAACTCCCAATCACAGTGCGCTGCGCCGGACACTGAACATGGCAGCTAAAGCGCAGAGGAGAGAAGCAATGTGAGCCTCCGCTGTCTTCTCCTCCTATCCTCCGGACTGATGCAGGCCAGCCAGACAAGAAGGTGAGTGAGACTCCCTCGTGAGAGTCGCGTTACTGGCTAGCGGGGGGGGCGGTGGTCAGTGCAGTATGGTGGTCAGCTAGTGCAGTATGGTGGTCAGTTAGTACAGTATGGTGGTCAGTTAGTGCAGTATGGTGGTCAGCTAGTGCAGTATGGTGGTCAGCTAGTGCAGTATGGTGGTCAGTTAGTGCAGTATGGTGGTCAGTGCAGTATGGTGGTCAGTTAGTGCAGTATGGTGGTCAGCTAGTGCAGTATGGTGGTCAGCTAGTGCAGTATGGTGGTCAGTTAGTGCAGTATGGTGGTCAGTTAGTGCAGTATGGTGGTCAGTTAGTGCAGTATGGTGGTCAGTGCAGTATGGTGGTCAGTTAGTGCAGTCTGGTGGTCAGCAAGTGCAGTATGGTGGTCAGCTAGTGCAGTATGGTGGTCAGCTAGTGCAGTATGGTGGTAAGTTAGTGCAGTATGGTGGTCAGTGTAGTATGGTGGTCAGTTAGTGTAGTATGGTGGTCAGTAGGGATGAGCCGAACACCCCCCGGTTCGGTTCGCACCAGAACCTGCGAACGGACCGAAAGTTCGCACGAACGTTAGAACCCCATTGACGTCTATGGGATTTGAACGTTCGAAATCAAAAGTGATCATTTTAAAGGCTAATTTGCATGGTATTGTCCTAAAAAGGGTTTGGGGACCCGGGTCCTACCCCAGGGGACATGTATCAATGCAAAAAAAACTTTTAAAAACGGCCGTTTTTTCGGGAGCAGTGATTTTAATGATGCTTAAAGTAAAAAAAAAAAAAGTGAAATATTCCTTTAAATATCGTACCTGAGGGGTGTCTATAGTATGCCTGTAAAGTGACGCGTGTTTCCCGTGTTTAGAACAGTCCCTGCACCAAATGTCATTTTTAAAGGAAAAAATCTCATTTAAAACTGCTTGCGGGTTTAATGTAATGTCGGGTCCTGGCAATATGGATGAAAATCAATGAGACAAACGGCATGGGTACCCCCCAGTCCATTACCAGGCCCTTTGGGTCTTGTATGGATATTAAGGGGAACCCCGCACCCAAATTAAAATAAGGAAAGGTGTGGGGCCACCAGGCCCTATATACTCTGAACAGCAGTATACAGGCTGTAGGTTTGTTGTTAAGTAGAATCTCTTTGTAATTTTGAACGGGTACATTTTTAACGTGTTTAGCTCCAGCCAAAAAATCTTTTTTAAGCTTTTTGGAAAACATAGGGAAGGGTTATCACCCCTGTGACATTTGTTTTGCTGTCTTTCCTCCTCTTCAGAAGATTTCACCTCACTTTTTGTCCCAATGGATTGGAAAGCATCAGTGGAAAGGAGAAATGTTTTTCCCATATTAACTCTTACAGGAGAGAATTTCCCTTCCTAGGGGTAGATTTCACTTCCTGTTGTCTCCTTCCGTTTGCAAGTAGGAGTCGTTTGTAAGTTAGTTGTTTGAAAGTAGGGTCCTGCCCTATATACTCAGCAGAAATTTGGGCCTTAGGTGTTGCTGTGGCCACAACACTGTAAGCCCTCACAGGGCTCTGCTGTGAAATATTAAATCAAGAATTGTAATTACATGCCCCTGTTGAACAGGAGCTGAAAAATTAGGCCTTAGGCAATGGTGCTGGTGCCACAACACTGCAACCCCTCACAGACACTCTAGTTGGAATGCAGGAACGAGCCCTGCTGCAAAGTATTGCATCAAAAATTGTAATTACACGCCCCTGTTAAACAAGGGCTGAAAAATTGGGCCTTAGGCACTGGTGCTGGTGCCACAACACTGCAACCCCTCACAGACACTCTAGTTGGAATGCAGGAACGAGCCCTGCTGCAAAGTATTACATCAAAAATCGTAATTACACGCCCCTGTTAAACAGGGGCTGAAAAATTGTGCCTTAGGCACTGGTGGTGGCACCCAGAACCAAAAATGTTCTTACAAGCTATCAGCGTGATGATTGAGGAGGAAGAGGATAATTACTCAGGGATAGTCACTCAGCATCAGCATAGGCAGTCTTTGAAGGGATCTGAGATTTCAAAAAAAATTATTCGGTTACATCAGCATCAGGTGCTTGGTAGCTGGTGGTGATCCAAGACTCATTCATTTTTATGAAGGTCAGTCGATCGACCGAGTCAGTGGACAGACGCACCCTGTGATCGGTTACCACGCCTCCAGCAGCACTGAATGTGCGTTCCGAAAGAACGCTGGATGCAGGACAGGCCAGTAGCTCAACTGCATACTGTGCAAGCTCTGGCCAGTGATCCATCCTCAAGACCCAGTAACCCAGAGGATTTTCGGTGGGAAAGGTGTCCAAGTCTGATCTTGCCCCTAGGTATTCCTGCACCATGTAAAACAGACGCTGGCGATGGTTGCTGGAACCGATCATACCTTGGGGCTGCGGACCAAAAAATTGTCTGAACGCATCGGTCAGACGGCCACCTTCTCCACCGCTCCTTCTTTGACTGACCGAAGCCTCAGCAACACGTTGTCCAGAAACAGGAGTTTGTAACCTCCTAGTCTCTGGGAACGCGTTGCACAGACCTTTCTGCAAGGCCTCCCGAAGATGTTTCATCCTCTGCTCCCTCTGCGATGGCAAGATAAGGTCCGCAACCTTACCCTTGTAACGTGGATCAAGGAGGGTTGCCAGCCAGTATTGGTCCTTCTCCTTGATACCACGAATACGAGGATCCTTACGCAGGCTTTGCAGGATCAGGGAGGCCATGCAGCGTAGGTTTGCTGAGGCATTCGGTCCGGAGTCCTCTGGGTCACTAAGGACGACATGGTCCGCAGCCACCTCCTCCCAGCCACGTACAAGTCCATGTGTTTCTTGGGACTGATCCCTTAAAGACTGCTGCTGATGCTGAGTGCCAGGCTCCACCTCCATACTGACACAATCTTCCTCCTCCTCCTCCTCCTCTTCCTCCTCGTCCTCTTCCTGTGTGATCGGTGGGCACGCAGGAACACTGTCTGGATAAAGGGGGCCTTGAGAGCTAAGGAAGTCCTCCTCTTCCTGCCTCTGTTCTGCCTCAAGTGCCCTGTCCATTATTCCACGCAGCGTGTGCTCCAACAGGTGGACAAGGGGGACAGTGTCACTGATGCATGCACTGTCACTGCTCACCATCCTCGTGGCCTCCTCAAATGGTGACAGGACAGTGCATGCATCCCTGATCATGGCCCACTGGCGTGGGGAAAAAAAACCAAGCTCCCCTGACCCTGTCCTGGTGCCATAGTCGCACAGGTACTCATTGATGGCCCTCTGCTGCATGTGCAGCCGCTGCAGCATGGCCCACGTTGAGTTCCACCTGGTGGGCATGTCACAGATTAGGCGGTTCTTGGGCAGGTTAAACTCCTTTTGGAGGTCCGTCAGCCGAGCACTGGCATTATATGACCGGCGGAAATGCACACAGACTTTCCTGGCCTGCCTCAGGACATCCTGTAAGCCCGGGTACCTGCCCAAGAACCGCTGCACCACCAAGTTAAGGACATGAGCCAAACAGGGCACATGGGTCATTTGTCCCTGTCGGAGGGCAGAGAGGAGGTTGGTGCCATTGTCGCAAACCACCATTCCTGCCTTAAGTTGGCGTGGCGTCAACCACCTCTGAACCTGCCCCTGCAGAGCTGACAGAACCTCTGCCCCAGTGTGGCTCCTGTCCCCCAAGCACACCAGCTCAAGCACCGCATGGCATCTTTTGGCCTGCGTACTTGCGTAGCCCCTTGAACGACTACGGAGCACTGCTGGTTCCGAGGAAGAGGCCATGGAGGAAGAAGAAGAGGAGGGGGTGGAGGAGAGAGGTGTGTCACAATCATTAGCATTTTGGAGGCGTGGTGGCGGAACAACCTCCAACACTACTGCACCTTGTCCTGCATCCTTCCCAGCTGCCAGCAGAGTCACCCAATGCGCCGTGAAACTTAGGTAACGTCCCTGTCCATGCCTGCTGGACCATGAGTCAGCGGTAATATGCACCTTACCGCTGACCGCCCTGTCCAGCGAGGCATGGACATTGCCTTCCACATGCTGGTAGAGAGCCGGAATCGCCTTCCGTGAGAAAAAGTGGCGTTTGGGTACCTGCCACTGAGGAACCGCACATTCCACAAACTCACGGAAGGGGGCAGAGTCTACCAACTGAAAAGGCAGCAGTTGAAATGCTAGCAATTTTGCCAAGCTAGCATTCAACCGCTGGGCATGTGGATGGCTGGGAGCAAACTTCTTTCGGCGGTGCAGCAGCTGGGGCAGGGAAATTTGCCTGGTACAATCTGACGTCGGTGTACCAAAATCAGATTGCCCACAAGTACGTGGCTGTGACACACCTAATTCTACACCTTCATTCCTCTCAGTGCAGGTCTCAGAGAGGACTGAAGGTCTAGTGGGGTTGGAAATCTCAGCTGATGAGGAGCAAGCAGATGTCCTCTTTGTTCTTTGGTGTGGGTCTTTTAGATACGCTTGCCAACGAACTGCATGGCAGGTCAACATATGTCTGGTCAAGCATGTGGTACCCAAGCGGGAGATGTTTTGGCCACGCGAGATACGCTTGATAAATATGTTGAAAATAGCAGCGGTGCGATCTGATGCACTCGTCTCAAGAAAGGCCCACACCAAAGAACTTTTTGAATAACGCGCAGAGACTGCAGCGCCCTGCACATGTGGAGCTTTGGGGTGTGATGCAGTCAATGTGCTGCCCTTAGGCTGGCCCCTGGAGGGCATCCTGCCTCGTTGGTGATGTGCCGCCTCCTCCTCCTCCTCCTCCTCCTCTCTCCTATCAGGCACCCACGTTGAGTCAGTGACCTCATCATCCCCTCCCTCCTCATCACTGGAGCAAACCTGGCAGTATGCTGCAGCAGGGGGAGCATGACTGCCAGATTGCTGTCCTTCTTGGGCACCCCCTCTGTCCGTGCTCGTGTTACTGCCTTCATCGAGCTCAGTATCATCATCAGAGCCTTCCAAACGCTGGGCATCCTCCTGGAGCATGTACCCAACACTGTGGTCAAACAGTTCGAGGGACTCCTCAGGAGGACATGGTGGGGCTAGGGAAGGAGTCACTGATGACATTGAGCCAAGGGAAGAGGCCGCTGCTTTGCCAGACAAAGTACCCTGGGCATGGGTGAGAGAGGATGAGGAGGATGAGGACGGCTTGGTCATCCACTCGACCAAGTCTTCCGCATGTTGCGGCTCAACATGGCCAGCTGCCGAAAAAAAGGCCAAGCGTGTCCCATGGCCACGTGCTGATGAGGATGCACCGTCTCCACGACCAGCACTAGACACAGAGCCTGCTTGCCCTCTCTTATTGGCTTGTGACTGTCTGCCTCTCCTTCTTGGCCTTCCAGACATACTAATGGCCTGTAGCTGCACTAAGCTGGGATATATATATATATATATATATATATGTACTGATATTGCAGCTAGCAAAATCAACTGCCTGCCTGTAGTATGAGAACACCACCAACCTTCTACAGGTAGCTTTAGCTGAACACTGTGAGGTGGACGCACCCCACTAACTTGTAGGTTTAGCTGAACACTGTGAGCAGGGCGCACCCCACTAACTTGTAGGTTTAGCAGAACACTGTGAGCAGGACGCACTGCACTAACTGTAAATAGTCTAGCTGCCTGACTGTGGTACTAATAGGATCAAAAGAACACCAGCAATTTTCTTTAAAATACTGTAACAAGACAAGCCTGCCTGTCAGTAAGAAGATAACAGGAACGGATCTAGCTGAACACTGTGAGCAGGACGCACCCCACTAGCTTGTAGGTTTAGCTGAACACTGTGAGGTGGACGCACCCCACTAACTTGTAGGTTTAGCTGAACACTGTGAGCAGGACGCACCCCACTAACTTGTAGGTTTAGCAGAACACTGTGAGCAGGACGCACTGCACTAACTGTAAATAGTCTAGCTGCCTGACTGTGGTACTAATAGGATCAAAAGAACACCAGCAATTTTCTTCAGGTAGCTGTATTTACTGTAACAAGACAAGCCTTCCTGTCAGTAAGAAGATAACAGGAACGGATCTAGCTGAACACTGTGAGCAGGACGCACCCCACTAGCTTGTAGGTTTAGCTGAACACTGTGATGTGGACGCACCCCACTAACTTGTAGGTTTAGCTGAACACTGTGAGCAGGACGCACCCCACTAACTTGTAGGTTTAGCAGAACACTGTGAGCAGGACGCACTGCACTAACTGTAAATAGTCTAGCTGCCTGACTGTGGTACTAATAGGATCAAAAGAACACCAGCAATTTTCTTCAGGTAGCTGTATTTACTGTAACAAGACAAGCCTTCCTGTCAGTAAGAAGATAACAGGAACGGATCTAGCTGAACACTGTGAGCAGGACGCACCCCACTAGCTTGTAGGTTTAGCTGAACACTGTGATGTGGACGCACCCCACTAACTTGTAGGTTTAGCTGAACACTGTGAGCAGGACGCACCCCACTAACTTGTAGGTTTAGCAGAACACTGTGAGCAGGACGCACTGCACTAACTGTAAATAGTCTAGCTGCCTGACTGTGGTACTAATAGGATCAAAAGAACACCAGCAATTTTCTTCAGGTAGCTGTATTTACTGTAACAAGACAAGCCTGCCTGTCAGTAAGAAGATAACAGAAACGGATCTAGCTGAACACTGTGAGCAGGACGCACCCCACTAGCTTGTAGGTTTAGCTGAACACTGTGAGGTGGACGCACCCCCACTAACTTGTAGGTTTAGCTGAACACTGTGAGCAGGACGCACCCCACTAACTTGTAGGTTTAGCAGAACACTGTGAGCAGGACGCACTGCACTAACTGTAAATAGTCTAGCTGCCTGACTGTGGTACTAATAGGATCAAAAGAACACCAGCAATTTTCTTCAGGTAGCTGTATTTACTGTAACAAGACAAGCCTGCCTGTCAGTAAGAAGATAACAGGAACGGATCTAGCTGAACACTGTGAGCAGGACGCACCCCACTAGCTTGTAGGTTTAGCTGAACACTGTGAGGTGGACGCACCCCACTAACTTGTAGGTTTAGCTGAACACTGTGAGCAGGACGCACCCCACTAACTTGTAGGTTTAGCAGAACACTGTGAGCAGGACGCACTGCACTAACTGTAAATAGTCTAGCTGCCTGACTGTGGTACTAATAGGATCAAAAGAACACCAGCAATTTTCTTCAGGTAGCTGTATTTACTGTAACAAGACAAGCCTGCCTGTCAGTAAGAAGATAACAGGAACGGATCTAGCTGAACACTGTGAGCAGGACGCACCCCACTAGCTTGTAGGTTTAGCTGAACACTGTGAGGTGGACGCATCCCACTAACTTGTAGGTTTAGCTGAACACTGTGAGCAGGACGCACCCCACTAACTTGTAGGTTTAGCAGAACACTGTGAGCAGGACGCACTGCACTAACTGTAAATAGTCTAGCTGCCTGACTGTGGTACTAATAGGATCAAAAGAACACCAGCAATTTTCTTCAGGTAGCTGTATTTACTGTAACAAGACAAGCCTGCCTGTTAGTAAGAAGATAACAGAAACGGATCTAGCTGAACACTGTGAGCAGGACGCACCCCACTAGCTTATAGGTTTAGCTGAACACTGTGAGGTGGACGCACCCCACTAACTTGTAGGTTTAGCTGAACACTGTGAGCAAGACGCACCCCACTAACTTGTAGGTTTAGCAGAACACTGTGAGCAGGACGCACTGCACTAACTGTAAATAGTCTAGCTGCCTGACTGTGGTACTAATAGGATCAAAAGAACACCAGTAATTTTCTTTAAAATACTGTAACAAGACAAGCCTGCCTGTCAGTAAGAAGATAACAGGAACGGATCTAGCTGAACACTGTGAGCAGGACGCACTGCACTAAATGTAAATAGTCTAGCTGCCTGACTGTGGTACTAATAGGATCAAAAGAACATCAGTAATTTTCTTCAAAATACTGTAACAAGACAAGCCTGCCTGTCAGTAGGAATATAACAGGAACGGATCTAGCTGAACACTGTGAGCAGGACGCACTGCACTAAATGTAAATAGTCTAGAAGATAACAGGAACGGATCTAGCTAAACTGAATACAGTGTATGCATGCTTGGCCAATCATCAGCAAGCAATGCACTGCAATGCCGCAGTGAATTATGGGCCGTGACGCGCCACACGAATTTGGCGCGAACGGCACATATCATTCGCAATTCGGCGAACGATCGAACAGCCGATGTTCGAGTCGAACATGGGTTCGACTCGAACACGAAGCTCATCCCTAGTGGTCAGTGTAGTGCAGTATGATGGTCAGTGTAGTATGGTGGTCAGTTAGTGCAGTATGGTGGTCAGTTAGTGCAGTATGGTGGTCAGTTAGTGCATTATGGTGGTCAGCTAGTGCAGTATGGTGGTCAGTTAGTGCAGTATGGTGGTCAGTGTAGTATGGTGGTCAGTGTAGTATGGTGTTCAGCTAGTGCAGTATGGTGGTCAGCTAGTGCAGTCTGGTGGTCAGTTAGTGCAGTCTGGTGGTCAGTGCAGTCTGGTGGTCAGCTAGTGAAGTATGGTGGTCAGCTAGTGCAGTATGGTGGTCAGTGCAGTATGGTGGTCAGTTAGTGCAGTATGGTGGTCAGTGTTATATGGTTGTCTGTTAATGTAGTATGGTGGTCAGTGTAGTGCAGTATGGTGGTCAGTGTAGTATGGTGGTCAGTTAGTGCATTATGGTGGTCAGTTAGTGTAGTATGGTGGTCAGTGCAGTATGGTGGTCAGTTAGTGTAGTATGGTGGTCAGTGTAGTGTAGTATGGTGGTCAGTGTAGTGTAGTATGGTGGTCAGTGTAGTCTAGTGCTCAGTGTAGTGTAGTATGGTGGTCAGTGTAGTGTAGTATGGTGGTCAGTGTAGTGTAGTATAGTGGTCAGTGTAGTGTAGTATAGTGGTCAGTGTATTGTAGTATGGTGGTCAGTGTAGTATAGTGGACAGTGTAGTATAGTGGACAGTGTAGTGTAGTATGGTAGTCAGTGTAGTGGACAGTATAGTGGTCAGTGTAGTGGACAGTATAGTATAGTGGTCAGTGTAGTGGACAATATAGTGGTCAGTGTAGTGTAGTGGACAATATAGTGGTCAGTGTAGTTCTCAGTGTAGTGGACAGTAAAGTGGTCAGTGTAGTGGACAGTATAGTGGACAGTATAGTGGTCAGTGTAGTGTAGTGGACAGTATAGTGGTCAGTGTAGTGGACAGTATAGTATAGTGGTCAGTATAGGAATCAGGTAGGTCAGTACTATTGTATTTGAAGGGACTCGGGGAGTGCTAAAAGTCCGCATGTTAGGGGGCGCAAATTACTTGCCTTGCCCCGGGTGCTGGCAACCCATGCTACGCCACTGATTGTTGCATCTCAGTGCTGCTGATCTCCTATGTTTTTTTCAGCTACCTCCTGTCTACATGCACTCATTCCAGTATTGCCTACTTATCACTACTATGGAATGGACCAGCTTCCTGAGTGTGAATATGGTGAACCATGTCTGCGCAATGTTTGCCGACACAGCCACCTGTAATCTCCACCAGATGCGCATGTGGCAGGGTGACAATTCAAGAGCACAAAAGGAAGATAGTTGTCACCCTATAACAGAAAGTGCCTGAACATGAGGCAGCAAAATGGCTTAGTGCAGGGGGTCTCCAAACTTTCTAAGCAAAGGGCCAGTTTACTGTCCTTCAGAATGTAGGGGGACCAGACTGTCACCAATGGAAGTAGAAAATGTCCTGGCATCAGTGGGTATAAACAATGCCCCACCAATGGTTTGTTGGTATCAATGGGAAGAATAGTGCCCTATCGATGCTGTTGGTGGGAGGAATAGTGCTCCATCGATAGTGCCAGTTAGTGAAATGGTGCTCCAAGGGCCAGATAAAGGCAGGCCAAGGGCCACATCCGGCTCTTGGGCCACAGTTTGGAGACTACTGGCTTAGTGGTTAGCCCTTCTGTCTTGTAGCCCTGTAGATAAAACTCAGGCAGAATACTTTCTGCATTGAGTTTGCATGTTCTACCTGTGGTTGGCCGGTGTCCTCCCACTGTGTAGACAGGGTCAACAGAGTTTATTTTAACAAATGCTACAGGTTTAATAAGATTAAAGGCAACTTTCGAAATTACTTTAAATCAGCCTTTCCCAAACCTTTCAACACAGAGGAACCCTTGAAATAACTTTCTGGTCTCAGGGAACCTCAGGGAACACATTTGTGTGATGGTCAGTGGGAAGATTTCTCCTTACACTTGTGGTCATTGGGAAGAATTCCCCCCTTACAGATAGCTTAAAAGATCAATGGCATCAGTGGGAACTTATCTGAGAGGCAGATATTGCTCAAGGAACTCCTAGCAACCTCAGGAGGAAACCTGATTGAGAAACACTACTTTAAATAATGTATCAAAGACCCATTTAATTGTAAACTGCTCAACCAGATGTGACTTCAAAAGGGTCAAAAACAATCTGTTTTTTTGTAATCACCATACGTTATTAGTCACCCTGAAACCAAATCATTTAACAACCAAATACTATACCAGGAAACAAACTCTCCTAACCGCACAATTTTACCTTCAACAGAAATGTAGGTTTCTGCGTAGTAAATTTGGAGTTTCTTGTTGTAATATATTTGCTTGGTGCAGTGATACGTCCCGGCCATGTTATGATCCACTTTCGTAAATTGTAGGTGGTCGATGGTGACTGAGAATTGTAATAAGGTTCCGTTCTTGTAAAAAGTTGTGTTGGTGGCATAAATCCCGGGACGGCTGTGACAACGAACCGTTAAAGGGTTGCCCTCGTATATGACCAGGGGTCTCTGGAAGATCAGCGGGACTGAAATCAGAATTAAAAAAAAAAAAAAAAAACATTTGGATGTATTAATATTACTTTGTAATGTAGATAGTCTTTGCAAATTAAAATGTATCTGAGCTGCAAAAAGTGAATAGACCCCCTTAATCTCTTGCTGACCATGTAATGTGGCACCAGGAAATGTGGGCTTTTACTCTCAGCCACCAGCACATATACGCCCACAGTTCTCAGTCAATGCTTTTGATTGGGAGTCAGCAGGACTGCTCCTAATCAAGTGACCACTGTGAAAGCCTCTGAGAGACGGTGTTAGGGGTTAAAGAGACCATGTCACCAAATTGCAGGTAGAAGCACACGCAAATTAAGTATTTGATAGGCTTACCTGCAGAATTTTTTTTCCATTAAACAAGTTTTTTTTTTTTTACGTGTAATGTGCCTCTGAAATTGAACCTAGAAAATTTGACTACTTAACCACTTAAGGACCGAGCCTCTTTCTGAGATTTGTTGTTTACAAGTTAAAAACAGTTTTATTTTGCTAGAGAATTACTTAGAATCCCCAAACATTATACATTTTTTAGCGGCGGTCGTTGCAATACTTTCTGTCACACCGTATTTGCGCAACGGTCTTACAAGAGCACTTTTTTTGGAAAAATTACACTTTTTTAAATTAAAAAAATAAGACAACAGTAAAGTTAGACCAACTTTTTTTTATATCTTTTATGTGAAAGATAATGTTACGCCGAGTAAATTGATACCCAACATGTCACGCTTCAAAATTGCGCCCGTTCGTGGAATGGTGACAAACTTTTACCCTTAAAAATCTCCTTGGGCGACGTTTAAAAAATTCTACAGGTTGCATGTTTTGAGTTACAGAGGAGGTCTAGGGCTAGAATTATTGCTCTCATTCTACCAATCATGGTGATACCTCACATGTGTGGTTTGAACACCCTTTTTTCTATGCGGGCGCTACTCATGTATGCGTTCGCTTCTGCACACGAGCTGGTCGGGACAGGGCGCGTTTAAAAAATGTTTTTTCTTATTTATTTTACCTTTTATTTATTTTTATACTGTTCTTTAAAGAAAAAAAAAAAAAAGTGTCACTTTTATTCCTATCACAAGGAATGTAAACATCCCTTGTAATAGAAAAAAAACATGACAGGTCCTCTTAAATATGAGATCTGGAGTCAAAAAGACATCAGATCTCATATTTACACTAAACTGCAATAAAAATGTTGTCATTTTAAAAAATACAAAAAGAAAAAATGTCCCTTTAAGAGCTATGGGCAGAAGTGACGTTTTGACGTCGCTTCTGCCCTGCAATGATATGGAGACGGGTGGGGGCCATCTTCCCCTCACTCGTCTCTGTGTCAGGCTAGGGAAAAAGGATTCAATCGCCTCCGCCGCTACCGACGACTCTGGTAAGCGGCCGAGGGCCCCTCTCCCGCCGCCGATAAAAGTGATCTTGCGGCAAATCCGTCACAGAGACCACTTTTATCTTCAAGTGGAGCGCCCGCTGAAGAAGAGGATACCGGGGCTATGGCAGCTAGCTGCTGCCATAACAACGATACTCCCCTTCAAAGTACTGACGTATAACGATGATGGGTGGTCCGGAAGTGGTTAAAGAATGTAAATTCCCTAGCACAGCCCACTCCTTCTTTGCACATCATAGCCCCCTTTCCTCTTCTGGGAGTGTCTAATTTCTTTCTGTGCTGGTCCAGCTCCTCCACTTCTCCCCTCCTTTCCCTACACTCACTTTTATGTAGCTGCCATGGGAGGAGTAAAGAGGAATACTACACTAATACTTGAGTGACAGCTCTAAGTCTACTGACATCACATCCAAGATGGCAGCACACAGCAGTAGTTTAAACAAAGGGAGCTTTTACAGGGAAATAACATGGATAAATAGTGTCTAAAACCAAAACTTTAAAAAAAATTTTAAATAGAGTAAGTAAGGGTTAGAGCTCATATCAGGTTTTTATTGTTCCCTGTGTCCCTACTAGAGAGATTTCCTCCCTCTGTTAGTCCTTGTGACCTTTGTAACCAGGACTGAAAATTAAGGCAAATCCCAAATTTTGAGCTGTAACCAGAATAAGAATAGAGGATAAATTGTCCCATGTGAACACGTGTTGCAGTGATAACTGTCTAAGAAACAAAGTTCCCTTGTTTTTGAGAGGAAAACCTGGCCCATGATGCCCCCACAAACTATATTCCTGGGTCAATCCGTTCTAGTACATTCTGTAGTATTTTCTAAAATAATATATTTTTAACAAGCCTTAAGCTTGGTGTACTTGACCCCCAAATACACTTCCTAAATGTTTCAAGGTATATATTTAAAGTGGCGACAGATTAGTATAACCATCATTCTACATTTGCCTGTGTGTTCCATGAACTAAGCCCTGTTTAAAGCATATTTGGGTTTCTCATGCTTCAATCTCAATAGTATTAACTGACAACTATCAAATCCATCAGGCCCGAGATGATATTCAACGTTCAAGGAAATCCTTAACTTCGTCAATGATTAGCCACTAATGAGACCCTGTGACTGGACCAGGCTTTCCCAACCTTTTCAACAGAGAGGATCCCTTGAAATAACTCCAGTCTTAGGGAACCTCTGCTAAAAATTACTATATCTACAACTCATGATACATTAGTGTGAAGGTCGGTGAGAAGAATGCTCTTGTGGTCCTTGGAAAGAATTACCCCCATGCAGATAGCTAAAAAGATCAATGGTGTCAGTTGGAACTTATCTGAGAAATTTCTAATTACTCAAGAACCCCCTAGCAACCTCTGTAGGAACCGTAGTTGAGAAACCTTGGACTAGACCATTAACTTCATGGATAATCTTCCGATGAGATTATCTACCTGTAAAAGCCTCCCTTACGTAGACATTCAAAAAGCTGTGGGGCTATTGCTGTGTGTCACCATATTGGATGTGATGATGTGATGTCAGCAACCACAGCAGACTCAAGTGATACTCTGTAATATTCTCCTTAACTCCTCTCACAACAGCTACATAAAAGGCTATGTAGGGAGTTGAGGGGAAGGGCAAAGGAGCTGGGCCAGCCCAGAGAGTGCTTAGACCCTCCCAGAAGAAGAGAGGGATATGACGTGGAAGGAGGCATGACTGTGCTAAGGAACTGGCTAATCATTTTTCTTAGGCACATAGCAAGTAAATAAAAAAAATATGAAAGAAAGTAAATATATTGCAGGTAAGCATTTAAATTACTTAACTTTTCAGTGTTTTTACTTTCAATTTTGTAAATTGTGTACAGGGTCTCTTTAATTCCAGTCAAGTACCTGACATGCCTCTTCTCACTATGAGCTCAGTGCCTTGCACATCCGAAGTCTATAACATCACCATCCAATAGAAAGGATATTATTTAATAAGTAGGGTCCCGAAGCAGATTTCATTTCCAGAAGTCTATCTTTTGCCCTTAGTGTATAGATTGCAGACAGGTTTTTAATATAGACATAAGACAAGTGCTATATAGAAATATGAAGAACAAATAAACTCACAGTCAATAACACCAAGCTTGGCTGGATCACTCTTCTGGCTCGTATTGGTGCAACATTGATACTCTCCAATGTCGCTCTCATCAGCGGACTGAATTGTGAAACTAGGCCGATGTTCCTTCATTGGTTTAGTGTCTTTGTACCAGTAATATCTCAGTTTCTCATGTTTTGAAGGTCCTACATTACATGTTATATTGACTGATTCATAGATGAGGATATTCTTCCAGTCAGGTGTGAAGGTCACCATAGCTTTCACTGCAACTTGGACAAAAAAAAAAGAGATACACTATATCAGTGATGGCGAACCTTGGCACCCCAGATGTTTTGGAACTACATTTCCTATGATGCTCATGCACTCTGCAGTGTAGTTGAGTATCATGGGAAATGTAGTTCCAAAACAACTGGGGTGCCAAGGTTCGCCATCACTGCACTATATAATTAACACCAAACCATCATACCTACCTATATGGGGAAAAGTAAATGATAGAGTTCAGAGGTTTCCAGTTAATGTACAAAATACAAAAGACATTTTAGACAAGTGAGCACTTCCAACCTTGAGGTAACACTTTGGTGAAGGCGCTTTTCTGTTTCAGCATTACTCTGTCCTCATGCACAAAGCCAGCTCCATAAAGATATGTTTGTAGACATCGGGGATGCCGCTCTCCCAACCCATGTATAGTAAAAGGGCTTAGAGGTCCCGGTGGGTGGGGCAAAACACATCAGAGTGGCGTGGTTTGTGGAGTAGCGCTGACTGAGGCCACCTAACACCTATACTATACTCTATTCGGGTTGGGAGACTGGCACCTCCAAATGTCTATGAGCACATGTCTGAGGACCAGGGGGAGAGAGCCTTTCTTCTTGCTTGGAGCAGTGCCTCAAGTTTCATTCCTTAAAGATATGTTTTGACCACAGATGTGGTGATTGATGTTGACTCTTGGCCAATCAACACCCTTGGCCAATCAGCACACTCTAACCGGGCCACACAGAACAGTCCAGAATGTGCCATCTCCAGATTACAGGAACATGAAGATGAGGTTTGACCAGTTTGGTGTGGAGGGAAAAAGAAGATCCTCCAAAGGAAGTTGGACTTTGAAAGGCAACTTCAACCAACAACAATCAGTATAAAACTAATATTTATAATATATTATTGCAAAGACAATTTTGGGTTACCAGATACAATTTCTATATTGTGTGGAAATGTATTCACATGCAAGATTTCTATACTGGTCATGTAACCTTTTTACAATTTTTATGTCTAAATACTGTGGACAAATGATTTTAAGATGTACCAATAAATATCAGTTTTATACTGATTGTCGGTGGTTGAAATTGCCTTTTAAAGTCCCACTTTCTTAGAGGGGGTCTTATTTTTCAATTTACTTTGGGAAGGTGGCAACCAACACCACCATTTACAATAGTGGAAATATTTAAGTTTGGTGTGGAGGAACTCAAGTGGTCTACAGAGAGCCCTGACCTCAATTCTAATGAACATCTTTTGGATGAATTTGAAAGCCAGTTGCAAGCTAGGTCTATTCATCCAACATCAGTACCCAACCTTACCAATGTTCTTTTGGCTCAATAGGCACAAATTCCTACAAATACATTCCAAAATGTTGTGGAAAGCATACGCAGAAGAGTGGAGGCTGCTATAGTTGGGCCAACTTCATATCAATGGCCATTGTTTTGAAATAGGGTATTTAACTAGCACATCTAGGTGTGATGGTCCACAAATGTTTGGTCAAATAGCGTATATGCAATGAAAAGAAGTTCTGAAACTCATTTTTTGGGGTCTTCTCAAGAGCTAAGGAGCACAACTTACTGCAGCTTTCTATGGCAGCATCTGAAAAACAAAATAGGTAACGTTTCGTTAACATACAGATAAATGGTCCTCTCTAGCCATGGTCAATATTGTGAATGGATTATATAATTAGAGCAGGAAGGTTTCATGGATGTTCACACTTGTTCTTGGACAACCAAAATCTGTTCATTAAAAACCTTTGGCTCTTGGACGTATGATTTGTGCTCTCATTGGATTGTATGTAATCAAAATCTATTGACATATTCCATGGAAGTTGGACAAAACTTACCCAAACAGCTATAAACGATTGATGTTTCGAACCCTCATTTGAACTACGGAAGCCACTTGGATGAACTTTGAAACATCTTCAATATTATAGAAAAAAAGTCCATCTGAATGCGACTAACTGTTACTAACTTCTACAGAAAGGATTGGTCTGGTTATACAGTATATTTGCATTTCACATTTCCAAGTGACTCAGGAAGCCTGAGGATAACACACCATCAGGTCAAACTGGGCATAAAGCTAAGAAATTACAAATGACTTCTAAATGTCATAGGGACTCAATTTTGCTGTGTTACATGTTGATGGAATTTGTAATTATGCATTGTCTTTAACTTTTTTTAAGTATAATCCCTTCATTCCTATCTCCAATATCATTTTAACATTTTAAAGTGGAATATACCTCACTTAAACAAGACTTTAATTTGTCCCTCCCCACTCTATCTTAAAACAAGCCTAAAAAATATTTATCAAACTTTTTACCTTTGTGCTCTTTTTTGTGCTGTAATGCAACTTTTCTTGTTTTCTTGTTTTGTCTACTAGGATTGCTACGGCACAAATGCCACTATAGTGCCCATCTTCTAAAATTTGTCACCACTTGTGCGCATCCGTAAGAACCAACAGTGCACACATAGATGCACCGCTGGTCTCTGCTGGTTCCTAACTACCTAGAATACCTAGAAGAGATTAGCAACGTATTTGCAATGTTGACTTTTTTTTAAATGGCAGGGTAGAAGAGGGGTGGGGTGGGACATTTAGGCCTGGTTAAGTTCCACTATAAATTGATCAGAATGCCGGCTTTAATCTAATTAATTTATTAAATAATTAATCCTTTTTTTTTCTTTCATTTCTACTCTCAACTCATTTAAAATGCTCATATACAAAAAATATATTAAAAATACAAAAGTTTAAAGTCTAAATAGAAAAAAAAAAATATTATATGTGAGCATGGTTTGAATTAGGGAGCATTTTAATTAGAGTTTCACAAGTATTACTGTGTGTGTATATATATATATATATACACACACACACACACATACATACGTACTTACATACTATATATATATATATATATATATATATATACATATACACACACATACATACATACCTACATACAGTACATAATATATATATATATATATATATATATATATATATATATATATATATATATATATATACACATACATACACACATATATATACATATACACACACACATACACACACACACACTCCCAAATGTCAAAGAGACTCAATATTGCATTATTACTGGGCAATTTGACATTGTGTATTTAACTTATTTTAAGTCTAATCCCTTATTTCAAACATTTTATTGATGAAAAAATACAATTCTTTACAGACAGAAACATATTACCCATTTAAAGAAAGGGGTTCATAGTTTATACTACAATCATACATCAAATATCAAAAATCAATCATGGGATATTATATTTTATACCAATATTAGAAATAAAAAAAAAAAAATTATAATATAGATTATCCCAATCTATTATTGACTCCTTCTCTCTATGACCCCTAACCCAACAAACTCAATACCAAAAATTCCTACATATATAATTTACCATTAATTTCTTCTCTCTGTCACAACTCATAATATATAAACACCTTTTTTTGTAGATAGACAGAAAAATCTAGAAAAAAAAATCTAGAATCTAAGATCTAAAATTCTTCATTTTTATACAATTTCAAGGTTGATCAGAAATAAGCCAAAGAGGGATTTTAACAACTTTGTTTTTATATTTTTTTTCTTAAAATTAGCTTTCTTGGTTCATTTAAAATTTCTGCAAATATAACAAGTAAAAAAAAAAAAAAAACTTAAAACAGAGGTTATTTTTTTTAAATAGAATCTGAAATGCAAATATTATTCAGGTATGTGTGTGTGGATTGTGTTAGGAAACAGTTAGATCATATATAAAAAGGTTGGAGTTTAAAACTATAAAATGAATAATATACTGTATATACCATAGTAAAAACAGCTATCTTGTTTGTAACAACTAACAATATATAACAATTTATATTAACATAAATGCATTAAAAAAAACCCAGAGATGTAATTTTTAAATAGAATCTGGACAAAAAAACAAAACAACAAATGTATATGTGTATGTGGATTGGATTAGGAAACAGTTGGATTATATATATAAAACATTTGGAGTTTAACTAAACTATAAATAAATATATATAGTAACTATATATAACTAAGCTATTGCATTGCATGCTGCCTTGACACATCTTGAGCTCTCAAACACATATGTTAGGATGTTATTCATTGATTTTAGCTCTGCATTTAACACAGTAGTTCCTGACAATTTAGTGAAAAAGTTAAAAGCTTTGGGCCTATGCCCATTGCTGCACTCATGGATTCTGGATTTTCTAACAAACAGGCCATAAATGGTGAGAATAGGAGATCGGGTGTCTAACACTATTATTTTGAATACAGGGGTACCACAGGGATGTGTGTTAAGTCCGGCCTTGTTTACATTGTTCACGCACGACTGAACTCCCATACATGCGTCTAACACTATAGTGAAGTTTGCTGATGACACCACTTTAGTGGGACTCATACAAGACAATGAGGAGACAGCTGTTAGGCAGGAAATTCAACATTTGGTTGAGTGGTGTAGAGAAAATTATTTAATACTCAACATGGCAAAAACTAAAGAAATAATAGTGGATTATAGGAGATCAAGAAAGATCAATCATTGCCCGGTTTATATAGGTGGTGAGGAGGTGGAAAGGGTGGACACTGTTACATTTTTGGGAGTGCATATTACAAGGGAGTTGTCATGGTCTCAAAATACTTTTTTTCTAGTGAAAAAAGCACAGCAGAGACTGTTTTTCCTTCGGAGACTGAAGCAGGCTGGATTGCCCTCAAGGCTTCTGGTCAATTTCTATCATTGTACCATTGAGAGTATTCTTCTCCACTGCGCTGTAGTGCGGTATGCCGGCTGCAGGGCGGAGGATAAGAAGTGCCGGTCTTGTGTGGTGAAAACAGCACAGCGGATCATAGGAACAGAGCTACCGAATTTGGACACAGCATATACCAGCCGATTAAAAAAGCGGGCAAAAGCTATTAGTATTGATCCAACCTACCCAAGTTACGGTGTGTTTGTCCCATTGCCATCTGGGAAAAGATATAGGACACTTAAAACGCACACTAATCGCTTAAAGCATAGTTTTTTTCCCCCTAGGGCTGTATTGTCCATAATCCTATCAGGTACAGTGTTTTAGGAATTTTATGTGGAATTCAAAAAAAAAAAAAAAAAAAATATTTTATTTATTTTTAAATGACATTTTATATTTTTATATATTTAAATAGATATGTGGTTATGTGCTAGGAGTATGTATGTGTTTTTTTTTTTTTGAGAAGTGTTTTATTGCTGCTGTAAAGAGTACCCAGAAAAATGTTGTTGTATGTATACAATGACAATAAAGTATATCTAAAATATAGAACAATTTATATTAACATAAATGTATTTAAAAAAAAACAAAAAAAACAGAGATGCAATTTTTAAATAGAATCCGGACAAAAAAAAAACAAAACAACAAATGTATATGTGTATGTGGATTGAATTAGAAAACAGTTGAATTATATATATATAAAACATTTGGAGTTTAATTAAACAATAAATAAATAATATATATAGTAACAACAGCTATCTTGTTTATAACAACTAGCACTGGGGTACCTGGTGGAGAACCTTGCAAACACTTTGCAGCTAATTTCCTAGGTTGTTTTTAAACCTGAGACCCAACCATTGCAAAATGTTAACCTTTTAGCTACCACAGTGCCTAAACAACCAACTCACGTACTTGAGTTCCATAGTTTCATAGGTTAGGGTTAAAGAAGACACAAATCCATCTAGTTCAACCAATAGAAAAAATGATAGACAGATATAATAAAGAGAAATAGAAAACCTCCATATTTGGAATTCTACATCCAAGAAGACACAAATCCATCTAGTTCAACCAATAGAAGACACAAATCCATCTAGTTCAACCAATAGAAAAAATGACAGACAGATATAATAAAGAGAAATAGAAAACCTCCATATTTGGAATTCTATATCCAAGAAGACACAAATCCATCTAGTTCAACCAATAGAAGACACAAATCCATCTAGTTCAACCAATAGAAGACACAAATCCATCTAGTTCAACCAATAGAAAAAATGACAGACAGATATAATAAAGAGAAATAGAAAACCTCCATATTTGGAATTCTATATCCACAATTACTTAGGTTGATCCAGAGGAAGGCAAAAAAGAAAGCATGGTCCTATTTGCCCCAATTCCCAGCACAGTGTGCAGTTTTCAGACAAAAAAAAAACATATTTCAAGCAAACATATATCCTAACTCTGTTGCTTTAGAAAGCCATAATAGTCATTTTTAAGAAACATTATTATTTATTTTTTCTCAGAAGAAAAAAAGCTGAAAATCTTTACTTACAGAACAGAGAGGTGAATAGCAGAGA
Source organism: Aquarana catesbeiana (assembly GCA_037953035.1). NCBI lineage: Eukaryota > Metazoa > Chordata > Amphibia > Anura > Ranidae > Aquarana > Aquarana catesbeiana. The sequence continues at coordinate 874,550 of JBBHAA010001424.1, read as the reverse complement.
TGTCATGGTTTCACTCAAAAGGATTGCCTTAACAGAATGACAAATTTCACTTCTTCGATGCAAAAAAAACTATTCTCATTTCCTGTTTTGATATATGACTGTACTGGTGAGCAAATCAGCAAGTCTGTTTATTGAATTGGCATTGGCTTGGTGGTTATTTTTAAAAGAAAAGGTATCTTATAAAAAATATTTTAAATAGATAACATTGTGGTCTCAAGTGAAGAGTTTTCTTTCCTGTGTTTTAGAGTTTATTTGTACTGTTTTTTTTTTTTTTTTCTTTATTTTTAGACTTAAAAAAAATTCCCCATAGAAAACCTTTTCTGTTAGGGCTGGGAAATACTATTATACAGAGTAGGGTTGCACCGATACCATTTTTTTAATAATGATACTTTTTTTTTAGTACTCGCCGAAACCAATTACCGATACCTACAGCAACTGTTTTGTTTTCACTTCAGCTGCCAGCAATGGCACAAAACATTGAAAAGTTATTTACAAATGAAATTTTTTTTTTTTTTTTAATTCTGCGCTTTTTCAATGTGAAATGTATAAATATATGTTAATATATATGTGTAAAAATTTTCACTAACAAAGCAAACAAAAAAAGTTTTAATTGTTTATCGTTTATAAAATAGACATGAACAACAACAACAAAAAAAAGCAGGGAAATAATTAAATGGAGGAGAACAGAGTTAATTAAGGCTGGTTAGAGTAAATTAAGGTTTTATAAGGGGTTAAACAGAGGAACATTTGTTCATCCCTTTGATCTGCAGATGAAGAAACAGAAAGATTAAAAAAAAACAATGTTTCTTTTTATTTTCGTGTTTCAGCTCTGAGCAATGTTGTTAATAAACATTGCCAGCTGCTTTTTTTTTTTTTTTGACAGCACCAATTACCGGACTTCTTTAATAGACTTGTGCACAACGGAAAATTTTGTTTAGTTTCGGTTCGTTGTCATTCCTAAAATACATAATTTCGTTCTGTCATATTCATTATGTTATGTTGCGTGTCGATATTCATTATACTGAATCTCGAATCATGTCAAATTCATTCGTTATATGCGCTATAATTTCGCTCGTATTCGTTGAAATTTGATATTTATGTATGTATATATATTCGTGATAATGATTCATAGTTTGGAAAGTCGTTTGTTTATTGAATCTTTTAACACACAATGACAATATCTCTTCTCCTCTGCTCAAATACAATACAACACCCTTCTCACTCAGTTCTCAGGAATGCACTTTGCCAGTAATCCAACCTCCAGCACAAAATTATTCAGCTGATTGGACTGTAAGATTTACTTTGAGTTGACCTTATGTTTCATTAAATCTTTAACGAATTACCAAATCATGTCAAATTCATTCATTATATCCACTATAATTTCTTTCGTATTCGTTGAAATTCGTTATTTCTTTTTTCGGACATTCGGATGCATCCGAATGTCCGAAAGATGCAAAATCCGTCAGAATTTCGATTAGTTACGAAACGATTTGCACAAGCCTATTCTTTAACACTTCAGCTGTCAACAGGGGAGACCCACTGACAGCTCAAAGAACCGAGCCTGAAAGTATCGGTTTCAGGTATCGGTGCATTTGCATGAGTACTGATGCTTGTGCAAATACTCGGTATTGGCACCAATACTGATACCAGTATTGGTGCAACCCAATACAGAGTAACACTGACAGCCCAAAAAACCGAGCCTGAAAGTGTCGGTTTCAGGTATCGTGCATTTGCATGAGTACCAATACTTGTGCAAATACTCGGTATTGGCACCGATACTTGTATTGGTGCAACCTAGTAAAGAGTAACACAAAACAAGAGACCTTTCAAAGTGAAAAAAACACAATTTACAACTGATGTCTCTTTATTGTGTACAGTAGCTAGTACGTTCCAACATGCACTGATAGTAAAAGTCCTATAAAAACTATTAAAATCAAAAGTTACCCAAAAAATTAAATATAAACTTAGCATTTATATAACTAAATATCTTCATTCTACTATAAATATACCAATACAGGAACAGTCATTTGTAACTTACAATTTGTAAAACTCAAATGAACATTCAGTTTAGGTCAACTTAATACTGTACATTTCAAAGGCAGGAAAAAAAAAGTGCTCAAAGTTTTTGTTTACTTTACAAATCAGTCACAGCATGAGTAATAAATACGACATAAAAAACACACTCCCCGTTGGGAGGTTTTGGTGTATTATGAGTAGAAAAGCCTGTGCCCTGTCAGCATTCTGCAGAGAAGGATCCTAGTCATGTTGAAAAACAGGACCAAAAGCCCAAATGAACTCACATTAAATCAGCTATGCAACATTCCAGGTGGCATTAAAACAAAAAGGTTTCAGACTTACAGTTGGCTTTCATAGGAAAGTAGCCATAGCTTGAGTAGAGAAGTATTACCCCTTCCAGATGCTGCAAAGGAAGCAGTGAGAGGTTCAACCCACCCCCAGCAGATACTGAGCTATCTCCCTGCTCATTGGAAAGCTTTAGCTCTGAATCACAGAAGACATGTTGGCTTCACACCAAAAGCTTCTTGCACCGCATGCTGTAAGTGAAGATTATGGCATGGTCAGGGATTTGGTTATTATGGGAAGGTTGAAGATTCTAGACTAGCTCTTGGCCCAATGTCCATACATGTACCAATGGTAAGGGAATGACTGTCATTGATCTATGAAAAGAGGAACATTTTAGTCCATCCCTACATCATCACATTCTTCTTAGAATCAGCCTTCCTAGTATCTCTCAGCATTGAAATTCTGGTAGATGTTGGCCGAGTCGTCTTTTTCCTGGGTGGCTTGAGACCCCATTGAAGCACCCGGAGGTTGAATCACAGAGTACACAACAGAGGGCTCATCCTGGACAGAATCCACAAAGGGCTTGTTATAAAACAGATTTAAAAAATAAAAACATTTTCCCTTTTTTTACCACAAATAAAGAACAAAATAGCTCTATGATTTATAGACATCTAGGTAGACAGTTGTAGTATTATTATCATCGCTCTATTTAAAAGAGCCTTGTATGATATATAGAACAAAACAAGACACAGTTACAAGACAGTAGATGTAAACTCGGTCATCAAAGTCCAATATAAGATTTAACTTGCTAATGTCTTTGAAAAACTTTTTAATATTTTTAAATAATCATTTAATTCATTAATATAATCCCTGGTTATCCTGTCATGGAGGTCCTAGGTCGGGCATTTCCTGTTATAGGGTAACAATATTTTGCCTCTGCCTACCAGCTGTAGTCCTGTGTTGTCACCTGTTACATGTACCCCTGATGAAGACTACAAGTAATGTCGCACATTGCTCAGGCATGGTCCACCATTGTCAGGAAGAGGGTCCAGAGCAATGATGTGCAGCCAATACTAGAGCGAGTGAATGTAGACAGGAAAATAATAATAAAACAAATAAAATGTCAACTGTTGGATAACCCATGCTTTAATGAAGTACAAGTCACCTGATTGGGGTTTAGATGGACTTTGGGTGTTGGGCTATGGGGGGTAGGGGAGTTCCTAAGGGTGCCATCACTAAAGTTGTTATACAAAGCCTATGCACTGTTATGTCTTATAAATAAACACTTACCTTTTTGTTGGTGGGGACTGTGGAAGCCGGATAAAGGAGGACATGAAATAACATAAAAAGTATCAGATGTATGTAAGTGTATTTATAGAGCAATATATCACACGAAAGTATATTTCATTAATTGGCCAACTAAATAGATTGCTTGGAAGATTTTGAGGCATGTTGACCCCTTCTTCAGGCATAAAAATCCAGTGTGCCTCAAAGACTTACACTTCAACCTATTTCAGTAGGGTCTAACTTTCTTGATACTGGGGGCCCCTGACATTTCAAGGGGACACACTTAATTTTCAATAAATGTAATATATCACAAAACTTCCAGAGATGGCACATATACAACTGGAGATGGTCAGAGGCTATGGGCATGCTACAAGAGAAGTTCAGGAGCTATGGACATGCTGCAAGAGATGATTAGAGACTACAGACATGCTACAAGAGATGGATAGAGACTACAGGCATGCTACAAGAGCTGGTCAAAGACTATGAGCATGCTACAAGCACTGGGCAGAAACTACAGTCATGCTACAAGAGATGGTCAGAAGCTATGGACATGCTACAAGAGATGTCCAGAGACTACAGGCATGCTATGGGAGACAGTCAGACACTGTGAATTTGCAATAGGAGTTGTTGGAGACTGGGGACATGATGTCAGAGATCACAGATATAAAACAGGAGATAGTTAGAGGCTACAGGTATGCTACAAGAGATGGTCAGAGACTACGGGCATATGCTACAAGAGATGGTCAGAGACTACGGGCATGCTACAAGAGATGGTCAGAGACTATGGGCATGCTACAAGAGATGGTCAGAGACTATGGGCATGCTACAAGAGATGGTCAGAGACTATGGGCATGCTACAAGAGATGGTCAGAGACTATGGGCATGCTACGAGAGATAGTGAGAGACTATCCAGGCAATATCTGATAGCCTCTTGGGGGATCAGGAAGGATTTTTTCCCCTACTGAAGCAAATTGGATTAGGCTTTGCTGGGGTTTTTTTTGCCTTCCTCTTGATCAACTGTGGGTATAGGATTATGTATATGGGATTGTATAATTTTTTTCCCCTTTTATTGGTTGAACTAGATGGTCTTTTTTCAACCAGACTAACTATGTAACTATGGACATGCTATAGTCATGCTACAAGAGATGATCAGTAACTATGGGCATGCTACAAGAGATGATCGAAAATGATGGTCATGCTACAAAAGATAATCAGAAACAATGGGTATGCTACAAGAAATGGTAAATATGCTGTAGGAGTTGTTGGAGACTGGGGACATGCTTCAGGACTCACAGACAGGAATCACATTACAAGAGACTCTGCTATTACAGGGCAATGAGGAAACACAGACTGCTGTTGGTGGGGGCCCCAAGGGTTGCACAAAGAGCCCCCGAGGGCCACCTCCAAGTTGGAAACCATATTTATGAAGAAACTATAGCATAACACACAAGACATAAGCAGTTGCTGACCTTGTATCTTACTAATATCAATGTAAGTGTAGCAGATGTCATCTTCCTCTTGTGAAGACACTAAGGGGGACAAAACAAGTATGTACAAAAAGAGTAATCTTCCTATATATTTTTCAAAATTCTTTCAAGTACATAACAAAAAAAAAACGCTATGTGGTCTATTTAAAAAAAAACATTTGTTGGAGGAATGTCACAAGCATTGGTCCAAGCTGCATGAATTACAAATTATTAGTATGATAGATTTTTCTGAAGTACCTCAGTCAGAGAGTATATTACATTTTGGTCACTAGATGGAGCACACATGACATAAAAGTATTAGAGAAAGTACAGGACAAATGTGAGTAGCCTAGACGAATGCTTGTGATGTTTGCTCAATGAACGTTTTAGAAAAAGAATATCATATAAGTATGATCATTGTAATCATTTTAATAGTGAAGGAGAAGAAGTAGCTGGTCATTCAACCCACCATTGCCATAGAGATGCTGAATGTTATCGGTTTCATCTGGACCATTTGCACCCTCATTTGCTGATCTTCCATCATCCCTAGATAAAGAAAGATGTCAGCCGCCACACCACATTATAAAATACAAAATACATAAAAATACATAAAGTTACTTAATGGTTTATGCAACAATGTAATAGAATTCTAAACCTTATCCACCCAAATGTTCTGAATTGCAAGATCTCTCTGTTTTCATCTTCCAAATTGATACTTCCCCTCATTGTTCAGGGATTCAAGTACAGTCTTACAAGGTCATATATTATAGACTCTACAAATATTTTAAATACAGTGGAACCTCGGATTGTGAGTAACGCGGTTAACAAGCGTTTCGCAATACGAGCTATTATTTTTTAAAAATCCTGACACGGTTTGCGGTGTGCAGTACCGCATTTGGCCAGAGGTGCCAAGCCATTCGGTGCCGCTTGGGAATACTCAGAAGGGGTATAGGTTAGGGTTAGGGTCAGGATTTCCCCTTGAAGAACAAGGTTAGGACTCAGGGATTTGAATAGGGACCTCCACCAAAGGTCAAAGGTCAGCAGGCGTGTCCCCAGAGGTCAAAGGTCAAGAGGCGTGGCTGACCCACCCCCACCAAAGTGTTCCGCCTACCCCAACTAAGTCTGGGAATGAACAAGTCGGGGAAAGCGCTTTGTGCAAGCTTTGCAAATACTCCGTTCCTTTCCGAGGGTTTCCGAGTGCATCCGAGCAGTCTCCAAGTCTTTCCAAATCTCTCTGGCGCCCCCCCACCTCTGGCCACATGCGGTATTGCATGCAATAGAAGTCAATGTGGAACGAATTATATTCGTTTCCATTGACTTCTATGGGGAAACTTGCTTTGATATGCGAGTGCTTTGGATTACAAGCATTCTCCCGGAATGGATTATGTTCATAATCCAAGGTTCCACTGTATCTTTTGCCATCTTCTATCCCAATATTTTTTTCAGCCACTAGGTGTCCTCAGTTTGATGATTACCATCATTTGTCCCATAAATGCATGGTGGGATCTGTAGTCTGCCTTCCCTTTTATTTCCATCAATGCATAGTGGAATCTGTAGTTCACCATCTCTATCTCCCTCAAAGCATGCTGGAATCTGTAGTCCGCCATCCCATTTTTCTAGACAAGTTAATACATAGGTGCAATAGATAGAGGGAATCCATAACCACCCTCGAATAATATTTATTGTACCAATTACTTCAGTCACTACACCATACACACTTTTTTCGCACCTGCCTCTAGGGCTGCGCCTTTTGGCTGGGACCAGAGGAATTTTTGATGCCTGGCCGAAGGGCCGACCATTGTATTGCACAATGGCCACTTTCACTTCCTCTTCTCACTTCCTTCTCCCCACTTTCTTTTATTTATTTATCCTGTGTTTGTCATTTTTTTTGTTTGATGTGTACACTGTTTGTGACTGGTAGGGTGTGGGTCCTCGGGCCTGCCCCAAAAGTCTTGGGAGGGGGGTGGACATGGCCTTTTGGCTTGGTTCGCCCTCTGTCATGAGGTCTCCCTTCAGGGAGCCCCACCTCTACTCGGGTGGGTCTGTTTTTCGGCAGACCTCCCAGAGAACGGGGTCCGTCTGGTTTCGGCCTGATGAGCCATAGTGAGTACATCAGTCCCCGTCTGGACCCTAACGCCCCGGGGATCAGGGTAATGTCCTTCTTTTGGAGGACCATAGTACACCCGTTGCATGTTTTGTGTTCACTATTTATGTGTGTGCAATTTTTTGGCACTGGGTGGAGTTTTTGGGTGTGTTTCACACGCCACCGGCTTTTCAAAACAAAATAAAAAATGCATTCTGGGATCTGAAGTCCACCATCCCCTTTATCTTCCCTAGTGCAATTCTTAGATCTGTAGTCCACCATCCCTGTTATCTTAATCAATACATGCTGGGATCTGTAGTCCACCCTTCTCTTAATCGCCCTCAATGCATGCTGGAATATATGTAGTCCACCACCCCCTTTATCTCCCTCAATGCATTGTGGTATTTGTAGTTCATTATCGCTGTTATTTTCATCAATGTATGCTGGGATCTGTAGTCCAACATCCCCGTTATAGTCATCAATACATGCTGGGATCTGTAGCCAACCCTTCCCTTAATTGGCCTCAATGCATGCTGGGATCTGTAGTTTGCTGTCCCCTTTATCTCCCTCAGTTGTGGAGGTATTCTGGAAAAGGTGAACTAACTTTACATTTACCGGTGGGGTAGATAGACTGTATGTACTGTTATCTAAGGATTTCTAAAAAGAAACAGAATATCTACTCACTGAGGACGATCTTTATCAAAGGTGGATTCTAGAACAAAACACATTTAATCATTAGGTAACATAAAAAAAAAGATATCTTTGTATAATTATTTATAAACTTTTAAAACTTTTTTATTTTTTTAACTTTGTTGTCAACTATTTATTTATTAATATACTGCAGCTTCTGTGCTTATAGTGATATCACTCCAATCTAAGCTTGCATGCACTCCAATGTAATACACACTCCCAAATTTATAAAAAAAAAAAAAATTGAGTGCAGCGCCATACCTCCCAAATGTCCCTGACTTAGAGGGACTTTCCCTATACACGAGCCAAGTCCGTTTGTCCCTTTCCTCAAATGCCCCTCTTTCTCGTCTGAGGTATAGACTTCTAAAAAACACTACAGGGGTGTATTTATGAAATATTTGCAGAGCTAATCATCCTATGAAACTGCATGTACATCCATTCTGTGTGGGAACACAACTGATCTGGTCCTGGGCCCTTTCCTTTGGTCCCGGGCCCCTTCCTCTGGTCCTGGGACCCTTTCCTCTGGTCCTAGGCTCTTACCTCTAGTCCTATACCCCTTCTGATCTTGGGGCCCTTTCCTCTGGTCCTATGCCCCTTTCTCTGATCCTGGGGCCTTTTCCTCTGGTCCCAGGCCCCTTACTCTGGGCCTGGGGCCCTTTCCTCTGGTCCTAGGCCCCTTCCTCTGATACTGGGGCCCTTTACTCTGGTCCTACACCCCTTCCTCTGATCCTGGGGTACTTTCCTCTGGTCCTACGCCCCTTTCCCTGATCCTGGGGCCCTTTCCTCTGGTCCTGGGCCCCTTCCTCTGGTCCTAGGCCCTTTCCTCTAGTACTATGCCCCTTCCTCTGATACTGGGGCCCTTTCCTCTGGTCCTACGCCCCTTTCCCTGATCCTGGGGCCCTTTCCTCTGGTCCTGGGCCCCTTCCTCTGGTCCTAGGCCCTTTCCTCTAGTACTATGCCCCTTCCTCTGATCCTGGGGCACTTTCCTCTGATTCTATGCCTCTTCCCCGATCTTGGGGCCCTTTCCTCTGGTCCCGGGCCCCTTCTTCAGATCCTGGGGTCCTTTCCTCTGGTCCTGGGGCCTTTCCTCTGGTCCTACACCCCTTCCTCTGATCCTGAGCACTTTCCTCTGGTCCCGGAGCCCTTTCCTCTGGTCCCGGAGCCCTTTCCTCTGGTCCCGAAGCCCTTTCCTCTGGTCCCGGAGCCCTTTCCTCTGGTCCCGGAGCCCTTTCCTCTGGTCCTGGAGCCCTTTCCTCTGGTCCTGGAGCCCTTTCCTCTGCTCTTGGGCCATTGCCTCTGGTCCTAGGCCCCTTTCTCTGGTCCTGGGGCCTTTCTTCTAGTCATGGGCCCCTTCCTCTGGTCCTGGGGCCCTTCCTGTGATCCTGGGCCCTTTTCTCTGATCCTAGGACATTTTCCTCTGGTTCTAGGCCCTTTCTTCTGATCCTACGCCCCTTCCTCTGTTCCTGAGCCCTTTCCCCTGGTCCTGGGGCCCTTTCTTCTGGTCTTGGGCCATTTCCTCTGGTTCTGGGCCCTTTCCTCTGGACTCAGGCCCCTTCCTCTGGTCCTTGGCCCTTTCCCCTGGTCCCGGGCCCCTTCCTAAGGTCCTGGGGCCCTTTCTTCTGGTCCTGGGTTCTTTTTCTCTGGTCCTAGTCCCCTTCCCACTGATCCCAGGGCCCTTTTTGAGCCTCAATTCACACTGCAACACAAAGTTCCTTGACAAGTCAAAACACATTCATTTAAATGGGTGCCTACCGTTGCTGAGCAGCCGCTCATATGTTATATGGCGGCAGGCCGGCTCTCCTGCGCAAGTCGCCTTAGCTGTACAGCAGTTCGCGCAGGCGCAGTTGCGGGCTGGCGGACGCCGTGTGTTGGGTGGACTCGATGTCCACCGGCGGCCAGCGATCGCCTATTACAGAGGCAGAATGGGGATCTGCCCTTGTAAACAGGGCGGATCCCCATTCTGACAAGGGAAATGTCAGAGATCTTCTGTTCCCAGTGATCGGGAACAATGATCTCTGTCATGTCCCTGCCAGCCCATTCCCCCTAAAGTTAGAACACACATAGGGAACACAGTTAACCCCTTGATCGAACCCTAGTGTTGACCCCCTTCCCTTGCAAGTGACATTTATGCATTGATCAGTGCATTTTTATAGAACTGATCAATGTAATAATGTCACTGGTCCCCAAAAAGTGTAATTTGGGGACAGATTTGTCTGCCGCAATGTCGCCGTCCCGCTAAAAATTGCTGATCGCTGCCATTACCAGTAAAAACATTAAAAAAAAAAAAAAAATAAAAGTCCCTAAATCTATCCCATAGTTTGTAGACGCAGTAACTTTTGCGCAAACCAATCAATATACCCCTTTTACCAAAAATATGTATGTAAGAATATATATCGGCCTAAACTGATGAATAAATTTTTTTTTAAATATTTTTTTGGGGGATAGGTATTATAGCAAAGAGTAAAAAAAAATATCCCATTGGAACTTCCCATTTTGAGTTTTATAATTTTTTTTTGCACAATTCCTATAAATATTTTAAGATCAAATAAGCGAATGGCCAAGACTACCTGAATTTTGCTGATTTTGTTGGCGATGTAATGAAGGGAATAACAAAGACAATTTTCTCCTCTTTACAAACAGTAAGATGATGACAAACAACAGTAGTAACAATAAAACTCCGAGTACCGGCCATATGCTTCCTGGAAAAGAAGTTAGTTGAAACAAAGTATCAATATCAGAAAGATAAACCACACAACGTCAATGATCTCTGCAAAACCGTCATTTGAAATGTACTCATTTTTTTTACTCCTCTGAATGAAATTTGGAGAACCCGAACACTTTCTTACTACTCCACAACTGAACACATTCAGGTATCAGATATAATTGTTACCAGTGTTATAATTTGATAATATAGTAGAAAATGATGCGCATACAAGGGATAAAATGAATAAATGGCTAACGCGTTTCGAGGGGTTTTCCTCTTCATCAGAGCCTTGGACAACCAAAACTGGTCTGTATGTTGTAATATGCCTATATAGGGAGAGATGACTGGATGGGTGGTATATCACTCAATAGATAGTACACTCTTACAGGTGTATTCTCCTTTACTGTAGTAGTAGTATTTCCTTCCACATCACAGCGCTCTATATTAGACAGACACCCGACAAATATAGATAGAGTTCTATATTTGTCGGGTGTCTGTCTAATATAGAGCGCTGCGATGTGGAAGAAAATACTACTACTACAGTAAAGGAGAATTACAACATACAGACCAGTTTTGGTTGACCAAGGCTCTGATGAAGAGGAAACTCCTCGAAACGGGATAGACATTTATTCCTTTTATCCCTTGTAGGGGCATCATTTTCTACTATCTTATCAAATGATAACACTGTTATTTATTTATTTACGAATACATAGTATTTTTCTCTGTATATACTAATTTATTTAACCACTTGCCGACGGCTGGGCGAAACGACGCTATGTAATGTCGCTTCAGCCTGTGGCCACTAGGGGCGCACATGCCCCCGTTGCTCGCCCTTGGAGCCGATGCAAGTGCCCAGCGGGCGCAATGCGTGATCGCTCGTGACACACCAAGAACCGGGATCCCCTCTCTGAGGGGAGAAGAGACTGATCGTCTCTTCATACAAAGTATAAACAGCGATCTGTCATCTCCCATAGACAGTCCCATCCCCCCTTCAGTTAGAACACATAGAGGGAACACAGTTAACCCCTTGATCGCCCCCTAGTGTTAACTCCTTCCCTTCCAGTGACATTTTTACAGTAATCAGTGCATTTTTATACCACTGATCGCTGTAAAAATGACATGGTTCCAAAATAGTGTCAAAACTGTCTTATGTGTCCGCCATAATGTCGCAGTCCCGATAAAAATCGCAGATCGCCGCCATTATTAATGAAAAAAAAAAAATAATAATGCTTTAAATCTATCCCCTATTTTGTAGACGCTATAACTTTTGCACAAACCAATCAATATACGCTTATTGCGATTTTTTTTACCAAAAATATGTAGAAGAATACATAAAGGCCTAAAGTGAGAAAAAATTTGCTTATTAAAAAAAAAAAATGGGGATATTTATTATAGCAGAAAGTACAAAATATTGTGTTTTTTTTTCAAAATTGTCACAGTTTTTTTGTTTATAGCGCAAAAAATAAAAAACGCAGAGATGATCAAATACCACCAAAAGAAATCTCTATTTGTGGGAAAAAAAGGACGTCAATTTTGTTTGGGTGCAGCGCTGCACGACCGCACAATTGTCAGTTAAAGCGACGCTTTAAATAAACTTTTTTTATCTCGATTCATGCATCAGGCCACCTATAATTGCTACCAGTGTGGCCTGGATTTTTTCTACCTAAATATCTGTTTTACAACATTGACATTTAGCAAAAGACTTTTTTTAATGTGGACATTTTTGCCAATTGCTTTCAAAAGGGGGAGAATTCCCTTAAAGTGTAAGCTCACCTTTCCAGAAATTTTTCAAATAATCCCCCTATGCCACGTGTGTCAAACACAAGGCCTGCAGGCTCAATCTGGCCCACCAGGCCATTTCATGTGGCCCTTGCCCCTCTTCTGCAGTTGCGGCACCCCCTTCATCCTTGCTCCCACCATGTCTCTGCAGTCGGCAGCAGAGAGGAGGACAGAACTTCTCCACTAGATGGTGGTGAATGGCCAGCCTAACCTCCTATATTGCCGGGACTACACAAACAACATGGACTTTGGGAATGTGGACTCACCAAGTGAAGGTTTTTCCGTAAGCTGGCTGAACTGAAATGCCTCCACAACAAAGGAGGACTTACTGGCTGATAACTTGTTGCTGACTTGACACCTATAGGTCCCTGTGTGGTGACTTTGGAGGGATTGAATGTATAGAACTGTCCCATTGTCTCGTAGCTGGTAGAATTTAGAGTTCTGGTCTACCACCGTCTCATTGTGAAACCACAGGAATACCGGGGATGTTCCTTTCTCTACGGAGCAATTCAGTGTCAAAGATTCTACATGTACAAAATCGTCTTTATCCACGGTGATACTGACACCTGAAATTGGACCTGTAAAAATGGGAAAACAATTGAAAAATTCTACAAAAGAACCCCCACAGAATTATTGTGTTGGTTGTGGAAAGGCAACTGCGATGTTTTATTTTGCAGGAAAGTTTAATATATTTAGAACTGGTGCTAAATTTGGTTGTTTTTTGCATTGTTCCAAAACTATTTCCATTGTTTTTTTTGGCTAAATTATTTCATACACAATGTTAAACAAGGAACGTAAGATAACAGCTTGCACTCACTTTGTACGAGGATGTGGACATTGGTGCTGTTTTTCCTGACTTTTCCATCCCGGGATTGCACAGAACACTGATAGCTTCCTGAGTTCTCTTCTTCGGCTTTACCAATCACATAATTGGTCTTGCTAGATGCACTTTGGACACTTTGATTGTCTTTATAAAATGTATATAAGAGGCTGGTCCTTCCTTTAGGATTGGTCACACACTCCAATGTCACCTGCTTTCCCTCTTCCACAAGGTGTGATGGACCAACTCTGATTTCTGGTGATGTGAACAGCTCTAGAACACATTTCAACAATTAAAGAAGTATAAAATAAACTTATATGACAATATGACATTCTATAAGTGTGATTCATTCATTGATTTTAGCAGCTAAGTGAAGGCCATTTCTATCCACTCTATGTTCCTAATTGGGAAAATGAAGAACGGATAAGCCAACCCAGGGATAGAAAAAACATTCTGTATCTGGAGAACCTCCTTAATTTCCCCCATAATATGTAATTGAGAAGAATCCTCAGTCCTGGGTTAACTTTGACTAAGAGAGTTCAAAGGTCTTCTTCTCACATTTGGCGACAAATGAACCAACAGAGGCGCAAAGGCAAGGCCAGACCAATAAATAGGTAGATGTGGTAGCTACCATGGGCATTTTAGCAGGGGAAAAGTGCAAAAAAGACAAGACCTGCAGCCTATGCTGCTGAATAGGGATGAGCTTAGGTTTGGCTTGAGCCCAAAAGAAAGCTGTCAGAGCCAGGCCAATTAGCCTTCAACAGATGATTCCCTACCCCCCAGAGCTGCATGTTCACAAAGGGGTGGGGCTGCCCATGACATAATTGACTTAGTATAACCATATGACCATATTAGGTTATGTAGCCATACTAGGTCAAAGACATTGAGGTTTATTTACTAAACCTGGAGAGTGCAAAATCTGGTGCAGCTGTGCATGGTAGCCAATCAGCTTCTAACTTCAACTTGTTTAATTAGGCTTTGACAAAAAAACTGGAAGATGATAGGTTTGTATGCAGAGCTGCACCAGATTTTGCACTCTCCATGTTTAGTAAATCAAACTCATTGGCTTAATATGGTCATGTGGCCATATTAGGTTCAATGATTTAATGAGCAAATACGTCCACCATGCTTGTTAACTACTTCAGCCCCGGAAGGATTTACCCCCTTCCTGACCAAACCCTTTTTTGTGATACGGCACTGCGTCGTTTTAACTGACAATTGCGCAGTCGTGCGACATTGTACCCAAACAAAATTCACGTCCTTTTTTTCCCCACAAATAGAGCTTTCTTTTGGTGGTATTTGACCACCTCTGTGGTTTTTATTTTTCGCGCTATAAACAAAAAAAGAGCGTCAATTTTTAAACAAAAGCAATATTTTTTTACTTTTTCCTATAATAAATATCCCCAAAAAAATATAAAAATAATAATTTCTTCCTCAGTTTAGGCCAATATGTATTCTTCTACATATTTTTTGAAAAAAAAAAAAAAAAAATCGCAATAAGCTTATATTGATTGGTTTGGGCAAAAGTTACTGCGTCTACAAAACAGGGGATAGATTTATGGCATTTTTATTATTCATTTTTCTCATTAGTAATGGCGGCGATCTGCGATTGTTATCGTGACTGTGACATTGCGGCGGAGTCATCGGACACTTTTGACACAATTTTGAGACCATTGGCATCTATACAGCGATCAGTGCTATAAAAATGCACTGATTACTGTGTCAATGTCACTGGCAGGGAAGGATTTAAACACTAGGGGGTGTTTAATGGGTTAACTCAGCATGTTATAACTGTATGGGGGATGGGCTCACTAGAACATGACAGAGATCACTGCTCCCAATCATAGATCCCTGTCATGTTGCTAGGCAGTACAGGGAAATGCCTTGTTTACATAGGCATCTCCCGTTCTGCCTCTCCGTGACATGATCACGGGACACTGGTAGACATTGAGTCCACGGGACCCACGGGCACGCTTCCACGGCGTGCGCCCGCTAGCCGCGAATGACGCAACGACGTACGGGTATGTAATTTTGCGCACACCGTGTGTATATCGTCGTGGGCTGGTCAGCAAGTGATTAAATCAATACTTGCACAAATTCATTGTGTCATGAAATCAACTGAGTCTATATATAAAAATGTGCATCACCAAAAAAAGGTGTCTAAAAACAAGCTTGATTCATGGGCTCCCAGTGAGCTCCACCATCATTCATAAGTAAGGGTCAGCCTCTTACCAAAAATTCAGACCCCAAATCATTGGAGGTCTACAGAGCATGTGGTACTTCATGGGTTAACCCTGCCACATTCAAGTCACAGCACTCAGAAAGGATCTGACATGCAGATGAATAAATGGGAACCTCAGAGCTCACCAGCAGAGAATATGGCTCAGCACCGGGAAGAAACCACAAGACCTCCATAGTGTAAACCACCAGAATAGTTTATTAACTAAAAGGTCTGTACCTACATACTAGCAAAGCGCACAGACCACAACGCCGGCCAGTCAGCATAAGCCCCGCCTCTGACATGTTTTGTCCACAGAGACGTTCTCATTAAAGTGATGATTTCCTCTGTTAACATGCAGAGAAATGTGAAGTACTTCTTTACTTCACACAGCCTCTATATGCATAGTGCTCCCGCCATCACATGCATTACTCTGTCCTTGGTGACCTCTATTGGACTCTCAAGACCCAGATAATGGTAACAAATCTGAAAAAGGTTCCTTCCACTGTGCTACTTCCAACTGGGATCCAATGTAATCCACATTGGCTGCCGATAATTTCAACAGTACATGGAAAAAGAGAAAGTGCCTCCAATAGTGCAGTATCCAAGGGATTAAAAATGAGCCTCTCCAATTCCAGATGAAGCCACGTGTGAGGTGGTGAAACTAGTAGAGGTGGAGCCTGGTGGTGGAACCTTGTCTCAACTGAGTGAGACCTTCTGATGTATCATTTATGCTTTTAATGTTTTTAATAAATGTGAGTTGTATACTAGCTGGGGTGGGTATCAGCTGTGTAGGGTATCGCACAGTTTTATAATACTTTTTGCAATGATCTCATGAGCATCCCTGCCCCTTTGTAAACATGCAGCACCATGGGAAGGGAATTCCCTGCTCATGACAACTTACTTTCAGGTTGGGCAGAACATAGGTTAAGACTGAACCCAAGCTCATCCCACTGCTAAAGTAGTTCACAGCTCATTGGAAGGGCACTTTGGCTACTTTTCCTTGGGTGCTAAAGAATTTGTCCAGGCACTCATCAACTGAGCCAAGGTGAGGATAGGATGGTGCAGGTTCTGGTTTCATGTAAACCTTCTCCTTTCACCTACATGAGTAAAGCACAGGATCACTATAATGAACAAACTTTCAAGGTCAGTTTCTCAGGCTCACCTTGGATCTGAACAGCAAATGTGTTGCTGTTCTTCCTCACAGTGTCAGACCTCGTCCTCACTTCACAGGTATATTTCCCAGAATCCTCCAGCTGAGCTGATGGCACTCTGTATGTATTGGAAGCGCAGAATTGTTGCACAGTCTGTCCATCTCTGTAGAAGGCAAAGTGCAGCTCTGTGCTGCCTCGGAGAGGGTTAAGCGTGGTGTGACATGTCACCATCATCTCATCTCCTTCTTGTATGGAATAAGGAGAAGTTTGTATTTCAGGAGTAGGGAACAGTTCTATAATGATAGCGAAAGATTACAATGTATAAAGTTTTATTACTTGCATAGGATAAAATGTGACCTGACCTCTCTTATTTTCAACCATTTCCACCCAGCTGTAGAATTAAGTGTAAGCTCCTGTGGCCACAATATCATACATTTCACTACAGGAAACCATCACAGCCATGATCATATTATTTGTACTTTGTTATTGGAAGAGGGTTTGGTTCACTTCTGTTATATCCATACAAGGAAAAGTGACAGGCTTAATTTATCAAATAAAAAAAAAAGTTTTTTTTATTGTACTGGGATACTGGAATGTATGGGCTATTTTATTGTAAGGGTGAAGTAACCCTTTAATTGTGATCCCTGCTTCCCCAATCAGTATTTGGAGCCATGGTAAAAAAAAATGGATATGGGACACCTACAGTATATACCAACCTCCACCCCATCACTGACAATGCTGGGCTCAGCAATCTATTGGCAGGTATGAGCTGTCACACTGGCATTGCTCTATGTAAGTATGGACTTTGAAAAAATATGTATTTCCAGCACTGCAGTATATGGAATAAGGACCATTTTGTAGTAGGGAATGTATGTCAGAGCTACACTATATTATCAAAAGTATTGGGGCGCCTGCCTTTACTCGCACATGAACTTTAATGGAATCCCAGTCTTAGTCCGTATTGAGTTCATTGAGTTGGCCCACCCTTTGTAGCTATAACAGCTTCATCTCTTCTGGGAAGGCCGTCCACAAGGTTTAGGAGTGTGTCTATGGGAAGCACATTTGTGAGGTCAGGCAGTGATGTTGGACAAGAAGGCCTGGCTCACAGTCTCTGCTCTAATTCATCCCAAAGGTTTTCAGGGGTTGGGCTCGGCCCCTTAGTTCCAGTGAAGGGAACTCTTAAGGCGTCAGCATACCAAGACATTTTGGACAATTTCATTCTTCCAACTTTGTGGGAACAGTTTGGGGATGGCCCCTTCCTGTTCTAACATGACTGCACACCAGTGCACAAAGCAAGGTCCATAAAAACATGGATGAGCGAGTTTGAGGACTGGTGCGCAGTCATGTTGGAAAAGGAAGGGGCCATCCCCAAACTGTTCCCACAAAGTTGGAAGAATGAAATTGTCCAAAATGTCTTGGATGCTGACGACTTAAGAGTTCCCTTCACTGGAACTAAGGGGCCAAACCCAACCCCTGAAAAACAACACCCTACAACATAATCCCCCTTCCACCAAATGATTTTGACCAGTGCACAAAGCAAGGTCCATAAAGACATGGATGAGCGAGTTTGGGGTGGAGGAACTTGACTGGCCTGCACAGAGTCCTGACCTCAACCCGATAGAACACCTTTGGGATGAATTAGAGCAGAGACTGCGAGCCAGGCCTTCTTGTCCATCATCAGTGCCTGACCTCACAAATGCTCTACTGGAAGAATGGTCAAACATTCCCATAGACACACTCCTAAACCTTGTGGACAGCCTTCCCAGAAGAGATGAAGCTGTTATAGCTGCAAAGGGTGGGCCAACTCAATATTGAACCCTACGGACTAAGACTGGGATGTCATTAAAATTCATGTGCGTGTAAAGGCAGGCGTCCCAATACTTTCGGTAATATAGTATATGTAAATGAATATTAATAGTGTGTGACTGTGTAGGGAAATTAGAGTGTAAGCTCCTTTGGTGCAGAGACTGATATGACTGGTTCAGTGTTCTCTTTACAGCACTGTGGTATATGTCAGAGCTATATAAATGTATAATAATAATAGTGTGTGTCTGTGGGGGACATTAGAGTGTAAATTTTTGTTTATTAAAAATCTTACAAACATAATAAAAGCATATTTACATATATACAAAATAGATAAAAATATATAAACAAAAATAGCTTACATTAGCATAGCAAAAACATAAAAAAAAACTAAATATACCAACCTGAACAAAGCCATAACCTCCACCTAAACACACCGTCACGCTAAGAAACCATTACACATGTAACCCATGCATGCAGCCTTTTTGCAAAAATACAATCTTATATAAAAATCTAGGGGACGTGAAAGGACAGAAAGAAAGCCGTACACCCAGACACTGACAAACAGCAGCTACAGAGACCTGACATTCCTCCACACCTTTGTCCAAGCCCCCGGCTGATACCTGTCCTTCTCAAGATCCTGAATCTTCCCAACCTCAGCCAGAATGTCGTGCACCACCACCTGGACAGGAAGAACTTGCATGGAATTGAAACCTGACACCGTGCATTCCATGTGAATAAACGGACTACTAAGCTAACTAGAAAAAGTGTCTCAAAATCAAAATCCCGGTGTGTCTCAAAGGCCCCGTACGACCACTCCGCATAACTCAAGCGGGAAAGGAAAGAGATACCCAGAGTCCCACCCACCCACTTGTAGATTTCTATATTGAAGGGGCACTGAAGCAAGAAGTGGTCCATTGTCTCCTCCACCCCACCACATTCCACTCTTGGATAACCACGTTTCTCCACAGAGCGATGCTTCAGGTTGCCTTTTACATACAGTCTGCCATGAAATGAGTGCCAGGCCAAATCCCGAAACTTTAAAGGGATTCTTTCTAGATCAAGCAAATGCAGAACCTCCCTCATAACAGGGCCTGGGCAATCCCTCAAGGCCAGTGGCTCGCTAAATGCAGATTCAACAACCCTCCTCTCCAGGTCTTTCCTAGGAAGAGACTTCCTCTGCCATCACTCGCCACTGCCGAAGCATTTTCAGGCACTGGGAAACATAAGCTAGGAGCTTACCATGTCAGACCCTCAGGCTTTTCACTTGCCCTCCATTCTCCCAGCTTCGCAAGAAAAGACCTAAACCAGGATTGAAAAATGCCAACCCACCCTGGTGGTTTCTCTGCCAGCATGTTAGCAAAATTATGTTTCAAAAAACATCAGAGAAAAAAAAACACTGGGTTGACCATACCTAAGACACCCATCTGCCTGGGAAGGTAAGTTACAGACCTCTTAATGAGATTCAGTTTGTTCCCCCATAACAGTTGGAAGAAACAGCTGTAGATTCTCGCATAGAGAGACACTGGCAAAACACAGACAAAGCTGACATACAGAAATAATAGGATCAGATAAGTTTTAATATGGTCAATCCTTTCCCTGTAAGAGAGTTTCCACTCCTTCGAGGTGGCAATCTTGGTTTCGGCATCTTGTAGCCTGCTTTCCCAAATTGCGAGGCCATAATCGCCGGGACCAAATTTGATGCCTTAAACTTGAATTTCCTGTCGGGGCTCTCGAAAGACGTCCTTAAGCTCGAAGCCATCGAAGCCGTTGCTGTCACCCATCCAAAAAACTTCACTTTTATCCCAATTGATCTTTGAGCCAGGTGCCTCAGCATACTACTCCATCACTGAGACCACCTCCTCTGCCTCCCCTGTCCCAGAGATGAAAACAGACACATCATCAGCATAGGCCACGACCCTCAAAGGAGGCTCACCAGGAATGCCCAAAGACACTCTGCACAACGGTCCGCTCTCTAACCTCCAGATGAAGGGATCGATTGCGAATGTGTATAGTAGAGGACTCAAAGGACACCCCTGATGCACACCCGAGCCAACCTCAAAGGGCCATCCGATCCAACCATTCACAAGCATGAAGCTTTCAGCCCCTCTGTACAAGGTCTTCAGCCAATCGATAAAGCCCCCCTCCAGGCCATACTTGCCAAGAAGCAGCCATAGGTACTCATGATTGACTCGATCAAAAGCTGTAGCCTGATCCAATGCCAGAGTACTTACAAGTACTTTCTCCAGCCTGCAGCCCTGCACCACTCCAAGGCCTCCGGGACATCTAACATCGCTGAAAAAGTGCTTCTACCCTGAACCGAACAGTGCTGGTGGCTGGAAAGTAGATTGCCTGATACAGACGACAAATGCCAGAAAATTATTTTTGCCAGTATCTTCCTATCAACATTGAGAAGGCTAATGGGCTGGAAAATTCTCAATTTTCGAGGAATCCTTACCCTTTGACAGAAGAATCACTACAGATTGTCGCATTGAGGGAGAGAGCGAACCCTCTCTCAGACAGCCATTAAAAACCTCCACCAAATATGGGGCCAGAGTAACCTTAAAGGGCTTATAAAACTCGGCTGTCAATCCATCTGACCCAAGCGACTTCTTAATAGGAAGCTTATCAATAGCCTTAACCACCTCATCTGCTGTGATGTCCTCTGTCAAACTTGCAAGAGAACTGCCATTTCCCAGTCCTGGAATAGAATCCAGAAAACCTAATATTCCTGCCCGATCAAGGCCCCCCTGCCCAGGAGGTCAGCATAATATGACCTGGAGGTTTAGAGGATCCCCGACTTTGACTTCGTCAAGGAACCTGTACTGCCAACCAGGCCTACAACTGACTTAACTGCTCTACCTTGTTCGTAATTCTGGTAAGGGTCGGGCGAGTGATATTTCCAATAATCCCTTTCCAGTGCCGAAGAGACATGCTTGGCTGTCATATTGACACTCCCTGAGCAAGAGTTTAACCTCAGAGATCATCCCTGGATCTCCATTGTTCGACACAAGCCTATCAAGTCTTCTCCACAGATGCTGGTAGGTGACATGCTTATCAAGCTGTTTATTTCTTCCTATGGCCTTGAAAAACCCAACGATCCTTCGTTTTGTAAGCTCCCACCACTCTGACCTACTGCTGCAAAAGTCCATGATTGAGGATTTTTTTCAGGAACAGGCATCAAAGGATTGACTCACCTTCACATCATCCAGGAGTGCCAAATTTAGCTTCCAGGTACCCTTCCCCCTAGGTTGTGTATTGGGGCTATTCAGAGTCAGACAGAATACAGTGATCGGAAAACTCCACCGCCTGACACACTGGTGCTGAGAAGGCAGAGTTTCCCTATCTATCTATATCTATACTATCTATACTATTCTGACTACTACCTCACTGAAAAGTGAATACTGTGTCGTCTGGGCAGCAATGAATGTGCACATCAACCAGACCTGCCTCTCTAGCTATTTTGTTAAAAAAAAGCCGTCACAGTCAAGCCTGGCTCCGGGACCTTTCCTGTCCTTAGTCCTAGTGACGGTGTTGAAATCACCACTGAAGACAACTTGCGGGCTGTAAAAAGAAAAGGCTTGATCTTCATGAAGAGGTATTTCCTGTCCCACTTTGTCTGTGGCTCATAGATGTTGATCAGGCACAGGTCCTGCCCCCCCATGGAGACGTCTAAGACCATGCTGTGACAGATCCTATCCCACACTCTGCTGAGTGCTTCCGTCAGTAATAACTCTTCCTCCAGTCTGACCATCAGAGAGATATATTATTATGGCTGCATTGAATACAAGACTAGCCGAAAATAGCTTGTAGAATCTCAAATGAGTTATTGGACAGAATACAGCCTTTTTTACACTTTTAACACAAGGGTTTAGATAACGAGGTAGGGCTGACTCATGCATACTCCCCCCCCCCCCCCCCCAGCAAAAACTTAAGAGACAATTATATAATTAACATGTTAATTAACACAGCACTTAAGGCAGCCTAGGTGACCAGACAGTTCGTCTCCACAGGTCAATGTGATCAGCTCTTTCAAGAATCATGTATTGTTCAGAATTAACAACCAAGGTATACGTTTCTTAGCCTGCTTACCCCCCTCCCTATCTGGAGACCCTACACGCTTCAATGTCCCTTGTGATTCCACCTCCATAGACTCATCACCAGAAGAACTTCCACCCTCCACCTCGGAAAACACCTCAAAAGCATTTGCCACCTCCACCCTCCTAGGTTCAGGAGCTTTGACATCCTTCCTCTTTCCCTGCCTCTTACCCTTTTTCCTTTTAGCCTCCAACTATTCCATATCCTCATTCGACAATCCCGATGGCAGAACCCCCTCCCCCCTGCTTCCCAGGATATGCTCAGCCAAAACCCCCCCAATTAACCTTTCCCCCCACATCATTCACCCCAACTTCCACATCTTTCACCCTGACTTTCACATCATTCACCTTGCATTCTGCACCAAAAACCCAATAAGTGCATATTGATTGGTTTGTGCAAAAGTTATAGCGTCTACAAAACTATGGGATATTTTTATGGAATTTTTATTTATTTTATTTACTAGTAATGGCGGCAATCAGCGATATATAGGAGGACTGCAATATTGCTGCGGACAAATGAGACACCTGACACTTTTTTGGGGGACCAGTGACAGTAATACAGTGATCAGTGCTAAAAAATATGCACTGTCACTGCACTAATGACACTGGCAGGAAAGGGGTTATCAAAACATTAACTGTGTGCCTAGCTGGTGTGTTTTCTCACTGTGTGGGGGAGGTGTTTTTACTAGGGTAGGCACTTATCCATGTCCCTGCTTTGCAGGAGCACAGGATCAATGGCCTTTCCTACTGACAGAACGGCAATCTGCCTTGTTTACATAGACTGCCTGTATAACGAATGATTGGCAGGTACCGACAGACATCGAGTCCGCGGTACCTGCTGATGGGCTCCTGCTGTGCACAGTCACAACGGGACCGAGCCCCTGGTGGCACGCATCCACGCCCCAGACCCGGAAGTGCGAGATCACGTGTATGTGTATATGTATATATATATATATATATATATATATATATATATATATATATATATATATATATACATACATACATACATATACACATATGTACACATACATACACACACACACGTGATCCTGTGCACAGCCCTCACCCTGTAGCAGTAAAGCTACAATAGGGTGGCCGTCAAGTGGTTAATATTCATACATTAGCACATCATTTATATTTTATAGAGGAGGTCCGCATAAAATTATCCTGCAGCAACAGAGAGTGGACGAGGCAGATATCCCAGCAGAGGGGCATTCAGGAGATGGGGAGGGGGAGACTCTGCTGTATGGTATGAAGGGTTCATGTTGAACAGTGAAGTTAGTTCATGGGTGCTTCTCTAAATTTAGCTGGACAATTTATTGATAATTGCACTGAAAAAGAATACTGTTGTAGAGATAGAGCCATTATTGGGCAATTTACTAAAGTGTGGTAAAGCAAAAAATCCAATTTTGGGGAAATGTTGAAGAGGAAATTAAAAAAATGAGGCTTTGTCCTGCACAGGTCTGCTTTGTTTCAATTCACAGAATATAACACGGCGCCACCATAGAGTGCAGAAAATGTAATTGTATTTTTTGGGCCCAACAATAGCATTTTGCAGGGGATGGTTAGGGTGGGGGGATCTGAACATGGGTGTACTAGGCACTACTGGCTGGGGCTACTAAGCAATATTTCAGATCTCATGGTCAGAGCGGATGCTCTGCACAGGGCCAAGAGATCACTGTCATAGTGGTGCCTACTACAGTGGATTTCCAGCTTTCACAGGGACCTCAAAGATATGATAGAGATTATATATCTATACATATACATACATACACATACACACACTTACTTTGGTCCAAGATGGTCAATGTAACTATGGCAAAACTACTATACCTAAACTTTAAGGCAATGCATACCACATTAATGATGTGCTAACCAGAACTGCCAACCAGGAATCATGTTTCATGGACCAGCTTTATCCTTTCTGAAGAAGCACCTAGTTGACTCTTTACATGCCTTGTAGTAAAAGGAAATCGTCCTTTAAGAATACTGCCTACAAATATGAACCTTACCAGTGTCCATCTCTCTCATCCTCTGCAGCTCTCTAGGTTTCCTCCAGCCAAACTCCATACCACTAGATGATGCAGTTTGGACGTGGAGGTGAGAGAAACCACTGAACTCTTATGCCCCGTACACACGGTCGGACTTTGTTCGGACATTCCGACAACAAAATCCTCGGATTTTTTCCGACGGATGTTGGCTCAAACTTGTTTTGCCTACACACGGTCGCACAAAGTTGTCGGAATTTCCGATCGACAACCACGCGGTCACGTACACCACGTACGACGAGACTAGAAAAGGCCGGTTCAGAACCAAGCGCGGCACCCTTTGGGCTCCTTTTGCTAATCTCGTGTTAGTAAAAGTTTGGTGAGAGACGATTCGCGCTTTTTCAGACTCGTGGCTTTCAGATCGTTTTCTGCCGTTCAGTTTGTGCTTGTGGGTTTGTATCTGCTCTTCAGTGCGTGCAGTCAGTTCGTATCAGAGTTTTCTGTGCGATCTTGTCCGCTCGTTGCTGTTTTTCAGGTCGCTCTTCACAGGCCTTGCTGTTCTTCAGTGCGTTCTGTTACTTCGTTCTGAGCAGCCGGCCGTTTTCTAGCCATGTTTCGGATGCGTACTCCTCGTAGAGTTCGTGCTGTGCGGGGGCTTGGTGTTGGGGTCCTGACCTTGACACAAGTCCAGTCCATGAACAGGGTGGGGAGGAGTTCATGGACCAAGAATTGGTTGCTTCAGCGTGACCAGTTCTGCCATATGCCTTTGCTCCGTGAGATCCGTGAGAATAATCCTGCTGATTTCAGGAACTTTCTCAGGATGACGGACCCCGTATTTCACCGTCTGTTGGCTTCGCTGACCCCCTATATCAGCAGGCAGGATACCTGCATGAGGCAAGCCATCACTCCGGAGCAGAGGTTGGTCGCTACCTTGCGGTATTTGGCCACAGGGAGAAGTCTGCAGGACTTGAAATTCTCGACAGGCATCTCCCCCCAGGCTCTGGGGATCATTATCCCAGAGACCTGTTCTGCCATCATACAGGTCCTACAGAAGGAATATATGAAGGTAAGATTTTTATATTTTTATATCACATTTTATTGTATTGAATGTTTGATAATATATTGTATTTCTTTCCTCATTCCCTAATTACCATGATTGTATTATGCTGTGAATGTCCCCTTTGTTCTCATGCATGCTGGATTTTTATGTAATTATTATTTTAGGTCCTTCATACATATTTGCCCTTCAATAACCTCTCCAGCATGGTGTCTCCTGCCCTATATTCACCTCATGTAGTTACTTAACAATGTATTTTATCAGCTCCATAGTAGTGCTTTACCCCAAACACCCCCTAAAATGTTTTGAAATGTTATTTTTGATTTAAATTCAGGCAGAGGGCCAGAGGCTTTTTTTTGTGGTGTCCCCAAATTTTTTGTAACCCTCCCTCCCCCAACTGCTAAGTCAGCTGATCCCAATTCTCTATCCTCAATCATCTATCTGCTGACTTTGCCAAACCCATACACACTATACCCATCTCTTTAGTGCTCAGATTTATGGATGAATTCCCCAAAGCATGTAGTGCAAGGGCCTGCCTGTATACTTTCCAATGGTACTGTTTAAAGTTTTTGTATCCTATTATTATCTTGATAGGTAATAGCAGAATGTCCAAATGTGCTCAAATGTGTACAGTGTGTATTTATATCTTTGTATTATGACACTTCTTACCTGTCCAGTGGGCTGCAAATAGTGTAACTAAGGAGGGGCTGTTCCAAGTAATACCCTGTATTTAGGCATTCATCTCTCAATGAAGTGAAGAGGGTTACCTGTCCAAGAGTTCTCCCCCCCCTATAATGTTAGAAATGGCCCATGAGAGGGGGGGGAGGGGGAATATGATAGGTGTACCTTATACTTTGTTGTTGTTAAATTCCCCTTAATAAATGCTATCTGGAGGTTGACCCATAATGTTTGTGTCTAATCTGCTTGCCAGGTTTCTGTGAAAAAATAGTAATGTTTATTGTTTTTTCCTCAACAGTTTCCTTCCACGCCACAGGAATGGCAGACTGTGGCCTCCCACTTTGCCCAGCGGTGGGACTTTCCTAACTGCGGAGGGGCAATTGATGGGAAACACGTCCACATCGTCCCACCACCCAACTCGGGGTCGTACTATTATAATTACAAGGGGTTTAATAGTATAGTGATGTTGGCGGTGGTGTCGGCTAATTACGACTTCTTGTATGTGGACGTGGGGAAGAATGGCCGGATGTCCGATGGTGGAGTCATCGCCCAGACGGAGTTCTACAGGCGTCTCCAGAATGGCAGCTTGGACTTGCCACCTCCAGAGGACAATGTTGAAGGTCTCCCATTTGTGTTCGTTGCTGATGAAGCATTTGCGCTGGGGGACCACCTGATGCGGCCATTCCCGATGAGGACCCTCACCCCGGAACAGAGGGTTTTTAATTACCGGCTGGCCAGAACCCGAAGAGTGGTGGAGAACACATTTGGAATCCTGGCCAGCCGGTTCCGATTATTTATGACACCCATCCATATGGCGGAGTATAAACTGAACCATATAATACTTGCCTGCTGTGTTCTCCATAATTTTCTACGAAAACATTCAGCCAACTATGCTGGCTCAGTTGGGCCTGAGGCCGGAATCCCAAATACATCAACAATGACGGCACTTGAAAGCGGCCGTCCTGGCTTGCCCTCCCTGAATGCCCGTGATGTCCGGTTACGATACCTGGAGTTCTTTGCGGGTAGGGGGGCTATCAATATGCCAGACAATCTGTGACACCTTTTTCAAATAAAAAACAACCAAAAGAAATTCTTTGTGGCCATTTACTGCTTGTGTTTGTTTTAGCTGACCCTGACAGAAATGTGTTGAGTGCAGAAAATGTCCTGATTGGGTAACCTTATAAAAAACAGTGTTGGCTGGTACTTCCTAAATGCAAAAACACATTTCACTACAAGTGCACTTGCAACTGCACTGAACCTGCACTTGTAGTGCAAAGAGGATTTTCCCTTAGGAAATAACCCCCATTTGTGCATAAAACAACAATTACATCACCCCAAAAGTGTTGTAGTGTTGAGACAATAATCCACACATTCTTGAGTAAGGCACTTTTTTATACCTGCACAATCATATGCGCATTTACCAAAGGTTTTTAAAACAAACCCACATGTTTGTTGTATAACAATGTTTGCAGTAGCATTATGAAAAATCAAAATATCCATTTCAGATAAAACAGGCCTGTGTAAAACCAACAAGAAAGCCAAAAAACTTGAACTTACAAAGTTCACATTAGGTAAAACCTGAAGGCTATATCAGACATCAGTATTTAGGAACTGGGTTTGATCTAGCATTCAGATGGGGGGAAATCACCCCTGGAAAAGCCAAATTTGGAAGATGCACACCAATTTACGAATGGCAACATGTGCTATCTGCCATCAGGGGGGATCAAGGGACGTGTTTTGGGGGAGAAAGCCTTTCCTCAACGCGACTTTATAATTGAGGAAGGTGTTGCACCCCCAAAACGCGTCCATTGATCTCCCGTGATGGCAGATAGCACATGTTGGCACACTGTGTGCATCCTCCAAATTTGGCTTTTCTAAACATTTTAAAAATTTTTGGAAGATTGGACCACAATAAAACAGGTGATTTTGTGGGGTTTAAATTCGCCCCAAAACATCAATGATGTTATTATTTTTTTTAATAACATCACTGATTTGTTTCTGGATGTTTTGCAATTGGAGATTACACCCCATGATCTCCCCGATCAGTATCTGGGCACTTTCTGAAGTAAAGCGTTCAGGATCCCTCACATCACGATCACCTAAAAAGAGATAAAGAACAAAAAAAAGGTCTCAAAAATCTGCCACCATCCATCTCTTTTACCTGAGCCTGTGGTCGCAGACACTCACCTGTTGTGGTGCCAATCTCCACCACATCTTCTTCTTCCTCCTGCTCTTCTTCTTCGTTTGGGGGTATTTCACCTTCTTCCATAGGTGGGGGGTCTGTGGTCTCCTCGGATGAGGGCTGTCCTCCGAGTCTTTTCTCCCCTATGTAAAACAAAAATGGTATAATTAGCACACAGATATTTGATGGCAGAACTAGAAATAGGAAACATTGCTTGGAAGTGGGGTACAATTGTCTATTTTAGCCGAGTTCCAAGATGTATATTTTTTTTATTGCCCTTTGTCAAGCTGCAATACTTTACATGTTTGGTACAAGCTTCACAGATGTATCCCCCCCTATAGTATACACTGGAGCACCTGTGTGTCCCCCTAATAAAAATGGTGTTCTGGGGTCCCACACTAGTGCTCCAGTGTCCAGATGTGAAAACAGCTGCTCAGTGTCCTCTCCTTACACAGAATCGAGTTGTCATTTCACTCTAGTAACAAACCCATCTACACAAACAAATATTTGGCATCCAAGTAGGCCCCAAAAAATGTGTGAAAATGCATATGGCCTAAACAATGGTGTTCTAGAGGCCGAAATAAAAATGTTTGATACGAACGAATAATGGGCCCATGAACATTAAAGTTGCCCTTTTAAACGTTACAATTAATAAAAGCATATGGAGCAGAACGAACGTAATAAAGACAGAAAGAATAGGAACACAGCACAACTACTTACTTTTTTGCAGCACTCTCCGGATCTTTCGGTACTGATCTGGCTCTCTCAACTTCAGGTCCGACCACCGCTTCCTGAGCTGATCTTTAGATCTTCGTACCCCGAAATTCCTCTCCAGACTCCGGACCACTTTACCAATGATTTTGGCCTTTGGGATGTTGGGGTGGGGGTAAGGCCCATATTTTCCGTCATAGTCGGACTTCCTCATGATGTGTACCATCTCCAACATCTCCCCAAAAGACATATTTGTGGCCTTAAAACGTCTCCTTCTGGATCGGGACGTGCCTGGACCAGGGCTTTCCTCCTCCTCCTCCTCGTTGTTATAATTAGCATGCACCTGCTGTAACTCTGCCATCATGCTCTTCACCCACTGCGCCGAACGAAAAGGGGCGGGGAATACACTAGAAAGAACGTCAGGGGCGGGCGGAGTTACACGCATGCGCAGTGTGTATAAAGCGTAACACGCGTGCGTATTACGTACGATCTGTGAGCGGAGGAAGGAGCATTGGACGCGCCGATCGTAAGAACGAAGGTAAGAGACAAACTTGTGCCTATACTGCTTCTAGATTGAGGCCTATATTGTAACAAGATTAGGAGAGTTTTGTCTGACATTAGGCTTTGTCTTGTGTTGTGTCTTGCAGTGAACATGGATATCTTAATGAGAGATACTGACTTCATGTCACTATTCATTGATATGCTAAGTGAGCTGCCCTGTCTGTGGGAGATTACCCACCCCCATTTCAAGAACCAAGCAAAGAGGAAGGCAGCACTGGAGCAATTGTGTGAAATTGTGAAGCAGGTGATCCCCACGGCAGACATCACTTATTTAAAGATTTTCATTGGTGGCCTGAGGAGCACATATCTGAGGGAGCGCAAGAAGGTCCTGGATTCACAGAGATCCGGAGCAGCAGATGACATCTATGTCCCCAGGATGTTGTACTACGACAGGCTGCACTTTCTGGCAGGCCAGACTGAACCCAGGCCATCCCTCTCCAGTCTTCCTTCCACGCTTCCTTCCCCCCTGGCTGAGGCTTCTGACGCCCAACCTGGGCCTTCCAGGCCGCATGTGGAGGAGCCCAGATTGAGCCAGGTATAGCATTCCTCTAAATATTTCTGCTTGTCCAATCAATGATGTTAACTAGATGTTAGTTTGGAGTACTAATTTAGGATTGTGATTGATGATGCAAAACATTACAACTATGTCCCTTTTTCATACACAGGGAAGTCTCAGCCAGGAGGTGGCCGGGCCGAGCCGGCTGGCTGATCTGCAGGTCCCTCCACCACACCTGAAAACAGAAAGTGGCAGTAGGACGAGTGCCCTAGAGGAGGCGGCTATCAGATTCTTTTGGAGGGCTACAGAGGTCCTGGGAGCACCTCACACCATGGAGGAGAAGATTGCTGCATTTATAGCATATAAAATGCAGAGGATGGAGGAGGGCCAAAAAGCCATGTGTCAGGCCCTCATATCAGAGGCTCTGGAGAAAGGTATGAGGGGCCAAATTACACCTCACACACAGCTTTGGGATGGTCCTCCTCCTCCTCCTGCAGGTCCTCCTCCTCCTCTTCCCTCTCCTCCAGGTCCTCCCAGTCCTCCTCCAGGTCCTCCCAGTCCTCCTCCAGGTCCCCCCAGTCCTCCTCCAGGTCCCCCCAGTCCTCCTCCTCCTCCAGGTCCTACTCCTCCTCCTGCCACATCTCCAACTGCACAGCCACAGCCCGGAAGGAAGTGTGGAAGGAAGACTAGACAGTGATTGCCCTGGGTCCAGTCTGGTCGGCCAAAAAATGCAGCCTCTTGTGGTACCACAGCCTGGGGACACTGATGTCATCTGCTGCTGTCCGGATCTCTGTGAATCCCGGACCAGACTGCCCTCCCTTACATATGTACTCCTCAGGCCACCAATTTTGATGTTCAAGAATTGATGTCTGCCGTGGGGGTCCCAGGCTTCACTAATTTCTCCTGTTGATCCAGTGTTGCCTTCCTCTTTGTTTGGTTCTGATCCCTTAATAAAGGATTTTTGTTTTGAATTATACTCTCCTATGTGTTTTACTTCAAAAATGACAGTTGGTTTGTGAGGGTTCAGGTACATTTCTAATATACAATGTGAAATGAACAAGGGACACCAACACCAAACAATCTCCTGGAGATTAAATAATAAAAGATATCAATGGTGTTGGGGTAACTTGACACACAAAACACACACAAAAATATTCTGGAGTAAAAATAAAAATAACATTGAACAAAGATCAGCCTTGGAAAAAATCCAAACATTAAAGAAAAAAAAAGGCTTAAAAACAAAAAAAAAAAAAAAAAAATATATAAAACTGTCAGATGTGACAACTAATAACAATATATTGAGGGAATCCCACTAAAAAAACACAAATAAAACTTTGTGAGAAGTGTGTGTGAATATGAGCAGCAAAACTACTTAATTCTTGTCACATTATAAAGAAGAAGAGAGTGCGCTGTATTAAACCATTTTTTACATTGCAGCGTGATGAAAGTGCTGTATCCATTGCGAACGCT
Organism: Aquarana catesbeiana; assembly: GCA_037953035.1. Classification (NCBI taxonomy): domain Eukaryota; kingdom Metazoa; phylum Chordata; class Amphibia; order Anura; family Ranidae; genus Aquarana; species Aquarana catesbeiana. The sequence continues at coordinate 843,002 of JBBHAA010001424.1, read as the reverse complement.
TATGCCGCGTACACGCGGTCGGACTTTTCGTCTACAAAAGTCCGACAGCCTGTCCGACAGACTTCCGGCGGACTTTCGGCGGACTTGCAGCAGACTTTCTAACGAACGGACTTGCCTACACACGACCACACAAAAGTCCGACGGATTCGTACGTGATGACGTACACCGGACTAAAATAAGGAAGTTCATAGCCAGTAGCCAATAGCTGCCCTAGCATGGGTTTTTGTCCGTCGGACTAGCACACAGACGAGCGGATTTCGGGGTCCGTCGTAGTTACGACGTAAAGATTTAAAGCATGTTTCAAATCTAAAGTCCGTCGGATTTGAGGCTGAAAAAGTCTGCTGAAAGTCCGGAGAAGCCCACACACGATCGGATTACCAGCCAGCTTTAGTCCGTCGGCGTCCGTTGGACTTTTGTAGCTGAAAAGTCCGACCGTGTGTACGCGGCATAAGTTTACCAGAACGAGCTGTCCCGTGTCGGAATTTCTTCTGAGCATGCGTGGCACTTTGTGCGTCGGAACAGGCCACACACGGTCGGAATTGACGCGATCGGATTTTGTTGTCGGAAAATTTTATCTCCTGCTGTCCAACTTTGTGTGTCGGAAAATCCGATGGAAAATGTCCGATGGCGCCCACACACGGTCGGAATTTCCGACAACACGTTCCAATCGGACAATGTCCATCGGAAAATCCGACCGTGTGTACGGGGCATTAAAGTGGTTGTAAAGGCAGAAGGTTTTTTTAATCTTAATGCATTCTACGCATTAAGATAAAAAAACCTTCTGTGTGCAGCAGCCTCCCTCAGCTCCCCTAATAGGTCCATCTCTATCCAAAGATGTTGCACGAGACCCTCTGCTGTTTGGGACTCTCCCTCCTGATTGGCTGAGACACAGCAGCAGGTGCCATTGGCTCCCTCTGCTGTCAATCAAAGTTAATGAGCCAATGAGGAGCGAGAGGGGGCAGGGCCGAGCCATGGCTCCATGTCTGAATGCACACACACACCAGTGGCTCAGGTGCCCCCATAGCAAGCTGGCTGTGTGGTACCAACAGGAGGGTCATCTCTGTTGCTAAACACACCTGACAGAGTAGTGGTTTTCCAACTGACTTGTATCTTTGTAATTGCATTTGTCAGGTCACCTGAGGCCAGGTGACAGATGCACACCATTGGGATCAGGAGTGCACCGCAAAGGTAATGGACCTTACGGCTGACTGCTGCGGATGGGAGTCTGGGTGGTAAAGGAAGGCAGGCCCGCTGGAACACCAAGACGGATCCCACAGGAGCTAGAGTGTAAGATTCCCCAGGGTGCGGAGTCTAAGAGCCAGCAGGTTTTCACCAGAGCCTCTAGTGGTGAGGATGGACTGGGCTGCAACTGGCTCCAGGTCACGACCCCCAGGGTCTCCCAGCTCACGCCCACAGTAGGCTACAGGAGGATAGAGATAGTAAGGGACACGCCAAAGGTGAGGGTCACAAGCAGACAGGGATAGTCGAGAACAAGCCAAGATCGGTAACTGGAATCAGACGTAGAAGACACAGCAAGATGCACACTGAAGCTAACACACAAAGTTGATCAGCAGGGTTGGCTTGCAGTGCACAGGTTAATATAGAGTTCTCTGAGAGGGGCTGAGGTGGAGCCATGCTAGAGGAGAGATTATAAAAGCAGTCAGGTGAGAGTGGCTGGTGTCTAGAGCATAGTTGCCAACATTGCAAAAAAAATACGTGGGACACTTTTTTGGCTGTAGGCGGAGCCATATAATAATTAGGGGGCGGGACATGCGTTTGTAGCGTGACATAGCAATAAAAAATAAAACTGTTGCGTGCTTCGCTGAAAATTGGCGTGGTTTACGTTAAATAGTGGGTGTGGCTTAAATGGGCGTGGCTCAAAGGGGGTGTGGTTAGAGTCGGAGATGAATGAGGGATGGAGAGGGATGGAGAGGGAAAGGGGGAGAGAGGAATGAAGGGACAGCAGCCCCAGATCCTACACAACAATGGAAATATGTATATTCTAGAAAGTTTAACAATCAGCAGATAAAGATACTCCAAACAACTGGTGTTAGCACTTCAATCCTGGCACCATGATTGTTATGGTGCCAGGATGATTGAAGCGCATTATTTCTATTATTACATTGTAATATAAAATTAAATCATTCAACTCACCATAATGCCGAATCAGTGGGATCCCTGAGCGTGTCACCTGCCACGTCGCCTGCCACCAGCAGAGTCCATCCTTGCATCAGGGGTCCCCAGCAGAGTCTTTCCTTGCATCAGGTGCCCCCAGCAGAGTCCGTCCTCGTATCAGGTGTCCCCAGCAGAGTCTGTCCTCATATCAGGTGCCCCCGGCAAAGTCCCTCCTTGCATCAGGTGCCCCCAGCAGAGTCCATCCTCGTATCAGGTGCCCCCAGCAGAGTCTGTCCTTGCATCAGGTGCCCCCAGCAGAGTCTGTCCTCCTATCAGGTGCCCCCAGCAGAGTCCCTCCTTGCATCAGGTGTCCCCAGCAGAGTCCGTCCTCTCATCAGGTGCCTCCAGCAGAGTCCGTCCTTGCATAAGGTGCCCCCAGCAAAGTCAGTATAGACCCCCTCATTGCAGACCCCCCTCAGTGCAGACCCCCTCAGTGCAGACCCCCTCAGTGCAGACCCCCCTCCATCAGTGCAGACCCCCTCAGTGCAGACCCCCCCAGTGCAGACCCCCCCATCAGTGCAGACCCCCTCAATCAATGCAGACGCCCCTCCATCAATGCAGAGCCCCTCAGTGCAGACGCCCTCAGCAGACCACCCTCAGTGAAGACCCTCCCCTCCCATAACGCCCCCAAGGCCCTGGCAGCACATATCGATTACAGCATGAGCGGCACCTGTTACTGTGCAGCTACGTCAGAACACAGCTGACGGCGGGGCTTTACCGCGCATGCGCGACTTCACCACGACTTTACCGCGCGTGCACAGCCTTTCCTTTCAGTCGAGGAAAATTTTAGACTCGAGCGGGCGGGCGGAGGCGGTGCGAGTACATTATCATCACATTACATTATCGTCAGCACCGCCTTCAGCCCCGCCCCCGCCCCTAATACGCCCCTAGCCTGCTCTGGAGAAGGGGGGCGGGCATGGGACAAGGTTGAGATAAAATATAGAGCTGCCCCACACCTAGCCTGCTCTGCTGAAGGGGGACGTGCCCATTTCCCGCATAGCACAGTCTATATGAATGGGGCAAAGTCGAGATAAAATATAAAGCTGCACCGCCTCCAGCCCCGCCCCAAGCCTGCCCTGGTGAAGTGTGTTCAGTGGAGAGGGGAGGAGCCGAACCGTGCGAGAGGAGAAGCCGATTCATTGGCTGCACGGATCGAGCCATCTTCGTCTCTCCACTGAACACAAGGGGGAGCGATCTAGCGGCGGCTGCTCCGGCGGCCATTTTGCTGAAGCCAGCTGCAAAAAAAGGTAAAATGCAAACATTCCCAATTTCCCTGGGCAAATCCGGGAACAGCCTCCAATCGGGACGAGGGTCCCAAAATCAGAATTGTCCCGGGAAAATCGGGACTGTTGGCAACTATGCTAGAGGTAAACACATGGAGGAAGGTAAGCTGACAGACAAACACTACTGCATAACCATGACAGCATCCTATGTAAATTTGTATATCTTCTTCGTTTTTTTACTTTTTCTTAATAAAATACTACTTTTTACATTTATGTTTTGATCTTCTGAGGAGTACTGCCCTTTAAAGTCCCATTTAGAGGAAGACTCTCTTTGTAGCTTGTCTGGATTATAACAGGAGGGAGTGGCCAGGAGCGCCAAAAAGAGACACGAGAAGAGGAGGATCGGGGCAAAACTACTGCAACAGAGCAGTTAAAGAGGTCGTAAACCCTGGTGGGTTTTACTTGCTCTTTATTTCCCTGAAAAGGTAAAGCATAATGGGCTATTATGCATCGCACTGTTGATCCCACTAGCAGGGAGCATCCATCTTCACCCCTCTTCCTGCCGGGGCCACGAACTCTGGCTCTGTGACTGGCCGAAGTCGCACGCGCGGGAGCCACCAGTCACGGCATGTCCCCTATTAGAAACGGCACAATGTGCCCTTTCTAAACTGCACATGCTCTGATGACATCGGCACATGCCGTGGAGGTTTAGGAGATATTTCCCGCACCTACAGGTAAGCCTTAATATAGGCTTACCTGTAGGTAAAAGTGGTTGTACAGGGTGTAAAACCACTTTAAGTATAACATTTTTGTTATTTTTAAAGAAAAGAAACAAGATTTTAATATCACTTTAAAGTGGTAGTAAAGCTTCAATTTTTTTTTTAAATAAAAAAACACAAACATATTATACTTACCTGCTCTGTGCAATCGTTTTGCACATAGTCGCCCCAATTCTCTTCTTGTGGGGACCCCCACCGGCGCTGCTCCAGGCCTCTCCTCTTCATCAGGTGCCCCCAGGGAAAGCTGCTTTCCCTGGGGACACCCATGCGGGTGCACTCCTGAGTTTTACTGCTGTGTCTATTAACACAGACAGTGGGACTCGCCTCCCCGCTCCCATGTCATTAAGGTAAAATAACTTAAGACTTTAGAACCACTTTAAACACTGGTTTCCCAACAGACTTTAGCCAAGTATTTATGTTTCTCTTTTGCAGGCTAATCTTTTTGCCCACGTTCATTTTCATGACAGGGTCACTTTAATGAACAGTTTTCAAGTCTAGTCTTTCATGCTCACCTTGGATCTGAATGGATACCGGGTCGCTGTTCTTCCTCACAGTGTCAGATGCCGTCCTCACTTCACAGGTATAATTCCCAGAATCCTTCAGCTGAGATGACCGCACTATGTATGTATCAGATACATTGTATTCCCGCACAGTCCGTCCATCTCTGTAAAAAGCAAATTGCAGACTTGCGCTCTCTCTTTGGGGGTTACGTCTGGTGTCACAGGTCAGGGTCACACCATCACCTTCCCATATTGAGTGTCCATTACTTTTCATTTTTGGAGTAGTGAACAGATCTATAAAATATAACAACATGACTGTGCGTGATTTTATTATATACAATATAGCTATAGATTGGGATATAGATAGAGATATGTGGGAACCAGACAAAACATAGCAAGTATTGGAGCGAGAAGTAATAGGCTACTGGATGGGTATTACCACTATGTCCAGGTTGACTCTGAATTACAGTCTATACAATCCGAATTATTATCTATCAGTGCCGTATTAAACTCCATAGAGGCCCCTAAGCAGTCGAAGCCTTGGGTCCCTCCTCACAGGTTTTTGGAGGTTTCTCATGCACACCCTTTAGTGGGATAACATCTAACTAAGTAGCAAGCATGTCAGCCACCAGATGGAGATGGCCATCACCAGGGCTATCTTTAACACAGGGCAAAAGGGGCAGCTGCCCTGAGCACTGTCATCGCTGTGGGGCCCAAAGCAGCTGGCACTTTTTCCTGGAGTAGCAGGTGCAGCCGATCCCCCCCTTGCTCTCACAAGTGGCGGCCACCTTATGACAGGAGAATGGGACAGCTGCGGGCTTCATGTGCTTGAGCCGCTCACCCCGCTTCTCCCTCTGTCAGGAGCTGTGGACTGGAGTGACAGGGAAAGAAGCAGAGCAGCGCTCTGTGTTCCTCCTGCCCTCACCCCCGCCTGACCGACCTGTGTAGCACACAGCGAAGTGAAGTGTTCTGGCTGTGTGCTATGGGTCTGATAGGTGGAGACTGCACTTTGTTGCACCACCTTGAAGCTTAAGTTCTGTGATCAGGTGAGAAAGAACCGTGGAGAAAAGGGGCAAGGGGATTTGCATGTGCTAAGAAATAGGGTTACAGAGGTGAACGTGGATGGAGGGGTACAGAGATGGACAGGGCATACAGAGGTGAACGTGGATGGAGGGGTACAGAGATGGATAGGGCATAAAGAGCTGAACGTGGATGGAGGGGTACAGAGGTGGACGGAAGGATACAGAGGTGAACATGGATGGGGGGGTACAGAGGTGGACAGAAGGATACAGAGGTGAACATGGATGGGGGGTACAGAGGTGGACAGAAGGATACAGAGGTGAACGTGGATGGAGGGGTACAGAGGTGAACGTGGATGGAGGGGGTACAGAGGTGGACAGGGGATACAGAGGTGAACATGAATGGGGGGCACAGAGGTGGACAGGTGATACAGAGGTGAGCCTGGATGAGGGATACTGAGGTGGACGGGGATACCAAGGTGAGCCGTGGATGAGGGGGTACTGAGGTGAGCCGTAGATGAAGGGGTACTGAGGTGAGCCGTAGATGAAGGGGTACTGAGGTGAGCCGTAGATGAAGGGGTACTGAGGTGAGCCATAGATGAAGGGGTACTGAGGTGAGCTGTGGATGAGGGGGTACTGAGGTGAGCCGTAGATGAGGGGGTACTGAGGTGAGCTGTGGATGAGGGGTACTGAGGTGAGCTGTGGATGAGGGGGTGGTACAGACAGTGCCATCTTAAAAGCATAGGCCCCCGGGCAATACAGTGCACTGGGGCCCTGTTTACACAATCACGCACAAGAATAAAAATGCTAATTATCAATAAGGCTAATGGTGTGTGAGAGAGAGGGGCTGCAATGGTGAACCTCTAAACCCCTTTACATTACACAGCCCCCATACCTCTGGACCCTTTTACATTACACAGCCCCCATACCTCTGGACCCTTTTACATTACACAGCCCCCATACCTCTGGACCCCTTTACATTACACAGCCCCCATACCTCTGGCCCCCATACCTCTGGACCCCTTTACATTACACAGCCCCCATACCTCTGGACCCCTTTACATTACACAGCCCCCATACCTCTGGCCCCCATACCTCTGGACCCCTTTACATTACACAGCCCCCATACCTCTGGACCCCTTTACATTACACAGCCCCCCACACTTCTGGATTCCTGGAAACCTGCGTTCCATGTGCGTTTCTTGCATTACAGTCAAAATGCGCTCCATTTGGGATCTGCAGTTGGTGTCAATGTTAACTTAATGACACCATAAATTCAGATCTCAAATGTAATGCGTTTACCTGTATTGGATCGTACGGTACAGTAGTACCATGCAATCCAGTTCCTGTGCATCTTATAAGTCTTGGTGTGGTCCAGCACAATTTCAGCCCATTCGAATGAATGGGCTGAAATTGTACTGCACCTGGAAAACATGTGAATCGCACAGGAACGCAGTGTGATCCTGTGTGATTCATCATGTGAACCGGCTATGAGTCAAGTGATGGAAAAAGTTCCGCCACCTGGCTCCACTGACTTGCCTGGCAGGGGTGCAATAGTGTTGTCACCTGGGGCGATTGTCCTGCATGTCTAGCGGGGTGCCCTGAGTAGCTGCCCTGTGTAGCAGCCAGCATCTCTTTGAATCAGGGGTGGGGGAAAGGGCACTGCATGTGCTAGGGGGCACTTTGGGAGGAGGAAGGACATGTGCTGGGGGGTGGGGGCAGATTTTCCTTAAACGCCCCGTAGCACATGCAGTACCCTCTCCCCCCACACAAATCACTGCAAGTATTCATGTATATCGGCTTCCCCCGCGCAAGTGTCATCTATAGTGTGTGTGTGTGATAGAAACAGACCTTTTAGATGAACGGCACATGCACAGCACAGCAGCGTCTTGCCTCCTCCCCGGCGTCTCCTCCTGTCTGTGTACACAGAAGACGTCAGAATGGAGGAGGCGTGGTAGGGGGTGGCTTCATCGGCATGGCACTGTGTGCATTGCCAGTGAGAGAGGCAGTCGGCGGGAAGCAATGTCGGCTGCCATGAAGAGCTGGGCTGAGATTGCATGGGACAGCAAACACCCTCACAAGCTGTGGGGTGTGTGCGCCCACATTAACGCGCCCCTCCCAGGCAAGTCACTGCTACATGCAAACGGCGGCCAATCTCATATATATGGTTGCTCCGGTGTGCTGACAGGCAATGAGTGCAGGTGGCCTTGGCTTGGGTCACTGGGCAGCTGGGGCCCCCCAGGCAAGTGGGCCCCCGGGCAACTGCCCAGCGTGCCCATGCGAAAAAACGGCCCTGGGTACAGAGGTGGTTGAGGGATAAAGAGGTGAGCATAGAATACAGAGATGTACTGTGAATGGGAGATACAGAAGTGAGCTGTGGATTAGGGGTACAGAGGTGAATGGAAGGATACATAGGGGAATGTGGATGGGGGGGTACAGAGGTGGACGGAAGGATACAGAGGTGAATGTGGATGAGGGGAGTACTGAGGTGGACGGGGATATTGAGGTGAGCCGTGGATGAGGGGGTACTGAGGTGAGCTGTGAATGAGGGGGTGGTACAGAGGTGGATGGGGGATACAGAGATGAGCGTGGAATACAGAGATGTACTGTGAATGGGGGGGTGGTACAGAATTGGATGGGGGATACAGAAATGTGCTGTGGATTGGGGGTACAGAAGTGGACGGAAGGATACAGATGTGGATGGGGGGGGGTACAGAGGTGGACGGAAGGATACAGAGGTGAACGTGGATGGGGTGGTACAGAGGTGGACAGAAGGATACAGAGGTGAACGTGGATGAGGGGAGTACTGAGGTGGACGGGGATACTGAGGTGAGCTGTAGATGAGGGGGTACTGAGGTGAGCCGTGGATGAGGGTGTACTGAGGTGAGCCGTGGATAAGGGGGTACTGAGGTGAGCTGTGAATGGGGGGGTACTGAGGTGAGCTGTGGATAAGGGGGTACTGAGGTGAGCTGTGAATGGGGGGGTACTGATGTGAGCTGTGGATGAGGGGGAGTGGTACAGAGGTGGATGGGGGATACAGAAATGAGCGTGGATGGGGGGGATGTAGAGGTGAATGTGGTTACAGAGGTGTACTGTGAATGGGGGGGTGGTACAGAGTTGGACAGGGGATACAGAAGAGAGCTGTGGATTTGGGATACAGAGGTGAACGTGGATGGGGGGTACAAAGGTGGACGGAAGGATACAGAGGTGAATGTGGATCAGGGGTACAGAGGTGGACAGAAGGATACAGAGGTGAACGTGAAGGGGGGGGGAGTACAGCGGTGGATAGAACCATACAGATGTGAACGTGGATTGGGGGTACAGAGGTGAATGTGGATAGGGGGTACAGAGGTGGACGGGGATACAGAGGTGAGCCATGGATGAGGGGGTACTGATGTTTTTCAGGTTGGGACAGCCTTGTCAAATGGGGTTGGGTTCCCAAAACCTGGTAAAGCTGGTTACCCTACCCTTTCTGCTAACCTATTTCGATTTATTGGCTATGACCAGACTGCTCCTAGTGTGTCTGTAAAAATCTAATGGGGTCATTTGGGTAGAAGTTCTTTTGGATCTGATGCCAACATCATTTAGTGACCCTATCACCGTATATCTTGCACAATGGTCCTCTGTAAAAGGAAGAATGTGCATATTTACTTTTTCGATGGCTGATAACGCAGATGGTTCTTTTACTGAAGATGTATGGCTGCCAAAAACTCTGCAACATCTGACACACTTCTGGGGGTGTCACAAGCTCAGTCAACCACTGTGCTTCAATCCACTGGCCCCTGCGTCACTACAGGACACAGTGCTGACATAGTGGCTGGCAGGAGAAACCACACATTGAAGAGTTTTTGGTGGCCTTCAGCAAAAGGACCAGATGAGTCATTGTCTGCTAAAGAGGTAAGTATATACACTCATCCTTTACATCCTGCTCCAAATACATACATAGCTACTATATACATATAGGTAAAGGATCAAAAAATAAAAATAAAAATGTTTTTTCTCAGAAGTAACATAAGAAAGAAAAAATTACCTTGTACAGAAATGTAGGTTTCAGCCCATATCCATCTATCGTTCTGACTTTTAAAGTCAAAAAATATTTTACATTTGTACAAGCCACTCATCGCTGTGTTCACATTAGGAATATGTAAAATATAATTTGTGGATTCTAATTGTTCATTATCCTTGTAAAAAAATATCACCACTTCATCTTCATAACCTTGCAAGCTGTGACATCTCAGATCAAAGGAATCACCTTCAACAACATCAGGGGGAGCCTGCAGGATAAGATGAGCTGCAAATAAAAGAGTCAGTATTAAAGTTAAAATTTAGAACAGAGAATGTAGGGTACAATGGCAGAAAGAAGAGAATGGATTTGATGGGTACACTACAAACCTAATAGTTGTGTCTGATTCAGGGTCAGATGTACAGAATTTGATTTATGGGTTACAGCAAGGACAACAGAAATTTTCTTGAACCCCAGTAGGAAGAATGGAGGGGAATACAATACCAAATTAAGTTGCCAATTTTGAGTCCCATGTGGGTATTTTTATACGGATGGAAATTTACAAGGACAATCTAACACAAATGATGGGGCTGATTTACTAAAGGAGAGCGTGTTGACTTTTAGCTACATGAATGGGGCAAAGTTGTCTAGACTTCATTATTATACGGGATTTTTATAGCGCCAACAGTTTTCACAGTGCTTTACAATGTTAGGGAAGACATTACAGTTACAATACAGTTTAACACAGGAGGAATCAGAGGGCTCTGCTCGTTCGAGCTTACAATCTAATGCCGTGTACACACGAGCAGACTTTTCGAAAGCAAAGAACCGACGCAACAAATCCGTCAGACAATTCGATTGTGTGTGGGCTTCATAGGACCTTTTCTGTCGAAAAATCTGACGGACTTTAGAAATGGAACATGTTTCAAATCTTTCCGATGGACTTGAGTCCTATTGAAAAATCAGTTAGTCTGTATGCTAGTCCGACGGACCAAAAATGACGCCAAGGGCAACTATTGGCTACTGGCTATGAACGTCCTTATTCTAGTCTGGTCGTATGACGTCACAGTCCTGGGGCATAATGGGACTGTGACATCATAAGGGGTGGGGTCACCGGGTGACATCAACCGGTTACCACGCCCCGTACCTATATAAGTCATTGCTCACCGCTCACACAGCCTTACAGCGGGAGAGAGTGTCGTGTCAACATTGGAGGAAGAGAAGAAGGAACAAGACGGCAAAGAAGACTGGACCACCACTAGCAAAAGAGCGGCAAAAGAGCAGAAGATAGCGGAGGAGTCGGCAGAAGATCAGGAGAGCGGGAGAAGAACCGGACACCGGGAGAAGAGGCCAGAGAGCGGGAGAACCGAACACCGGGAGAAGAGGCCGGAGAGAGCGGAGAAGTCGGAAGAAGACCCCCCGAAGTTGGAAGATGACCCCCGGAGCTGCCTAATAAATTACTTTAAAAACCTGTCTAGTGTGTTTTTTTATTGACGCTTTTTCCCCCAGGTGAATGGGTAGGGGTACGATGTACCCCCATACTCATTCACATAGGGTGGGGGGCCGGGATCTGGAGGCCCCCTTATTAAAGGGGGCTCCCGGATTCCAATAAGCCCTCCGCCCGCAGACCCCGACAACCAGGGGCCAGGGTTGTCGGGAAGAGGCCCTTGTCCTCATCAACATGGGGACAAGGTGCTTTGGGGTGGGGGGCCGCAGGGGGCCCCCCTTCCCCAAAGCACCTACCCCCCCATGTTGAGGGCATGCGGCCTGGTACGGTTCAGGAGGATGAGCTGCTCGCTCATCCCCAGCCCCTTTCTTGACCGGATCGGATACGGGTCTGGTATGGATTTTGGGGGGGACCCCCACGCCGTTTTTTCGGTGTAGGGGGTTCCCCTTAAGATCCATACCAGACCTAAGGGCCTGATATGCCCCTGGGGGGAAACCATGCCGTTTTTTTATTTAAAATTTGGCACGGCGTTCCCCCTCATGATTCATACCAGACAGCTGTCAGCACTGCCTGTCGCTCATCGCGAAAGGAAAAAACTGTTTTCCTTTCCCGATGCGCAAGCCAGCTCGGCGAGATTGACACAATATCGTGGTCACCTACTGTAGCGTTCATATTGGAGAATTAACATTCGTGATGCAAATCAGCACTCACCAAACTTCTACTAACACAAAATTAGCAGAAGAACCCAAAAGGGTGGTGCTAAAGAGCTAAAAAACCACGTAGTACGTCTAGTACGTCACTAGGAACGTAATTGTTGGCCAACATTTGTGTGACCGTGTGTATGCAAGACAAGTTGAAGCCAACAACCTTCGAACAAAATTCCATGGTTTTGTTTTCGGAAAGTCCGATCGTTTGTATGGGGCATTAGGCTTCTATAAATGTAGGAGGGGGCAGAAAGGGTGGGCATAGTCAGTACTCTTGGAAAGTGAGTGACGGGTCCAGCTGATCATATTAACCCCCACAGCATTGGAAGATTAGAGCTGCAGGGGTATGGGGGTGCAGAACACCTTTGGAACGCTGATTGTGAGCCAAGTCTTCTCATTCAGCATCAGTACTTGACCTTGCAAATTGGACACATTTTCAGAAACACACACAATCTTGTGGAAAGTCTTCCCAGAATAATGGAGGCTGTTATAGCTGCAAAGTTGGACTAGCTCCATATTAATGGCCATAGGGGGTAGGGCAACACCATATTAATGGCCATGGGGGTGGGGGGGTGGAGGAATAGGGCAACACCCTATTAATGGGCATGGGGGGTAGGGCAACACCATATTAATGGCCATGGTTTTAGAATGGTATGTCCAACAAACTCTTATAGGTGTGCTGGCCACGTATACAAGACAAAAAAACGGTTTAAACGCATCATCCCGGTATCAAAATTTTCAGCTGGCAAGTCCCTTCAACGTAGATGTGACATGAGTGGCTATAGAGCCCCTAATAATTTTCACCACTAAATCATCACTGAAAGAAATGAAACTTTATAATATATATATATATATATATATATATATATATATATATATATATATATATATATATATATATATATATATACACATACACACACACACACACACACACACATACATTAGCTGCCCACACCTAGCCTGCTCTGCTGAAGGGGGACGTGCCCATTTCCCGCATAGCACAGTCTATATGAATGGGGCAAAGTCGAGATAAAATATAAAGGTGCACCGCCTCCAGCCCCGCCCCAAGCCTGCTCTGGTGAAGTGTGTTCAGTGGAGAGGGGAGGAGCCGATCCGTGCGAGAGGAGAAGTCGATTCATTGGCTGCACGGATCGAGCCCCCTTCGTCTCTCCACTGAACACAAGGGGGAGCGATCTAGCGGTGGCAGCTCCGGCGGCCATTTTGCTGAAGCCAGCTGCAAAAAAGGGTAAAATGCAAACATTCCCAATTTCCCTGGCAAATCCCGATATGGGACAGCCTCCAATCGGGACGAGGGTCCCAAAATCGGGATTGTCCCAGGAAAATCTGGACTGTTGGCAACTATGCTAGAGGTGAACACATGGAGGAAGGTAAGCTGACAGACAAACACTACTGCATAACCATGACAGCATCCTATGTAAATTTGTATATCTTCTTCATTTTTTAACTTTTTCTTAATAAAATACTACTTTTTACGTTTATGTTTTGATCTTCTGAGGAGTACTGCCCTTTAAAGTCCCATTTAGAGGAAGACTCTCTTTGTAGCTTGTCTGGATTATGGGTGTGGGCACTATCTCCTAGTCTTTGGACAACTAGCACTATTTAGCAAATAACAGGAGGGAGTGGCCAGGAGCGCCAAAAAGAGACACGAGAAGAGGAGCATCGGGGCAAAACCACTGCAACAGAGCAGTTAAAGAGGTCGTAAACCCTGGTGGGTTTTACTTGCTCTTTATTTCCCTGAAAAGGTAAAGCATAATGGGCTATTATGCATCGCACTGTTGATCCCACTAGCAGGGAGCATCCATCTTCACCCCTCTTCCTGCTGGGGCCACGAACTCTGGCTCTGTGACTGGCCGAAGTCGCACGCGCGGGAGCCACCAGTCACGGCATGTCCCCTATTAGAAACGGCACAATGTGCCCTTTCTAAACTGCACATGCTCTGATGACATCGGCACATGCCGTGGAGGTTTAGGAGATATTTCCCGCACCTACAGGTAAGCCTTAATATAGGCTTACCTGTAGGTAAAAGTGGTTGTACAGGGTGTACAACCACTTTAAGTATAACATTTTTGTTATTTTTAAAGAAAAGAAACAAGATTTTAATATCACTTTAAAGTGGTAGTAAAGCTTCAATTTTTTTTTCTAAATAAAAAAACACAAACATATTATACTTACCTGCTCTGTGCAATCGTTTTGCACAGTCGCCCCAATTCTCTTCTTGTGGGGACCCCCACCGGGGCTGCTCCAGGCCTCTCCTCTTCATCAGGTGCCCCTAGGGAAAGCTGCTTTCCCTGGGGACACCCATGCGGGTGCACTCCTGAGTTTTACTGCTGTGTCTATTAACACAGACAGTGGGACTCGCCTCCCCGCTCCCATGTCATTAAGGTAAAATACCTTAAGACTTTAGAACCACTTTAAACACTGGTTTCCCAACAGACTTTAGCCAAGTATTTATGTTTCTCTTTTGCAGGCTAATCTTTTTGCCCACTTTCATTTTCATGACAGGGTCACTTTAATGAACAGTTTTCAAGTCTAGTCTTTCATGCTCACCTTGGATCTGAATGGATACCGGGTCGCTGTTCTTCCTCACAGTGTCAGATGCTGTCCTCACTTCACAGGTATAATTCCCAGAATCCTTCAGCTGAGATGACCGCACTATGTATGTATCAGATACACTAAATTCCAGCACAGTCCGTCCATCTCTGTAAAAAGCAAATTGCAGACTTGCGCTCTCTCTTTGGGGGTTACGTCTGGTGTCACAGGTCAGGGTCACACCATCACCTTCCCATATTGAGTGTCCATTACTTTTCATTTTTGGAGTAGTGAACAGATCTATAAAATATAACAACATGACTGTGCGTGATTTTATTATATACAATATAGCTATAGATTGGGATATAGATAGAGATATGTGGGAACCAGACAAAACATAGCAAGTATTGGAGCGAGAAGTAATAGGCTACTGGATGGGTATTACCACTATGTCCAGGTTGACTCTGAATTACAGTCTATACAATCCGAATTATTATCTATCAGTGCCGTATTAAACTCCATAGAGGCCCCTAGCCAGTCGAAGCCTTGGGTCCCTCCTCACAGGTTTTTAGAGGTTTCTCATGCACACCCTCTAGTGGGATAACATTTAACTAAGTAGCAAGCACGTCAGCCACCAGATGGAGATGGCCATCACCAGGGCTATCTTTAACACAGGGCAAAAGGGGCAGCTGCCCTGAGCACTGTCATCGCTGTGGGGCCCAAAGCAGCTGGCACTTTTTCCTGGAGTAGCAGGTGCAGCCGATCCCCCCCTTGCTCTCACAAGCGGTGGCCACATTATGACAGGAGAATCCAAAAGAAAATCCAAAGTGCAATGTGCAAATAATAAACTCTGCATATATATGTATATATAATACACACACTTTGGACTTATTACATATGGCACTTTGGTGCACTTCTCTGACGCATTGATTTTTGCAGAGTTGGTTTCAGTATTATTGATTATCAAGTGGGCAATATATTTATTTACATACATAGAGGTTATCTATCATTGGCACATTGCACTTTGGATTTATTATATATGGCACTTAGTTACATTTTTTTGACACATTGATCTGGACACGCGGAATTGATTTTGGATCTGAATCACATGCACATGGCACTTTTTTATTAAATACACATGATACCAGTAGGGTGATTGTATATAATGACACATACCTAAGTGTAGCGCAAATTTTCTCTATTTATATCTACTGCACGGCCATGAATACGTGATCTGCGTTTGCAGCTGGGCATTTATATTCATATTTAGTTGGTTCTCCATTAAGGTATTGGATTATTGTGGCTCGCAAGATTTCTTCCGTATTTCTGTATTCTATTTCATGCACTTGCTAGTAGCCTATGGATCCATTTGCCTTTTTCGATAATAGGGAATTAGATCTGGAGGATCTATTCTCTGATAAGAATACTAAGAATGATGACATTGCACATCTATTTAGAAAATTGGGTCATTGTATGGATAAAAAAAGCAATGTCTGGTGGGACCAGTCCACAATGGAGAAATATCTAAAGGACAAATTGATCCCTAGAAAATTAAGATGGGATGTCCCAATCAATGATGGTTTGTTAGGGAATGAGGATATAGAGGAATGGTATACCTTCTTTGAAAGTAAAGGGAGAGAGATCATGGAGTTTTTGATGAAAAGAAAACAGCGAAAATTGAGATTATTAGAAAACCAAATTAAGGAGATTAGGGACAAGATTTCTCCATTTAAAGAGACGCCAGAATATAATAAACATATGGGAGAATTACAGAAGAATATGCAGAAGGAGGATTTGGAGAATAAGAATGGGAAGAAAAAGAAATACCTGAGAGATTTAGACGACTATCAGAATAAACGAGTTTATAGGTGGCAATCAACGTTGGAAAATAATAGTACCACTAACTCACAAGCAGAGACCACAAGAGATCAGGTTGAAGGCGCCAGAACGCCGTACCCACAGAATCACCAGCAACAGGATAGAAGACCATCAAATAGAGGATATCCACCGTATGGATATATGATAATATGAAGATAAACAACCGCATACACCCCACCGTCAACCCCCTAGAAGAACACAGAATGACCGTAATGAATACCGTGGACCGAATGAAAATAGATACAATAACACATATCAGGGCCCCCCGGCCAACCAAGGAAACTGGAGCTATGGGGTGCCGTATAATAGGGGTAACAGTCATAAGACCCACCAAGGTGGAAATCAGTACGGAAGAGGACACTATCCTAACCATACACCGAATAGGAGAGGAGGGCAACTAAGGGAGCAACGTCCCTATGGATCGCAATACAATAGGAATTACGGATACCAACAAGGGACACCAAGGAGGGGTGACCGGCGTCAACTGTATGGGGACCCTCCAGTACCCCCACCACCCCAAACCCAGGGTTATGGACAGTTCCCTCGGTATAGGGATGATTTCCAGGGAGGCGGTGTGTACTACTCACCCAAACCTCAGAGAGTAAGATACGATAGACATACACAGGACCAATACGGAGTACCTGTGTATAATAGCTATCAACCACTTGCGGATAATGGAGATCGATACGCAAATGAGTCTTTTTTAGGGAAGGACCAGGATGGATATGCCCGCGAAGTAAGAAACCTAGGAAGAGAGGAGGAAGAGCCGGACGAAGGTTACAGCAAAAAAAGAAGGCAGGAAGATTAGGTGAAGGGATCTACAATCTAAGCGGCAAGGATCTATCAAGGGAAGAAATTTGCGCCTAAAAAGGGACTTAACAAATTTGAAACTTATGTTGGGGTACAAAAGTTTATAAGGAAACTGAACATCAAAAAATATTATGCCTTGAACCCAGTTGAGAAAACAATTATTAATGAGAAGTTTACGAGTTTAAGAAATAACTCAATTTTCAATCCATATGGGGCTAATAATAAATATGTGGACCTTTTTAAAAAATTGGTCAACACAGAGCTTGAACAATTACCCATAAAAAGAGTACATGAGCACAGGGATTTTATAAAGGGATTAGATTCATTGGAGAAAAGAACAGATATAGTTATAAGGCCGGCGGACAAAGGAGGGGGCATTGTGGTACTTTCGTTACAGCAATACAAGGATGAAATGGATAGGATCTTAAATGATAGTAGCACATATCAGGTATTAAATGCTGATCCTTCTAGGAATTTTAGGAATGAATTGGATTTGGTTATAAAATACGGTGTAAATAATGAATTCCTGAATAAACAAGAAGCCAAATATTTAATTCCCACAGTCAGCAGGATTCCAGTGATATATTATCTGCTGAAGATTCATAAAGACAGTCTAAATCCACCTGGACGGCCCATTGTGAGTGGGATTGAGTCCCTAACTTCCAGATTGGGAGAGTACATTGACCTCCATCTACAACCTCTGGTAAGAAAAATGCGAGCCTTTCTTAAAGACACTAAACACACCCTTCAATTATTGGATGAACACGTCACGGATAATAATATTATCATGGCTACGGGTGACGTGTCGTCATTATATACAAATATTAACCATGAGGTTAGTGGAATGGGCCCTAGATAAAGAGGAAGGAATCGATAGGGGCTTATGTGGATTTATTTTGAAATGTCTGGATTTTTGTTTACATCATAATTTTTTCTGGTACAACAATAGGTTTTTTCTGCAGATAAGGGGTGTCGCTATGGGCGCTAAATTCGCCCCCAGTGTGGCGAACCTTTATATGGCCAAATGGGAAGAAGAGTCGGTGCGGATTGAACAGTATGGAGACATATTATTATACAAGAGGTTCATAGACGATCTTTTGATCATGTGGAAAGGGAATCTAGAATCATTAATGGAATTATTGGAGTCCATGAATATTAACGATCGGAATATCTCCCTAACTTGGGAGGTTAGTAGGGACCGTATACACTTCCTAGATCTAGAGATCCTGACTACAACTAATGGTATCATTACCAGGTCCTTTTTTAAAGCCACTGATCGTAACTCCTACATTCCCACCACCAGCTGCCATCACAAACCATGGCTTAGTAATATCCCCAGGGGCCAGTTCACAAGAATGAGTAGAAACTGTACACGGGAGGATGATTTTGAATCACAATCAGATAAATTAAAGAAAATGTTTTTAGATAAAGGTTACCAGGAGCAGTTTTGAGAAAGAGAAAAAAGCCTGGTGAAGAAATTTAAGAGGGATGATTTGTTGAAGGATAAAAATGCAACTGTGGGTAATGATGAGTATGAAGGTACATGTATAGTTTTGGATTATTGTCTACAAAGTAAAGTAGAGAGGATTTTTAAAAAGTATTGGAACGTATTAAAGCAAGATTGTCATCTAAGAGATCTATTACCTGATAAACCTAAGGTCATCTACAAGAGAGCACCCTGTTTGCACGATAGATTAGTGCACAATGTAGTGGAACCACCCCCACCGAAGCCTAAGATGTTCTGGGACCTAAAGGGATTTTTCGGTTGTGGGAGATGTTATAGCTGTGTAAGAGTACCGTCTAATATCAAGAAGGTTAAAGAGTTCTATAACCCCCATAAGAAGCAGACACATACCATAGAGGATTTTGTTTCTTGCGACACCATAGGAGTGGTATATGCGATTCAATGTCCTTGTAACTTATTTTACATTGGTCGCACTATCAGGGCCTTGAAAGACCATATGGAGGAACACGTGAGGAACATACGGAATGGGTCTGACAGCCATTACCTGTATGTACACTTTAAAAATGTGCACAACCAGAGCACACAGGGCATGAGGTTTTGGGGATTAGAGGCTCCGAAACGAAATTGGAGAGGCACTAACTATGTCAGAGATATTAGCAAGCGTGAATCCTGGTGGATATACCAGTTCGGCTCTTTGTCACCGGGTGGGTTGAATAAAGAGTTCGATCTCACATGCTTCTTGAGTAATTTTTGACCTTTATACTGTATGACATATGATTAATTCCTCTATATACTATCCTGGCTTGGATCAGCCGGGAGATTGACACACATCACTCTGTACCCTAGATCTATCCCGGGAATATCATGTACTTTATATTTTAATTTGTATATTTTTTTGGAGTATAATATATCTCAATTTATATAATTTTTTTATCCTAGTGAGGTTGGTCTGGTGTTTTTTATTATATAGATTTATCATGCAACTATTTGGATAAGCTTTGTAAGTCCCACATATTGGGGTTTTTCCTATACAACCCCCTTTTTTTGAAGTATATAAGCTCCACTCAAGAAGGGAGTACTCCCCCCCCTTTTTTTGAGGATATATAATTAGGTACATATGACTGAATTTTTCAGGTGTCCACTGGTATATTTATTTTTAATATTTTTAATAAAAATTTTTTTTATATTTTTTAATATATTTTTGTGATATAGTTTTTTGATTTCTCTAATAAATATTTTAATAGATTTGTATATAAATTTATGTTTATACATTTTTTATATATATAGGGCTATATACGAATTTTTTTAAAATAATATTTAGTCCATATGCAAAGCTTAGGGTGTTTTCCCTATATAAGATGTGTATTTATAGTTATTTTACCACGTATGCCTGTATACGCCACTTACTTTATATATAGGAGAGATACAAGTGCTGAGGGAGAGTCATATACAGGTATCACTCAAAATAAAACCAGCCAAATTACTATACACACTAATAAGCATTGATAAGATTCATCTACAGGAAAGTTATTGGCAGGTTGATCACAAGTATCACTTGTTAATAAAGCCAGTTTATATACTGTATACTGTGGATCTCTCAGCAATTGTATGTGGTGGTTTAAAATAGATATATGTGAGATCGTTTTTGTTTATCTTAATATTGGCTATAAGAGTGCTGTGCGGTGTTTTGCTTTCCCTCCGAAGCTCCGTCCTGGGTATATTTATGTTTAATATTCAATTTCCCCCTAGGATTAACATAACGAACATGGTTATAGTGACAGAACGTTCTATGGTAGTGGTTGTGCTATGAATAGAGGAGCGGACCCCAATACATAAGAGTCTGCGGTCTCAGGGAAAATGGCCGCCGTTAGTATATTTAAACTGCAGAGCTCCCGTCCAATCACATCCCCCTGATGAAGACACGTGATTCCCTGTGTCGAAGACGCGTAGGGGAGGGGCCAGGATGGAGCGATCAGCACAGAGCTGGGCTGAGGATTTCTGACACCCCGCAGCATGCCGATTAGCGCTATTTTTGCCTGTATTGTTTGGTGCACAATAGCACCTGTGAAATGTGAGTACCCCAGTGTGGGGATTGGGTATTTTATATTTTTTTAATAAAATGTCTGGCGATATTACACTATATAGTCCCTTCTATTTTTTTGGTATGATACCTGTGGAGCCATAGAAAGCCTGTTTGGAGATCATCTGTTATCCTATCACTGAGCCCAGGGGTGGCTCCATAGCGTGTATTGACGCAGCTGAACACTGTGTCACACGCTCTAAGGTGAGCGCAACTACTTTGGGGGTCACCGAGGCACATCACGGCATGATCTGGGCACTGTGATTCAGCAATTGGATTTTTCTGTGAAGCACTTTATGCACCTTAGTTTACCTTTGGAATTTTTCACTGCACATTGCTGAGTGATGCTAGATTGGAAGATTTTTTTACAAATAAGGACAATAATTGTTTCAAGTATCACATATCACCCATATGGTTTTTTATATATCACCTGTCACCTATATAATTTTACTGGAGTTTTGCATGTGATATGTATATGATATTATATTCATAGTGCACGTTTTTCATTTTTACTTTTATTGAGTATTGATCAATGTGTGTGTATTATATATAGATATATATGCAGAGTTTATTATTTGCACATTGCACTTTGGATTTATTACATATGGCACTTTGGTGCACTTCTCTGACACTTTGATTTTTGCAGAGTTGGTTTCAGTATTATTGATTATCAAGTGGGCATTATATTTATTTACATACATAGAGGTTATCTATCATTGGCACATTGCACTTTGGATTTATTATATATGGCACTTAGTTACAGTTTTTTGACACATTGATCTGGACACGCGGAATTGATTTTGGATCTGAATCACATGCACATGGCACTTTTTTATTAAATGCACATGATACCAGTAGGGTGATTGTATATAATGACACATACCTAAGTGCAGCGCAAATTTTCTCTATTTATATCTACTGCACGGCCATGAATACGTGATCTGCGTTTGCAGCTGGGCATTTATATTCATATTTAGTTGGTTCTCCATTAAGGTATTGGATTATTGTGGCTCGCAAGATTTCTTCCGTATTTCTGTACACATAGCTATAGGTTGGGCTACAGATATGTGGGACCCAGTGGCGTGGGGGGTCGGTGGCAAACTAATGACACCCCCGCCCACGGGAAATGGAGAGGAGGGTAGGATAATCAGAGTCCTCCTTACCTTAGGAGGCAGGGGGAAGGAAGACCTGGGGTTGAACAACTGAAAGCAGTGCACAGGAGGCAACGTTTGCCAGACAAGAGTCCATCCTCCATCTCACCTCCTTTCTTCACTGCCATGGACAGAGGGGCCGCTAATCACACCGGGATCACACCCACTTCCCTGTCCCAGTTCCTGGACGGAGAATTCTGGGGGATGAAAAAAGAGCTGCGGAGGCAAATCATGGAGAACCCCCTCTTCCAGTAGAGGTACGGAGAGGGCTAGGACTGCAATGCTTTTCCTCCAAGCCGAACAGGAAGTGGGTCCTGAGACTCTCTGGCCAAGGTGGTGAATCAGGAAGACAATAGCGAATATTAATTCGCTATTGTCACACAACCAGGTCACACAACCTTGTTTGAAGCCACTTAGAGCCTCTGGCCCTGCATGTAGATTAGGGGCCGAGCGCATGGATTAGAGGGGCGGCGCCTCTGCGCCCTGCATGGACGGGACACCACTGGCAAAACATCACAAATATTGGAGTAAGAAGTAATATTGGCTCCGGTCTTCATCAACATTTAAAAGCCAATGTTGTAGTCTATTGAAGAATCCATTGCACATACCCATCCGTTTGGTGTTGCCGGCCCATAGGGGGCAGTGATTAAGTGATATTCACGAGCAGCAATTAAATGGTCCCTTTTTGGAAGATGTATGGCCACTGAAATCTCTTCAACATCAGACACACTACTGGGGGTGCCAAACGCCCCTTCAACCACTGTGCTTCAAACCACTAGCCCCCACATCAGTAGAGATCACAGTAATGACATAGTGGCCAGCAGGACAAACCACAGTCACTGAAGAGTTTTTGGTGACCCTAAATCTTCACACAGTGACCATTTGAGTCATTGTCCACTAAAGAGGGAAGCATGCACACTCATACTTTACAAGGGCCTGTTGTTTTAAAAAATCAGATAACCTCTCTTTAAAATGATCCACAATACTATATACATATAGGAATTAAAGGATCTAAAAAGAAAAATTTAAAAAGTTACCTTGTACAGAAATATAGGTTTCAGCCCATATCCACCCATCATTCTGAGGGTCAAATTCAATTTGTTTTTTACATTTGTACATGCCGCTCATCGCTGTGTTTACATTTTGAATATATAAGATATCTTTTGTGGATTCTAATTGTTCATTATCCTTGTAAAATAATGTCACCATTTCATCTCCATAGCCTGGCAAGCTGTGACATCTTAGATGAAAGGAATCACCTTCAACAACATCAGGAGGTGCCTGCAGGATAAGATGGGCTGGAAATAGAAGAGTCAATATCAAAGTTAAAATTTAGAACAGAGAATGTAGAGTACAATGTCAGACAGGAGAGAATGGATTTGATGAGTACAGACCTGATAGTTGTGTCTGATTCAGGGTTGGATGAGGCATGACAGGGAGGAGAGAAATTTGCTTGAACCCCAGTATGAAGAATGGAGAGGAATACAGTACCTAATGTAGATGTCATGTTTAAATAAAAGGGAGATGGGTTTTCATGTGGGTATGGAGAGAGAGTGTTGACCTTTAGCTAATTGAATGTGGTGAAGTTGTCCTCACTACTTTTATTTACACAAGAGTGATATTAGGAAAATGGAGAAGGGCAACCAAACCGATAAGAGGCATGGAGGAGCCCAGCTATGAGGAAAGATTAGAGGAACTGAATTTATTCTCTCATGAGAAGAGGAGATTAAGGGGGGATATGATCCACATGTACTGTATAAATACATAAGGGGGTATGATCACCATGTGAAAATACAAAAGTAGGATATGATCACCATGTATAAGGGGTCCATATAGTGAACTTGGTGTTGAGTTATTCACCTTAAATTCATCACAGAGGACAAGGAGGCACTCTTTACGTCTAGAGAAAAAGAGATTTAACCTCCAAATACAGATAGACCTCTTCACAGTAAGTGCCGGTTCACACTTGTGCCATGTCATCGCATGTGATTTGCACCGCACTGCGGTTGAGATCACATGTGTTGTCTGTGCGATGCGAATTCAGCGAATACGCATCGCATTCGTACCAAAATTGTGCTGGACTCTTTTTTGTGTCCGCATCAGAAACAGGTTGCATGGGTGTACACACCCATATGATCTGATTCCTGTCCACATTCACAGTTCGCACTGGGATATGGAAACCGATCTGGGGGTGTCATTAACTTTCTATTGACACCTGCAGTGATTCGCACAGGGCAGTGTGAATTGCCTGCGAGTTCTATGCGATGCGGGAACAGGCTGTGGAATCGCACTGGTATGAACCGGCACTAAGAGCTGTGAAAATGTGGAATAGACTCTCTTAGGAGCCAGCTCAGTAGATTGTTTTAAAAAAAAAAAAGGCCTGGATTCTTTTCTAAATGCACATAATATAACTGAATACTAAAATTTAGTGGTAAAGTTGATTCGGGGAATATCCAATTGCCTTCCTCTGGATCAACTGTGGGTAAAAGATTGTGTTTATGGAGGTTTTCTATTTGTGTTTGTTTTTTTTTTCTTTTTCTTTTGGTTGACCTGGGTGGACTTGTGTCTTTTTTTCAACCAGATTAACTATGTAACTATTCAATCATGTGTGAGTCAACGTCCCGATTTTCTAAGTATTGCTTGTATTTTATCAGCAGTTGTCTGCGTAGTGAATTTTCCTTTAGCCTTACCTCATTCATTAAATTAAACTGAAATTCACTTTGCAAAGTGCTCTTCAGCAACAAAATATATTTCGTTGCTGAAAAGTCCACTTTATCAGGTTAGGTGCCCTGCAACGGTCATACAGGGCGTCCATTCAGTCTGCATTAAAAGAGAAGTATGGGATTTTTTTTTAAAGACATATACGTACCTATAAGAAATATACTTTGCTCTGATGCTGCATCTGTCCTCTGCCAGCTCTTATGCCCTGTACACATGGACGAAATATGTGCGATCGGAGCTTGTTGTCGGAAATTTCGACCGTGTGTGGACTCCATCAGACTTTTTCAATCGGTATTTCCGACACACAAAATTTGAGAGCATGCTATCAAATTTTCCGACAACAAAATCCGATCCATTAAATTCCAATCGCGTGTAGACAAATCCGACGGACAAAGTGCCACGCATGCTCAGAATAAATTAAGAGACGAAAGCTATTGGCGACAGCCCTGTTTATAATCCCGACGTACGTACGTCACCGTGTTTAGAACGATCGGATTTTCCGACAACTTTGTGTGACCGTGTGTATGCAAGACAAGTTTGACCCAACATCCGTCGGAAAAAAATCCATGGATTTTGTTGTCGGAATGTCCGATCAATGTCCAACCGTGTGTACGGGGCATAAGACTGAGAGCCGAGTGACCAAACACCGAATATCGCTCAGTTCTCAGTGCTTCTTGAGCAGAGGGCTGTCTGCTCTGCACCCCCCACACCACTGGCTTAGGCTGTCATTGGCTCACTGAGAGGCTGAGCCGGTGCTAGTCCGGTGCTGGCCCAGAGCTATTCCTGTTCATTTATTCTTATTTTCAAAATATTTATTGAGTTTTCAAGAAAAAACATACAAATCATTAGCGTTAAATGAGGGAGTACAAAGCAGAAAAATTCGAACCCCTAAGGGGTTACAAGTCAAACTTACGACAGTAGATATGAGTATATCACCGGTCTGTGACCTTGCATTAATACCTTTATGGGTCAAAATTCGTTCACTTAACCCATAGAACCCTGAGACTTGAGATGGGTGGTAGGAGGGAAAGAAGGAGAGACCGTCTGCACCCCAACTGGGAACACACTGTGCCTGAACGGAGCACTCCAACTTGCCCCTAGCACCCCCTTAGTTAGTGCTAAAGGTCTCTTGGCAACGAACCAGGCAATAAAGACCTACTTCGTATGCTTCCCTTGGGAGCGAGACTCCCAGGGGTCCCTACAATGGTTTAAACTAAAACAGGTAAAACATCATCTTGATAAATCAACCTGATAGAAAACAGAAGAGAGGAAAGGAAAAAAAAGGAGAAATGAGAGTGGGGGGAGAGAGGGAGAGGAGAAAGTAGTCGAAAGCCAATCCACGGGAGGGGTCCCACCAGACCCCGAGACAGCCTGACGTTTCAAGGTTGAACCCCTGGGATCAAGGAAATGCCCATGAAATTAGCCCATGGTTCCCAAATAGCTTCAAATTTCTCTTTGGTATTGTTCAGGGTACTAGCAAGCTTCTCTTGGGCCATGATCCATGAAATTTTGCGGGTAGCCGCTTTGAAGGACACCTTGGGTTGTTTCCATGCCTTGGCTATAGATAGCTTAGCTCCCAGCAAAATGAAGTGTATCAATTTACGGGCCAGTTTGGGAGTCTTAGGTAAATGATCGTTTAAAAGCGCTAAGGCGGGGGTTCTCGGGATCTGAACTCCAGTGACTTTCTTAATCATGTGAAAAATCCTACTCCAGAAAGGCCTCAGACGTGGACATTCCCAAAAGATATGGGCCAAGGAGCCCCTGAGTAGACAACCCCTAAAACACCTGGGGTCCGTGGAGGGGAACATTTTAGCCAGTCTCTCCGGTGGAAGGTACCATCTGTTCATTTATTCTATGCACCTGAAGCTTCAGAGATGGCGATTGAGGGCCATGTTCTCAATCTCCTTTCTCTGTCTTAAAGGTGAAACATCAGAGGTTTGTTTGGATCCCTGATATATCACCAAAGACCCCCAATGGGGCTCCTAAAAGAAATTGTAAAAATTTATATAAAAAAATAAATAAATAAAAAAAAGTTAAAAATATATTAAAAAAAATAAAACGAAAATAAAAAACAACTTTCATCACAAAAGTCACACTTGTGACTGGGCCCTGGTGTTCCAAGGAAATGTAAGGAAATACCCCGGGCTCAGAGGGAATGGTCCCGATTGGGATAGGGGGAGCCCTTCATGGTTTCTTATACTGGGGCCCTGAAGGTTTCAGTTATGCCCCCTAAAGGCTTCCTGGTGAAAAGGAGTAAAAAGTCCCCGTTGGTGTCTTATCCAGTATGGGATGAGAATGAGGACAGAGCGCAGGCTATGTCTGAGTAGAGGCCAGCTCTGTGCCCCACCAGAGGCTCTCTTCCCATAGCCAGCCTCGACCAAGCTGACCCCTGCCGGCCAGTTCCCCGGATTGGGTGCAGCAGGCACTGTCCAGCCCAACCCTCCTAGTGAGCAGAGAGTACCTTGAATGGAGCTTAAGCCTGGGATGGGGGTTGGGAAGAGGTAGGGAAGAGGGAGAGTGGGAGGGGGGCTGATTAGCTGCACCATGGGCCTCTGGGTTATACGTGCCCTCTGGGCCAAAAGTCACCAGTCAGCCCCTGCTGGGGTGCCTTTAGATTTCTTCAGGGGTGCCTTGGCAAAAGGTCTAAAAATTGTATACAAGACAGCGGGTGGATCAAGCCTGCCTTTCAGATACACTAAGCCACATGTTTTGCAATGTGCACCATTGCAACCTATTAGCTGCCAGAATCCTAGCAACCAATGCTGTAATTGGTTAATAAGGAAGATGTCATGCACCTGCACAGCATCCTTTATTTATAGCATTTATTTATTTATTTTATATAGGATTTAACTTGTTGTAGTGTTTTTATACATGACCATAGCCACCAATAATGAAGTACCATGGCACACATTCTTTTCTGTTCCTACCATGAAAGGGCCACTTGATTGTAATTTTCCCCAGGCTAAAGGTTCACAGTCCTCTTGTTGGATCACCAGTGGAATGCATTCACTTTTAAACTGTAGATCAGTAAATGAGTGGTGGGGTGATCACCCCTGGCGAGTTAGGGAACTCTTGGACACCTCCACTAGTTCACTACAAAATGTAAAGGTTTCCAATGAGGGTATTTTCTGAGGTCCACCCATCAATTATTAGAAACCTATAAGATTGGTTGCAGAAAAAAAGATCAAGTGGTGTATCGGTTCTGTCCTATTTTTTAACATACATTTTTTTTCAATTCAATTTAAATATGATCTAAGGTGGAGGCAGACCTTTTTTAAACCAAGACAGGACTGTATGAAGACACAGATTTGGGGAAGGGTACAGAAAAATGTCTGCAACATTGAAGGTCCCAATGAGCATAGTGGCCTCCATCATCCGTAAATCTAAATCTCAGATTGGGGTGAAGGCTCATATTCTAACAGGACAATGACCCTAAGCACACAGCCAAGATAGCAAAGGAGTGGCTATGGGACAACTCTGTGAATGTCCTTTGGTGGCCCATCCAGAGCCCAGACTTGAACCCAATTGGACTTTTTAAGCACGTGATTAGAGCCAGAGGTTCTAATAGGCTTCAAAAAAGCCTCCTCCAGTCTCCTGCAGGGGTGGTGGGTGTTGGTGTTAGTTTGTGCCACCACCCCCAAAATAGTGAGCACCAGCTGTCACTGCCCACTTCAATTCACACAGCTAAAACACTGTGACACACTGTTGCCTAAAGTAATTGCATTAACCTCCCTCTGCTCACTCATTTGCAGAGGAACAGTCCTCAGGTTGCAGCCACAACACTCTTCTTCTCTTCATGCCCTCCTCCCGACCCGTGACATCATGCCAGGTCTAGGAAGCTTCTGTTGGGTGGAGATCACTCTGCCTGACATGGAAATGACTGTGGGTATTACACTACTTGTGCCGGCTGGGTGCAGGAGCGCACTCGGCACGCTTGTAGCGATTGGCTGCAGCTCCACTAGTAGCAGTGCACACCTGATAGTTTACAAGTAAAATGCCCTACAACTCGTGATACCTCCACTGCGCTTCTGAATGAGTGAAAAAAGACTGTATCTTAAATAAACTTTAGCTGCCATTTAATATATAGCAAATGTGTAACTGAATTTAAACCTCTAAAATAAGTGGAATAAATAGTAGCGCTCAAATTAAATATGTGCTGATAAACAAAAATAGTGATGTACCTGAATGAACAGTGAACACATACATACATATATATATATATATATATATATATTGACAATGATAACCTTATGATAACCTTATTGAATTTCAATCATAATGTGAATTAATTAAAATAATACTAGAGAACAATGTGAGCAAACACATCCTATCACATAATAAGCAAACCAACACACCCTGTGACAGATGTGAAATAATAAATAAGGTGCTGACATAAAGTTCATAAATCGTGAATATTCCAATGAATGGTCTGAAAAGTAAAGATTTGCACTCACCAGCTGCAATTGCCTCCCACTCTCGTGTTTGGCATAACTTGCCTCAACCCACACTTAATGGGGGTAAAAATGTGATCTCCAAATTTCAAATGTGATCTCCAAATAGCAAGCGTAAATACCACAAATCCTTTTCCTCAAGAAGTGATGGTTCCACATGAAAATGAAAAAATGCTTCAAATAGTGTGATAAAGTACAGCAAATTTATTAAAATTTTCTTAAACCATCACACACCATTGCACTCACATGTGTAAAATCAAAAACAAGCCAAAAACACTCCAAAGCAAATTGTAACACAAACTCCATGCACTGGTAAAGTGATCTATAGCAGTCGCGGCGGACCCAGGATAGTGTGTTAGCTGTACAGTCTCACCCACTCCTAGTTTCAAGCCTCCACCATTTGATGCAGCGTGTCACGTCACAACGTCCTACATCACGCTTCAGATGCTTGGCGTATAGCCACACCCCGACATGTTTCGTCACAACCGACTTATTCATGGGATTGGCTGTACGGCATGATGATTCTCCCTTTATTTCCTAGACTCCCCAAGTGGGGGAGTCTATCAAATGGTGGAGGCTTGAGGCTAGGAGTGGGTGAGACTGTACCGCTGACACACTATCCTGGGTACGCCGTGACCGCTATAGATTGCTTTACCAGAGCATGGAGTTTATGTTATGATTTTCTTTGGAGTGTTTTTGGCTTGTTTTTGATTTTACACATGTGAGTGCAATGGTGTGTGATGGTTTAACAACATTTTAATAAACTTGCTGTACTTTATCAGACTATTTGGAGCATTTTTTCATTTTCATGTGGAACCATCACTTCTTGAGGAAAAGCATTTGTGGTATTTACGCTTGCTATTTGGAGATCACGTTTGAAATTTGGAGATCACATTTTTACCCCCATTAACCTCCCTGGCCAGTATGATTCTTTTGGATTTTAGGTGCTGAAAGCGGTACAATTATTTTGCATGGAAATTTGGCGTTTTATATTGTAGGTCTGTAATTCTTAACAATAACACACTTAAATCTGTCCAAACAAGAGTCTAGTAGATATCCTGGGTATGATAAAGTTTGAAACACAAAAACATAAATTATAATATAATAAATAAAAATAAATAATAAAATAAATAAATAAATAAATAAAATAAATTTTCCCACAATTCACTATCGCTCAATTCTACAAGTGTTCTAATTTACTATCGCTGTTTTCTAACTGGTCTAAAGCCACTTTTGACGTAAAGGGACACTTTTTGGTTGCTATGGACAATCTCCAGTTTCCAGGCAGAAAGAACAGTATATATAACATAAAACTGCATGCAGGGCACGGGCCAAAGCACTGGGGACAAAAGGGATGTGAAATCATTTCATACAGTACTGTAATCTGTAAGATTACAGTACTGTATGTGTTATGATTTTTACAATTTTTTGAATTTGCCACCAGGCTCCGCCCCTGTGCATCGCGACCCTCGCAGGGAACGGAGCCTGGCACAGAGAGGCTTCGGAGGAGGACAGAGCCCACGGACACTGCGGGGGACATCGCAGGATCCCGGGGACAAGGTAAGTAAAGCCACACCAGGATCCTGCGATGTAATCCCGAGTGTGGCTCAGGGTTACCGCTAATGGTCCTGAATTTTAACCCCGAGCCACACTCGGGAAAACCGCCAGGGAGGTTAAGTGTGGGTTTAGGCAAGTTATGCCAAACACGAGAGTGGGAGGCAATTGCAGCTGGTGAGTGCAAATCTTTAAGGGGGAGTGGAAGCACAAGCACTGAGGTGTGGTGGAGGATCACAAAGAACAACAAAGAGATTTTATTTACTTTTCAGACCATTCATCGGAATATTCACAATTTATGAACTTTATGTCAGCACCTTATTTATTATTTCACATCTGTCACAGGGTGTGTTGGTTTGCTTATTATGTGATATGATATGTTTGCTCACATTGTTCTCTAGTATTATTTTAATTAATTCACATTATGATTGATATTCAATAAGGTTATCATTGTCAAGTACTCACATATATATATATTGTGGTGGAGTGGTACCCCACCAGTGTTTGGATGCAGGATTTTCAACCAGGCAGGTTGAGGGGCTCCAGTTTATTTTCTTATTTTGGAGGAAACTGGCTTTTCAGTTTCCTCATTGTTTACTAAAATCCGTTTTGGAATCTGGAGCCCGGGGATTTCATAGCGATCCGGGTGGGATGAAATCCCCAGTGCTGGGTCCGGGTTTTGCGATCCACCAGCATACTGACTGGTCAGGTGTGTGCTGGGCTATTTGTAGGCACCTGACCATGGTTCTGGGCTCCACCCAGAGAGACAGGAGGTCTCCAGGAGTCCAGACAAGCAAGGGAGAAGTGTGCATGTCTGCACAGGTCTGTCTGTCAGAGCAGACAGAGGGTCCAAGCTTGTGGGCTGGAAAAGGAAGCTGGAAAAGAGTGCTGAGGTACTGGGTGTACAGGAACTCTGTTATAGAGCCGAGAGGGCTGAAGCATAAGTCTGAGTAGCAGTGCTGCTAAGGAGAGCCAGGTGGCTTGGTATTTTTGATTTAACTTACATTGTTGCTGTGGAAAGCTGAAACCCCTGTGTGGGCAACTCTTCTGTTATGGGACATTTTCTTTCTTTAATAAAAGTGGGCTTACAAGCCCTTAAAACTGCATATCTGGCGTGGACTCAGCTATCTGGTAAGCTCTACCCTTAAGCTAAAACAACCTCTGATGTCACAAGAGATATATATATATATGTAGGAAGGCCAGTATGGTGGCCTGAATTTATGGGAGGAGCCCGGGGGGTACTTAAGCAGCCCGCTCACCTGTGGTGCTTGTCGGTTTCCTGTGCGCGATATACGTCACTAGGCCGACTATTCGATATACCAGCGTCCGCAAGTTCTTGCCTCGCAAAATTTCGTATTCGATACCGTTCTCAAAACTTTCGAAGTCCGCGTTTTTCGTTCGTAGTTTGTACCACGCGGCTGGCTTGGCTGTCGCAGGTAAGGTCCCGTCGGACTTTTCGTTTTCATATCAGGTCACTAAACGGTAATTTCAAATTTTTCGTTTCACTCGCTTTTCATAAACTGCAATGTATATCGCATTTTTCGTTTCATGTCATGTCACTAAACCGTACTTTCAATTTCGTTACTCGCACTTCACTATTGTAATGTATATCGCTCGTACTTTCGATATGTTACCATTTCGACAGCACCGCGACGCAGACGTCGCTTCATTTCTAGCATGTCGGTGTTTAAATATATGCATCAGTAAACAGCCATAGCAAGTCGCAATTTGCAAGTTATCGGATCAAGTCAGTTCGATACCAATCATTTCTCATTTCTGAAACATTCTAGAACTCATTTCTAACATTTCAAATCATTTCAAAACATTTCTCATTTCAGTCACCTACCGCGCTCCGATTCGAATCCAGTCGCATCGAAAAGATGCACCGATTCGTCTCGGCGTGCCCCAGGATTGGCCTCATTTCTATACATGCTCCAGAGTTACGTTTTCAGTCATTCATACCTCTGTCATGGTTATCATTTCATTTCCACCTATCACGTTCCGACATGAATCCAGTCGCATGGCAATGCACCGATTCGTCTCGGCGTGCCCCAGGATTGGCCTCATTTCTATACATGCTCCAGAGTTACGTTTTCAGTCATTCATACCTCTGTCATGGTTATCATTTCATTTCCACCTATCACGTTCCGACATGAATCCAGTCGCATGGCAATGCACCGATTCGTCTCGGCGTGCCCCAGGACTGGCCTCATTTCTATACATGCTCCAGAGTTACGTTTTCAGTCATTCATACCTCTGTCATGGTTATCATTTCATTCCACCTATCACGTTCCGACATGAATCCAGTCGCATGGCAATGCACCGATTCGTCTCGGCGTGCCCCAGGACTGGCCTCATTTCTATACATGCTCCAGAGTTACGTTTATCAGTAATTCGTACCTTCTGTCATGGTTATCATTTCATTTCCACCTATCACGTTCCGACATGAATCCAGTCGCATGACAATGCACCGATTCGTCTCGGCGTGCCCCAGGATTGGCCTCATTTCTATACATGCTCCAGAGTTACGTTTTCAGTCATTCATACCTCTGTCATGGTTATCATTTCATTTCCACCTATCACGTTCCGACATGAATTCAGTCGCATGGCAATGCATCGATTCGTCTCGGCGTGCCCCAGGACTGGCCTCATTTCTATACATGCTCCAGAGTTACGTTTATCAGTAATTCGTACCTTCTGTCATGGTTATCATTTCATCTCCACGTATCACGTTCACACATGAATCCAGTCGCATGGAAATGCACCGATTCATTATGGCGTACCCCAGGGCTCGGCCTCATTTCTGATACATGCTTCAAAGTCCGGATCATAGCTAATCGCAGACATCGGGAGATGGATCCATGTCTCTGCCATGCAGCTTACTACCATTTCACTCCCACAACGCATCACCGTTCCGGAACCAGTCGCATCTGACATGCACCGATTCTTTACGGAATGCCTTGCTGGTTCCAAACAGCATTTCATACCTATACCAGAGCTCGGTTGGTTGCCAGTCGCAAACACGGCACAACCAATTCAAGCCTCGGTCTAATAATCATTTCTCTCATTTCATTTCATACGGTGCTCCGATTCGAATCCAGATGCATCAAACAGGCACCAGATCGTCCCGGGTGCACCAATGTTTTCACTTGCCTCATTTCAATACATGCTCCAGAGCCCGGTTCTCGGTCGAATCAATGATGACGACCAGGCCGGACCTCTGTCATGGAGTCCATTCATAATCAAGGCAAACATTTCGAATCGTTTCATTGTCGTACAAATCGTTGCTTCAAAAAATCAGTTAGCAATCCCTTCACGAATTGTCACCTTTTCGTTTTTCTCAGGTCAGTCAAAGTTCAGTAGGTCCACCCTGCACCAGGTTGGACGATATCCCCCCAGGTTACAGTCAACCAGGAAATAAAAGCTCAAGAGAATCCTCACCAGAGCAACCATGTCTCAGACCGGCAGCGAAGACCTCACGGCCCCTCTGTCACCTTCTCCGGTCTCAAAAAGCGGCAGCGTGCAATCCCTTAGGGGATGGACTATCCCCAAACTGACGGCAGAGCTCAGACGCAGAGGTGTCCCCTTCCCCGCCACAGCAAGGAAAGGCGAGCTTTTCAAACTCCTCTTTCCCCCACCAGCAGCAGGACCCAGTATCCAACAGGCGTCCCTTCAGTCGATATCATCGGCCATTTCACAATTACACACGATGGTGTCATCTCTATCCACCTCAGTGGCAGACGTCCAAACCAGGGTTGCACTTCTGGAGGCCCGACCGGCCACGGCTGTCCCCGACCCAACGGCAACTCAAAGCTTGACACCTCTTCCTGCAGGTACCTCAGGCTCGAGCCACATTGTCTACCCCTCCCACCTGGTCCCAACCAGTATCAGGAAGGACATCTTGGACGGCAAGGACGTCAACCTGGCCTCTCTCCTCATTTCCGTGCATGATTTGGCAGAAAATAAAGCCTACTCCTGGGGTGACATATCAGTGGTCCTTAAAGCCAAAGACCCCAGATTGAACCGCAAGCTAACAGTCTCAGAGTTTACCCTGGCCTTTGGCATGCTCAGAGATGTCCTGTGCTCAGCCACCCCTAGCAGGCGGGAAGAGCTGGACTTGTATCTCCATACTGTGGTAGACTTGGGCCACAAGTACGGAGGTTTTGCCTTTTACGACTACCATCGTTCCTTTTCAGCCAAGGCCGCGGCCAGACTCATACAGTTCCAGATCACGACAGATTGGAGTCTCATGGATACAGAGCTCTTCTGCCGCCACTTTGCCGGCTTACGCTCACCTCTGTGTGCGATTTGCCAGTCTTCCACCCACACTGCCACCTGGTGCGCCAATACGGCAACCAGACGGCCTTTCGAGTTTCCCTCTACCTCAGGTTCAGTACAGGGTCAGCCGATCCCTGAACCAACGCCTCAGGTGGACAAACTCGGACGCCCAGTCCGAACCGTGGGAGGGGCAGCCATCTGTAATAACTTTAATCAGGGGTCCTGCAACTTCAGCCAGTGCCGTCTACTTCACCTCTGCACCTTATGTCATAGAGCACACCCTAGGATTTTGTGTGAAGTCAAGCAACACAAGAAGGCGTGACTAAGCCGGATCAACCTCTTATGGTTAGGATGGTATCTCACTTCACATCCCACCCCTTCCCTGGCCACCTTCCTTATTCAAGGCTTCACAGCAGGCTTTCACACCGGCCTCATTTCACTACCCCACACTACCCACGAATGTGCCAATCTTCGTTCGGCAGCCATTGACGAACAAGCCATAGATCAGCTCTTACAGGCAGAGGTGGATCGAGGTTACGTGATAGGCCCTTTCAGTTGCCCCCCTTTCAACACATGGAGAGTCAGCCCTATTGGGCTTGTCAAGGGCAAGTTTTCAAATAAATTGCGTTTGGTGTACGACTTGTCTGCGCCTCATTCTTCCCACATACCCAGTCTCAATTCCCTGATCCCCTCCGAGGAGTTTTCCCTAAAATATTCTTCCGTGGACATGGCAATACAAGCGATCATCAAAGCAGGCACAGGCGCCTGGCTCTCCAAAGCCGACATCTCGGATGCCTTCAAGCTCCTGCCCATCCACCCATCCCTTTGGTGCTGGCATGGCATCAAGTGGAAGGAAGCATATTATTTTGCTACAAAGCTCACCTTCGGTTCGAAGAGTAGCCCGTGGCTCTTCGACACGTTCGCCCAGTCCCTCGGTTGGATACTATTACACAAAGGTCAATGCCATGAAGTCATCCATTATCTAGATGACTTCCTACTGATAGAACCACCCAGCAAGCCCCCAGGAGATCTCGACAAACTTAGGGTAATTTTTGGAAACCTCAATGTTCCTATTGCCGAGCACAAAGTCGATGGCCCAGCAAATAGCATCACTTTTCTCGGGGTCAGCTTGGATACCTGCGCAATGCAAGCCAGTCTCCCCCTCGACAAACTATCACGCATTAGGGCAGTCCTTCACGAGTTTACACACACCAAGGACTGTACCAAAAAACAGTTGCAGTCCCTCCTGGGTATGCTCAACTTCGCTATGCGAATTATTCCACAAGGCCGCACATTTGTATCACGCCTACTCAGATTTCTGTCGGAAACTCAAGACCCTGATCAGATTCTGAATTTAGACTCCGCAGCCATAGCGGACCTATCCATGTGGGAGGAATTCTTGTCCGCCTGGAATGGCATATCTCTATTCATACCTATAGTTTCGGTCCATTCACCCCAGGTGGTAACGGACGCCGCAGCCTCCACAGGTTTCGCGGCAATTTTTGGCCATTATTGGTTTTCAGGACCCTGGCCTCAACAGATACTATTGATACCCGGCTTTTCCCAAACATCTGCCCTCTTTGAGCTTTACCCCATAGTGGCAGCCGCACAACTCTGGGGCCACCACTGGACAGGACAAACTGTAGTCTTTAGCACCGACAACCAGGCCACGGCAGACATCATCAACAAAGGCAGGTCCAAGTCCCTAGCAGTCATGTCCTTCCTGCGCAGGTTGGTACAACTGTCTTTACAACATCAGTTCAATATACACTGTGCATTCATTCCCGGCAGATACAACTCAGCAGCTGACGCACTGTCACGTTTCAATTATTCCTCCTTTTTCAAACAGGTTCCCGATGCCGATCCAATGTCGGCCCCTATCCCTGTCTGGTCACAACTGACCCTGGACTAGATCAACATTTACACGAAGCTACACAACTCATAAATCATTCCCTCTCCTACAACACACTTAAAGCCTACCAGACAGCTTGGAAGGCCTTCAACAAATTCCTCACGTCCTGCAGTAAAGGACCAACAGATATCAAGCAGGTACTGGCCTTCACTGCACACTGCCACACGCAGTTGGCCTTATCCTACAATACCATCCGGCTATACCTAGCCGGCATTCAACATTTTATGGCGCTTGAAGACCCCACGAAATCTTCACTATTCTCATCTCACGCTATACGAGCCGTTTTAAGGGGAATCCAGAAACAACAACCAGTCATCAGCACTAAGCGCTTGCCCATTACGGGACCCATCTTTAGGGACATGTCAACTATTCTGGCTACCTCGCCATTCGGTCTGCTCCGCAGCACGGTCTTACAAGCAGCGATATATCTAGCGTATTATGGGTTCATGCGCCCTGGCGAATTCACCTCTAACAAACCCACAGACCGAGTACTACGCAGACGACACTTACTTAGATACCAAGACCACTTCATCCTGCACCTCGAGGTCTCTAAAACCCAGCAAACGGGCTCAGGAGCGAACATTCACCTCTACAAAACCGACAACAGCTGGTGTCCAGTCGCCGTACTCAACCGGCTCCTGTCACTCCTGCCTGAACAGCCAGACAGCAGTCCCCTTCTACCGTTCCCAGTTAAACCCTTAAACGCCTCTCAGTTTGTGGAACACATAAGAATACTTCTCCGCAATCTTCATCTTAACCCTAGTCAGTATTCCGGACACTCGTTTCGCATCGGAGCAGCCTCCGCGGCATCCCGCCACGGGGTTCCGGACCACATCATCAAAAGACTGGGCAGGTGGAAGTCAGCCTGCTTCGCCCGGTATATCCCCAACCCACAAACAGAGATGGCACAGGCATTCTCCAAATTGGCTCAATAAATAATTGAAAATCAATAAAATCATAACCCTACCTGAATGTTTTTGCCCCCTTATTTTGGCATACCGGCCATTAGACCAAGGCACACTTTCAGGTCCATTTCATATGCTAAGTCCACACTTTCAGGTCCATTTCCGATGGTAAGTCCTATCTTTACTGTAAGTGGTATTCATGTACATACCGGACATAGGGCTCCAGCCATAAGTAGGAAGGCCAGTATGGTGGCCTGAATTTATGGGAGGAGCCCGGGGGGTACTTAAGCAGCCCGCTCACCTGTGGTGCTTGTCGGTTTCCTGTGCGCGATACCCACCCTCCCATCCCCATTTCACAGCATTTCTCAAACTATTCATTTCATTCATTTCTCTTACAGAATAATCATTTCTTAAACCAGGGTATGCCCCCTTATTTTGGCATACCGGCCATTAGACCAAGGCACACTTTCAGGTCCATTTCATATGCTAAGTCCACACTTTCAGGTCCATTTCCGATGGTAAGTCCTATCTTTACTGTAAGTGGTATTCATGTACATACCGGACATAGGGCTCCAGCCATAAATATATGTATATGTTCACTGTTCATTCAGGTTCTTCACTATTTTTGTTTATCAGCACATATTTAATTTGAGCGCTACTATTTATTCCACTTATTCTAGAAGTTTAAATTCAGTTACACATTTGCTATATATTAAGAGGCAGCTAAAGTTTATTTAAGATACAGTCTTTTTTCACTCATTCAGAAGTGCAGTGGAGGTATCACGAGGTGTAGGGCGTTTTAAATGTGAACTATCAGGTGCGCATTTTTATAATTTAACCACTTGCTGCTATGGATGCCATCAATTTTTTGTCGAATAGACAAATCAATCCCGAATGTATTTTTTCCATGAATCAAGAAATGTCACATTGTGATGGGGAAGATTTTTCGGAGATTCTTAAATCTTTGGACCATTTACTTGAAAAACAGGTCAAAACCTGGTGGGATATGTTCACTTTTGAACACTACCAAAATGAGGGTTTAATTTTTAGAATCCTGATATGGGAAGTACACCCTCAGGATGATTTAAAAGACCAATGTTATATGGATGAATGGTTGGAATTTTTTTTTTTTTTTGAAAATCTTTTTATTGAGTATAAGACATACAAACAGAAAACAACAATAAACCTGCTACAGCATTGGGACTAGACCCACGCAGGGGCCAGTGCCAGCCGGCAACTGGGCTGTTTCCATCATTAGTGACATACAGCTGTAGCACGTCTATAAGAAAAGAACAACAAACAACCTAGTGCCGTATTGGCTCCTGCTCAATTGAAATATCTAAGGATCAGATCATTCATTCGAGACCCAAGGGACAATAGATATCAAATAAACCCATTTCAGAGATTACAATACAAAAGTGTCACCCAAAGTATCAAAATCACATCCACCCATAGAGTGGTATTATGTACATGCTCAATCAGTCTGCGGTTGCCGTGGAGGCCTCCGCCAGCCATTTGGCCCACACTCTATGGTATTTTTTGGGGCATCCTCTATTTTGGTAGGTTTCCTTATAAAATGGTAGTACTTTATTGACATGTGTTTTCCATAACAATATTGACGGCGGGGCATGTTTTTTCCAGCAGAGAGAGATCATTTTTCTGGCATAGAAAATCAGGAGTCCTATCAGAGTCCTCTCCGCTATCCTGGGGGCTAATGCTTCTACTAAGCCTAGAGGGCATATCAGCGGGGTTGGGGCTATATCTATTCCCACTTCTTTTATTACAGATATTACTTGTGACCAGTAGTTTTGAATTGCTGGGCAGGACCAGAAGATGTGTATAAAGTCGCCCGGATCCCCAGTACACCTCCAACACTCCGAGGACAGGGAGGTTCTCATTTTATGCATTCTATACGGGGTAATATATGCCCGGTGTAATATTTTGTATTGTATGAGGCGGTCACGAAGTGAGACCAGGATTTTGAAGGGGAAGTCCCACATGTCCTCCCAATCCTCGGAGTCCAGTCCCGGGATGTCTTGTGTCCATCGCTGACGGAGCTTTGACAGATCTGGAGAGGAAACTCTGAGGAGATGTGCATAGAGGACCGAAGTCGGTTTCCTGGTGCATTCATATCTTGTGACCCTCTCCAGATCGGATTGCACTATTTGTGTCTCATTTAGTAATATTTGGGCTCTAAACGCATGAGACAGTTGCATATAGTGAAATAAATGCGAGGGGGGAACATTATTGTGGCACACTAGATGATTGAAGGGGTGTATTGCCGTGTCGGTGGGGAGGTCAGATATCAGTTTAATGCCACATTTGGCCCATATTTTAGGGTCTGGTAGTGAGTAAAGATGGGGTAAGGTCGGTTTGTTCCATAGGGGGGCGTGTGGGGATACTGCATTCCGTGGGAACTTCTCAAGTCCCAGTCCTGCCTTCCAGGCCCTTAGAGTCGTGTGCATGGAGGTGGTCAAGTCATATGGAGCCTTGGGACCTCGAAGGGGTAAATGTGTTAGGGCCTCCACAGAGCGGACCACCGCAGCCTCCAGAACTGCCGCGGGGTTGGAAGAGAGCTTCAGGATCTGGTTTTAAAAAGAAAACAGAATAAACTAGAAAAATTAAATTAACAAATTAAGGAGCTACAAAGTAAACTTGAACCAATTAAAGTTTCTAATCAAATTAAAGATTTTAACAACATGAAAAAGAAGCTAGAAAAGGTAGACCAAGATACACAAAAAAAGAAGGTGAAGAAATATAATAGAGACTCAGCAGATTTTAAGAATGCGAAAATTTACGCATGGCAACAGGTGAATTTGGGAAACAATGGAGGCTCTATGGAAATTAAAGATATCACTAACACTGATGCTGCACTAATAGAAGACCAGAGAAAGTGTTTGGGCATTAGAGGAGGTAAAGGGAAAGGTGAACAGGGAGCATTGGGATACAGCCCTCAACCACAAGGTGCGCGGAAGGGGACTCCACACCATTATGGAGGGAATCATTATGGGGGAGATTATCGATCCCCGAGACCACCTCAGCATGGCAGAGGAGGTCCACAGCAAAATTATAACCAATATCCACCACGCCAGGTTCAACAATATAGAGATAATTATTCACCGTACTATAATTCCCAGTATAATCAGAGATGGCAGTCCAATCCTCCTTATGATCATCAGTTTGATACAGAACATCAAATTCCTGTATAAAACAGATATGCTCCTCTGGCAGAAGATGACCCTAATGGGTACTATAATGAAAATACATCACAGGGACCACCGCCTTTTTTAGACCAATGGGGGGGAGGGAAGGGTGGAGGTACCCAGAAAGGACACGCATACCCAATAAACAGAGGAGGAATGAGGAACGGGATGGTACAGAATCTCGGCAGGGATATGTCATCACATCCAAGAGAACAAGGGTTTGTAGAGCAGGCAAACGCAAACAATCCGAGAAAAAATGAATTCGGGCATTTATAATTTCAGTAAAGTACATCTTGATAAAAAAGAGATGAATATATTAAATATAGGCCTCAAATGCGCCCCTAAGAAACCCATGAACAAATTTGATGTTTACATAGACACTCACAAGTTTGTGCGTACCCTTAATATTAAAAAACATTTTTTAAGTCATCCAGTGGCCCCTAGGATTAATCACTATAGCACTGTAGATAGAATTGATAGTGGTTTGAGGAACAAATGCATCTTCAATCCTCAAAATTCTAACAATCATTTTGTAGAAGTTTTTAAAAATTTAGTTTTAAATGATATATAGCAATTGACTCCGAAGAAAAGAGTCAATCCGCAATATATCAAAGAAGGAATTAAGTCTCTTGAGGATAGGAAAGACATTATTGTGTGCCCTGCGGACAAGGGGGGAGGGGTGGTAATTATGGACACAGCATTCTATCATAATCAGCTTATGCAATTATTGGAAGATAGTTCTACCTATAATAAATTGGGGTCTGATCTTACCAATGATTACCACTTGGATTCACTCATTGACTGGGGATATGGAATTGGTGCCCTGAACCTTAAGGAAAAAAGATACTTGGTTCCGAGCGCATGCAGAATCCCGGTAATTTATACGTTGCTGAAAATTCATAAAAAATGCGGAGTTGCGACCAGCATGACCTATTGTTAACGGTATAGGGTCAGTCACAGCGAGGTTGGGTGAGTTTTTGGATTGGTTCCTCCAGCCTAGTGTGAAGGCCATGAAGGCATATTTAAAGGATACCACCGATTTATTACGGTCATTGGAAAAGCTGACCATACACTCATCCTCTACTACTTACCTGGTGACGGCTGATGTAGCCGCATTATACACTATTATTCAACTTCAGGAGCATTGAATTGGGCATTTAGTAAAAGGGACGATATCCCTCACATGCAGAAGGTTTTTTTGGGTCATGCATTGGAGTTATGCATGACCCACAACTATTTTTGGTATGATGGCCTTTTTTTCTCCCAGCAGGTTGGCGTGGCTATGGGAGCTAAATATGCTCCCAGCCTCGCCAACCTGTTCATGGCAGAGTGGGAGGACAAATATGTGTTTGGTAAAAGACTTCCTCAACTCAAGTTTTATCAGAGATTTATTATAGATGACCTCCTGTTCATCTGGGAGGGATCAGCAGAATCTGTGATTGAGTTTTTGGGGGACCTGAACACTAATTTCAATAACTTTAAATTGGAGTATGTAATCAGTGATAGATCTGTCAATTTCTTAGATTTAACTATTGAGATGGATAAGAATGTTTTGAGTACTAAAGTTTATTTCAAATCAAAGGACTGTAATAGATTTTTATCCATCAGAAGTGGCCATCACCCGGCCTGGATTAAAAATATCCCTAAGGGTCAGATGCTCAGAGTCCGCAGGAACTGCACAGAACAAAATGATTATATTGTACAATCCCATGTACTGAAAGAAAGATTTCTTCAGAAGGGATATAAGGAGAGTTTTCTGGACAAAACCATCCAAGAAGTGGCAGAAATCCACAGAGAACAGTGCTTAAAGGAAAAGGATGACTTACTATTGGATAATCAACATCAGTGGGGTTTTATAACGAATTTTCACTGCCAGTATAAGGAGATTGAGTTGATCTTCAAAAAACATTGCATATCCTATGCAGGGACAGACATTTGGGAGAGGTCCTACTGAAGCAACCCAAATTCATCTACAGACGGGCCCCTAATATTGGGGATAGGATAGGGTAGTAAGGAAAATTTTAAACCCACCCCATGAACAAACCATTCAAATGGATTTAAAAGGCTTTTATGCATGTAGGAAATGCATCTGCTGCAGGACTGTGAAGGTCAGCAACAGAGGTAGGACTGATATTACCAATAGGGATAAAAAAACTTTTGTAATAAGGGAATTTATTACATGCAATTCCTCTTATGTAGTCTATATTTTGTGGTGCCCATTCAGGCTATTTTATGTAGGTCGCACTAAGAGACTTTTAAAAATACGAGTTGCAGAACACATGGCAAACATCAGGAAGGGCTTCAAACACCATAGCGTGTCTCTTCACTTTAAAGAGAAACATGATCAGCACCCGAGCCTGCTGCAATTTTGTGGTATTGATCATGTTCATCCCTCTTGGAGGGGATCTAATCGGGTCAGGGATCTCTCTCAGAGAGAGACCCGATGGATTTTTTTGATGAAGAGTCTATTTCCAAGAGGGATGAACATCGAATTAGATCTAAACTGCTTTATAAGCAACTTTTAATGATTGTAAGCAATACCTTCCACAGTATGATCCCTTGGGGAATTTATATATATATAAATATACTATGCATTCTATGAGCCTTTTTCATCATGCTTATGGATAATATGAGGTACTGTGTTTGATTGGTGCGCTATGGGATGGGGTTGGCTGGCAGGAGGTGTTATACTGCTGCTTACTAGTCCGCTTAAATTCCTTGCTTCCATTAATTTAATAGGTTATTTTCAATAATTAATCATTTTTAGTCTCTATTGTCTACTTTTTCTGTAAATTTTCTGCTGATTTTTATAATTTTAGTTTAAATCTTTGGTCATATTTTATGGGTGTAATTTTTAGAAATATTAAACTCACTCACGTGTGTTGATCATAGGATTAACCATATTGATTAACCATATTAATATTATGTACCAAGTCGTGCACTTGCTCATCACCTATTTTGAACTTTACTAAAACATTGCAGCAATAATAGGCTGTAAAAGGCACTGTATTGCGGAGACGGGGACACAGGGAGTGCGCAGGAGCAAATTGCAAATTGCTTTGTCTCCGCCCACTTGGGGAGTCTAGGAAATAAAGGGAGAATCATCATGCCGTACAGCCAATCCCATGAATAAGTCGGTTGTGACAAAACATGTCAGGGTGTGGCTATACGCCAAGCATCTGAAGCGTGATGTAGGACGTTGTGACGTGACACACTGCATCGAATGGTACAGGCTTGAGACTAGGAGTGGGTGAGACTGTACAGCTAACGCACTATCCTGGGTCTGCGGCGACTGCTATAGATCACTTTACCAGTGCATGGAGTTTATGCTACGATTTCCTTTGGAGTGTTTTTGGCTTGTTTTTGATTTTAAACATGTGAGTGCAATGGTGTGTGATGGTTTAAGAAAATTTTAATAAATTTGCTGTACTTTATCACACTATTTGGAGCATTTTTTCATTTTCATGTGGAACCATCACTTCTTGAGGAAAAGGATTTGTGGTATTTACGCTTGCTATTTGGAGATCACGTTTGAAATTTGAAGATCACATTTTTACCCCCATTAAGTGTGGGTCGAGGCAAGTTATGCCAAACACGAGAGTGGGAGGCAATTGCAGCTGGTGAGTGCAAATTTTTAAGGGGGAGTGGAAGCACAAACACTGAGGTGTGGTGGAAGATCACAAAGAACAACAAAGAGACATGATGTGTTTGCTCACATTGTTCTCTAGTATTATTTTAATTAATTCACATTATGATTGATATTCAA
Source organism: Aquarana catesbeiana (assembly GCA_037953035.1). Lineage (NCBI taxonomy): Eukaryota > Metazoa > Chordata > Amphibia > Anura > Ranidae > Aquarana > Aquarana catesbeiana. The sequence goes on along the minus strand of JBBHAA010001424.1, from coordinate 798,425 downwards.
TAAGGTTATCATTGTCAAGTACATATATATATATATATATATATATATATATATATATATATATATATATATATATATATATAAATGTGTTCACTGTTCATTCAGGTTCATCACTATTTTTGTCTACTAGTAGTAGTAGTGACTGGACTACCCCTATAGTGGGGGGGGGGGGAATAACATGGGGGGGGGGGGGTAATTGCCCCCCCCTTTCCCTCCTCACGCCACTGTGAGGAACATTTTGTAGTTGAAATGGCTTGATATTTAAAGCAATTTGTCACTACCTACAAAGATGGGAAGACTTACCTTCACTAATTACTTCCAATCTTACAATGGAGCTGAGATCCATTCCAGAGCTACACTGGTAATCCCCACTGTCCTGTATTTTTGAAGATATGATTTGGAGCTCCTGATTGAACTTTTCACGTATTTTCTTTCCATCTTTTTTCCAGTCATAATTTAGTGCCTTTTTAGCGGTGTTACAAGTCATAATTATCATCTCATTCTCAAACATCGTTCCCCACTGAGGAGAGAGGGTCACAACGGCCCTGTTTGGGTTTCCTGTAACATACAATTAAAATACATAAATAAAGATTGTATGGGCTGTGGGGGTGCCTCATCCATGGAAAATTCTTTAGAAAAAAATGGTCAAACTGAGAGGACTTTACCGGTACCAGTGAAGGACTGTCAAACGTAATAGTACTAAATATCTTTATTACAAAATTCTGTATATTTTTTGTATATTCATTTAAATTTTTGAGAACATTAGGTTGCTTCTGGATGACACCTGGCACACCATTTTTTGAGGGCTCTTCTTTACATGATCTTTGTTTAGTGTCTAGGGAATAAGGTCCTGAGGAAGCACTAATGTGAAATGCGTCAACCTTACGGCCCAATAGTAACAGATCTATTGTGTAACTAACCAAGTGGTAAAATTGTTTAGAGCCACTCGATTTTATTCTGAATGTGTAAACATTTTTTAAGAATGTAATTTAAATATGTTAGCAGACGTGACTCACAAAAATTAAATATTCAACAAGTAAGTGAAAGCTGCTTAAAGTAGATATAAACCCAGTCACTTAAAGGGTAACTCCACTTTTATGAAAAACATATAGCAAAAACAACAAAAAAAACAAACAAAAACATATACAATTGCTACACCAGCTATATATATATATATATATATATATATATATATATATATATATATATATATATATATATATATATATATATATATACCGTATTTATCGGCGTATAACACGCACTTTTTTTCCCCTTAAAATCAGGGGAAAGTCGCAGGTGCGTTTTATACGCCGATCCCCTGCGATCTCGTGGTGTCAAAACTTCAAAATCGCCGACCGCGATTTGAAAATGGCGCCGCCGGCGCCGAAATACACAGAGCCGGTCCTCGGCTCTTTCCAGCGGCTCTCGTTCATTTTCGGCTCCACTCGTAGTCTCGAGCGGAGCTATCCGAACCTACTCGGCTAGGTTCGGATAGCTCCGCTCGGGACTACGAGTGGAGCCAAAAATGAACGAGAGCCGCCGGAAAGAGCCGAGGACCGGCTCTGTGTATTTCGGCGGCGCCATTTTCAAATCGCGGTCGGCGATTTTGAAGCCCAATATGGCAGGGACAGGGGATCGACGGCTGCAATGGGGCAAGGCTGCACTGGGGAAGGCTGCACTAGGGAAGGCTGCACTGGGGAAGGCTGCACTGGGGAAGGCTGCACTGACAAGGCTGCACTGGGGAAGGCTGCACTGGGGAAGGCTGCACTGACAAGGCTGCACTGACATGGCTGCACTGGGGCAAGGCTGCACTGAGAAGGCTGCAATGATGGGCATTTAAGTGTAAGTTTTTTTTCCCTTCAACTTCCCTCCTAAAAGTTTTTTTTCCTTAAAATTCCCTCCTAAATTGGGGTGCGTGTTATACGCCGGCGCGTGTTATACGCCGATAAATACGGTATCTATCACCATATGCAGGGTGAGGGGCACTAAACGATCTTGGCTGTTCTAGCAATCTGGTCCCTCCCACGGACCGATATGTAGAAACAATGAGTCAGGATTGCTGCACAAGAAATGTATTTCTATAAAAGATTACAAAGACATCGAACTGATACCAGATGCAGCTGGCTGCGATGTTTCGGGCTTTCACAGATAACGCCTTTTCTCACAATCGTATGTCTGCAACTGGTTACATACATCACGTGGTATATATACACACAAGTTCATTAATTATATAATATTATATATTACGCTGGAATTAATTAACCCACATTTAGTAACAGGTTTTTTAACTAATCATTTCTCCTCATTTTACGTGGTTGGAACAATCAAATGTCAACAGGTACTGTTGTTTCTTTACCAAAAAAGGGAAAACAAAAAGGAAAAAAGGGAAAAAAGGAAAAAAAGGAAAGAAAGGGAAAACGAGAAAAAGTAAAAAGACAGACCAAAAAAGAACAATGACACAAAAGCTTTTTCATAAAGAAGACAATCCTCATGGAAAAAGTTTTCTCTTCACAGTATCTATAAAAACAACAAAATAATGATAATAATGAAATGTAACCATGAACACGGAGTGTCATCTTTTCACAATAATATCTAAATGAATAAATACAAATAAAAATCAGTATTTAACCCTTTAGGCTGTACCGTGTCCAAACGGTTAATCCAGTATACCATATATCTTAATTGGGATACTGTATTTTGCTAAATATTTGGATAAACATCTTACCTCTCTGATAGAGAACACCAAATCTTATATTCAGGACACTCAAGATTTTTTGTCTAGAATACAAGATTTGACCCTTCCACCAGGTGCTATATTAGTAACATGGGATGTAGCCAATTTATATACTGCTATTCCACACACCCTAGGATTAGAAGCCTGCAAGCGATTGCTATATTCATCTAAATTATATGATGATAGACAAATTACATTCCTTTTGGAGTTGCTTACCATAGTACTGGAAGACAATTTCTTTCTTTTCAAAGATGTGTATTACCTGCAACGTACGGGCACAGCGATGGGTTCGAATGTCCCCCCCATATGCCAATGCTTTTATGAGTATGCTTGAAGGTGCATTTATTTATCATTGTAAATTATATACAGACAACTGTATCACATGGTTTAGATTTATAGACCATGTGATTGGCATATGGGTGGGCGACCATGATTCATTGTATCTTTTCGATTTTTATTTGAATAATCTAATTCCTGGTTTGAAATGTAATATGTTCACTTCGGATACAGCGGTTCCCTTTTTAGACACTTTGCTGAGTATACAGGACAACCACATAATGGTCGACCTGTATAGAAAACCTACGGACCGAAACCAGTTATTACATTATTCCAGCTTTCACCCTCCGGGGGTATTTAAATCCATACCGAGAAGCCAACTGAAACGAGTATCTAGGATTGTAAATCAGATAGATACAAGAGAGAAGCGGCTGAGTGAGATGGAAGACAGATTATGTCAAAGAGGATATCCAGATGATATAGTTCAGCAGGAACGTATCAACTTGGATCAAAATAGAGAAAAAAACGTAACCCATAGACTGCCTTTCATCTCACAGTTCCACCCATTCTCTAACAAAATCAATAATATAATTAGAAAACATTGGTCAATATTAAATAAAAATTATCTGACCATTCCTGAATTTTAACACCCCCCTTACCATCATATCGTAGGGGTAGAACGTTACGTGATAGACTGGTCAAATCAGACCAATACAGCACACCCATTGCTCGTACTACATTCTTGGGTCCCCCTAACTATGGATCCTACCCTTGTTTATCATGTACCCAATGTACCAGTATAATGGTGGTGTGAAAGTTATGCCCTGTTAGCTGTGTTCCTAATATGCCCTCCTAATTGATTAATTGCCAGATTCAACCCACACCCAACACACAGTATAAAAACAAGGCCTTCCTTATGGGGGAACACATACAGGGGGCTGCACATACAGGGGGTTCTTCCAAAGAAGTGGGGTTCTTTAAATAAGTGACACTTCTGCTCTTGCACTTCAGCGATTTGCACAAAGCAAACTATAAACGACAACAGGTGACCCCATTTCCAAATTTTATTATCTTCCTCTCTGAAACATGCACTCTTTACCTCTCCTCCTTTTCACAATTGCTGCCTCTCTCCTCAACCTCTCTTTTCTACATCCCTCTGCTCCACCCCACAATCTGTACATATCACCCTCACTTCTCCCCTCCCCCTATTACTGCACTCATCACCTCTTTCTAACTCTAAGCCCGCTTGCTAACATACCCCCCAGGATACTGAAGCATGTCCCCTCATACAAATCATATTCTCATATTACCTCCCTCACTCTTCTGCTTCTCCTAATCGCTGGAGATATTTCCCCAAACCCTGGGCCCCCCTTATTTAACTGTGCTCAACACACCCATCACCCTACACCCTCTGGCAGTAGTCGCAATCTACACAATTTAGTCTCCATTCCTCTTCTTGCCAACACCAGCCTCCCTCTCTCCTGCGCCCTCTGGAACGCCCGCTCTGTCTGCAACAAACTCACTGCTATTCATGACCTCTTTGTCACTAATTCCTTTAATCTACTTGCTCTCACAGAAACCTGGCTCCACGAACATGACACCCCTTCTCCTGCTTCCCTCTCCCAGGGTGGCCTTCACTGGACTCACTCCCCCAGGCCTACTGGACGCAAGGGAGGTGGAGTGGGATTCCTCCTATTCCCCCAGAGCACCTTCCAGGTTATTCACCCTCCTCCCTCTTTTTCACTCTCATCATTCGAAGCCCACTGTATACGTCTGTTCTCTCCTACTTCCCTAAGAATTGCTGTGATCTACCGGCCCCCTGGACCATTATCAACTTTCCTTGATGAGTTTTCTGCCTGGCTACCCTACTTTCTCTCTTCAGATATTCCCACAATCCTTCTCGGTGATTTCAACATCCCTGCTAATACAAACACTCCTGCTACTTCTAAACTTCTTAGTCTAACCTCTTCATTTGACCTGAAGCAATGGGTACAGGCTTCTACTCACTCTGATGGCAACACCCTTGACCTTGTACTCTCCTACCTATGCACTCCATGCAACTTCTCAAATAATCCTTTTCCTCTCTCCGACCACCACCTTATTAGTTTCTCTCTCCCCCTGTCTTCCACCACCTTTCCCTTTCCCGCCTAACCATCACCCGTAGAAACTTTCGCAACTTCAACTCCTCTCTCCTCTATTCTGCTACTGACCACCTCTATGACAAAATCTCTCCCCTGTCCTTCCCCAACCAAGCCACGTCCATCTACAATAAATCTCTGTCCTCCACCCTGGACAAGCTTGCTCCACTCACTACACGCAGAATCAGGCCTCGACCCCTACAACCCTGGCAAACAGATGACACTAAAATTCTCAAAAAACGTAATCGCGCTCTTGAGCGTCTGTGGCACAAGACTAAGTCTCTCAAAGACTTCAATCAATACAAATCTGCCCTCCAAAAATACTTTTCTTTCCTCCACACTGCCAAGCAAACCTATTTTACAACTCTTATTAACACCTTCTCATCCAATCCCCGTAAACTCTTCTCTACCTTCAACTCTCTACTTTGTCCTCCACCGCCTCCCCCCACTGACTTACTCACTGCCCAGGAAATCGCTAATCACTTCAAAAACAAGATTGATACAATCCGTGATGAAATCTCCACTCTACAGGTATCTCCCCCAGCTAAGACCCCATGTCAACAGGTACAACTGACACTCCCCCTATTCAAATTTGCTACTCCAGACCAAGTTGCTAAACTCCTTTCTATCGCCCACCTAACCACCTGTCCCCTGGACCCTATTGCCTCTCAAATGCTATGGTCACCCTCTGACCCCATCCTACACTCTCTAACCCACATCTTCAATCTCTCCCTCACCTCTGGCATCTTCCCCAATGCTCTGAAACATGCACTGGTCACTCCCATACTCAAAAAGCCGTCCTTGGACCCTACCAATCTTAACAACCTATGCCCTATCTCCTTGCTCCCCTTTTCCTCTAAACTCCTTGAACGCCTGGTTTACAACCAATTGAGTGACCACCTCATTAAAAACAACCTTCTTGATCCCCTTCAATCTGGATTTCGCCCTCAACACTCCACAGAAACTGCTCTTTTAAAACTCACAAATGACCTACTAACTGCAAAAACCAACGGACACTATTCTGTACTCCTACTTCTGGATCTTTCAGCTGCCTTTGACACGGTTGACCACCCCCTCCTCCTCAAAAAACTTTACTCCCTCGGTCTCCGTGACTGTGCTCTTCAGTGGCTCTCATCCTACCTATCCCAACGCACCTTCAGTGTCACTTACAATTCTACTTCCTCCACCCCTCTTCCCTTCTCTGTCGGGGTCCCCCAAGGTTCTGTTCTTGGACCTCTTTTATTTTCAATCTACACCTCTTCCCTGGGTCAGCTTCAATATCATTTCTATGCTGATGACACACAAATCTATCTCTCCACCCCTCAACTCACTCCATCAGTCTCCTCACGCATCACTAACTTACTAACCGACATATCTGTATGGATGTCACACCACTTCCTCAAACTCAACTTGTCCAAAACCAAGCTTATAATATTTCCTCCATCACGTGCCTCTTCCCCTGACTTGTCTGTCAAGAGCAATGGCACAACCATCCACCCGTCCCCACATGTCAGGGTGCTAGGTGTTATCCTAGATTCTGAACTCTCCTTTCAGCCCCACATCCAATCACTTTCCAAAGCTTGCCGCCTCAACCTCCGCAACATCTCTAAACTGCCTCCCTTTCTAACCAATGAAACCACAAAGCTCCTGATTCACTACCTGGTTATCTCTCGCCTTGACTACTGCAACTCACTCCTCATTGGCTTACCTTTAAATAGACTATCCCCCCTTCAGTCCATCATGAATGCGGCTGCCAGACTCATCCACCTTACAAACCGCTCAGTGTCTGCTACCCCTCTCTGCCAATCCCTCCATTGGCTACCACTCGCCCAACAAATTAAATTCAAAATACTAACAATAAGTTACAAAGCCATCCACAACTCTGCCCCCAGTTACATCACTAACCTAGTCTCAAAATACCAACCTAATCGCCATCTCCGTTCCTCCCAAGATCTCCTGCTCTCTAGCTCCCTCATCACCTCCTCCTATATCCACCTCCAGGACTTCTCCCGAGCCTCACCCATCCTCTGGAATTCCCTACCCCAATCTGTCAGACTGTCTCCAAATTTATCCACTTTTAGGCGATCCCTGAAAACTTTCCTCTTCAGAGAAGCCTATCCTGCCTCCATCTAACAACTGCACTATTTTCTCAATGAGCTCATCCCCCACAGCTATTACCCTTTTGTATAACTTGACCCTCCCTCCTAGATTGTAAGCTCTAACGAGCAGGGCCCTCTGATTCCTCCTGTATTGAATTGTATTGTACTTGTGCTGCCTGCCCTAATGTTGTAAAGCGATGCGTAAACTGTCGGCGCTATATAAATCCTGTATAATAATAATAAAGGGGAAGAGTTTTTGCCACCCACATAAAGGTTATAATATCAACATTAAAGATTATTTTACATGTCAGTCATCTTATGTTATATATATTATCAAATGCCCATGTGGTTTAATTTAAGTGGGAGAAACAACCCAGAAGGTAAAAGATAGAATCGCAAGGCATAAGTACTCGATTCGGGACAAACTGGATAAACTTCCATTATCTAGACATTTTACAGAACAAAAACATACAGTATCCCAATTAAGATATATGGTCATTGATGGCATATCCATGAATAGACGAGGAAGTGATAGAGAGCTTGCTTTGAAAAAACGTGAAGTTTACTGGATTAACCGTCTGGACACGGTACAGCCTAAAGTGTTAAATACTGATTTTGATTTGTATTTATTCATTTAGATATTATTGTGAAAAGATGACACTCCGTGTTCATGGTTACATTTCATTATTATCATTATTTTGTTGTTTTTATAGATACTGTGAAGAGAAAGCTTTTTCCATGAGGAATGTCTTCTTTATGAAAAAGCTTTTGTGTCATTGTTCTTTTTTGGTCTGTCTTTTTACTTTTTCTCGTTTTCCCTTTCTTTCCTTTTTTTTTTTTTCCTTTTTTTCCTTTTTTCCTTTTTGTTTTCCCTTTTTTTGGTAAAGAAACAATAGTACCTGTTGACATTTGATTGTTCCAACCACGTAAAATGTGGAGAAATGATTAGTTAAAAAAGCTGTTACTAAATGTGGGTTAATTAATTCCAGCGTAATCAAATATAATTAATGAACTTATGTGTATATATACCATGTGATGTATGTAACCAGTTGCAGAAATACGATTGTGAGAAAGGGCGTTATCTGTCAAAGCCCGAAACGTCGCAGCCAGCTGCATCTGGTATCGGTTCGATGTCTTTGTAATCTTTTATAGAAATACATTTCTTGTGCAGCAATCCTGACTCATCGTTATATATATATATATATATATATATATATATATATACACGCACATGAACTGTAATGGCATCCCAGTCTTAGTCCGTAGGGTTCAATATTGCGTTGGCCCATCCTTTGCAGCTACAACAGCTTCAACTCTTCTGCGAAGGCTGTCCACAAGGTTTAGGAGTGTGTCTATGGGAATGTTTGACCATTCTTCTAGAAGTGCATTTGTGAGGTCAGGCACTGATGTTGGACGAGAAGGCCTGAGTCGCAGTCTCCACTAATTCATCCCAAAGGTGTTCTATCAGGTTGAGGTCAGGACAGGCCAGTCAAGTTCCTCCACCCCAAACTCGCTCATCCATGTCTTTATGGACCTTGCTTTGTGCACTGGTGAGCAGTCATGTTGGAACAGGAAGGGGCCATCTCCAAACTGTTCCCACAAACTGTCCCCACTCCTATGTATCACAGGAGTGCAATTAGTTTTTCCCTCCTGTGACCCATTTTCAGCAGACAGTGGGCTGAAGTCCGCTCTCTGCTGACGTCACAGAAGTCGGTCCAGGCACCACGTCATCGTGACAATGGAGTTGGGATCCACCAGGTGCCTGGACCGACACCCGGCTCAGCCTCTCAGCTCTGTTATCCCTGGAGAGCCGACCATCCGCTCTAAAAAACGGTACAGAGAGGATGCCTGCAGTTGCAGGCATCCTCTTGGTATAACCCCTTAAAGCTGAGCACCTGGCGGGAAGGTGTTATATTGCAACAGACCCTCCCATTAAGAATCAGTTGGGAAAGGGCATGGTAAAACAAACATAAAAAGGTAGGAATCTGCTTCAAAGTTTGTTAAAATCCCCGAAATGTACATTGATCACTTTTTTTTTCTTAACAATAAAAACCTTAGAAGGTTTGGGCTGGAGTTCTACCTTAAAAAAGTGCATCCTAACAATAAAGAAGTGCTGGATATAATTTTTTGGATGGATATCATTTTTTGATGGAAGCAGTGAAGATTACTCACCATTATCAATCACACTCAGTCTCACCGGATGGCTGTAAACTTTGTCGTCAACTGAGCACTTATACATTTCAGTGGTTTTCGCAGTAATTTTATATTTTTTGCTCTGAGTCCAATACATTCCCTGTTCTCCTTTATACCAATAACTGTTCACTTCCACTGATTCCACACTGCATGACAGAGTCACCGAATCACCCCGATAAAATTGGTTCCAATTAGGAGACAGGGTTACAACAGGTCTAACTGCAGCTCCTATAAAAGAGAACAATGGGAATATTACTTAGGAAAAAACTATCTGGAGAGCCAATGACTTATAAAAAGCATGGTCATCTCAGATATGGGGATGCCAGGTATACACTTGTAGCATTATCCTTTGAAGAGTGTCTTAGTAGATTGATTTCTCTGTTCTTCTTCCTCACCACGGAGAACAACCTCAGCCTCTCTGACAGACCAGGTTAAGCAAATGATACTCCACTGCTACCGGGAGAACAAATATGGATATCCTGCACACAAGATTCTGCATCAAAAAGCCAATATAAGACTAGTTATTGGTAAATGAACCCAATATATTTTTACAGGTTGCAGTAAATAGCAGTAAAGGATCACAGTACATTAGACAATATGTTCACCAGGCTATAGCAGCCTTGAATGCAGTTCTATGGAGCTAAATGAAAGAAAATCTGGTAATCCACAAAATTAGATATTTAGAAAATAGTAACAATAATAAATACTGCTCTGTAAACAGTAGGCTATATCCACATTAGAGTGCACTCAGCAGTGCCTTGCAAAAGTATTCACCCCCTTGGCATTTTTCGTGTTTTGTTGCCTCACAACCTGGAATTAACATGGATTGTTTGAGGATTTGCATCATTTAATTTACAGAACATGCCCACAACTTTGAAGATGTTTTTTTATTTTATTGTGAAGAAACAACAAATAGGACAAAATAACAGAAAAAGTCAATGTGCAAAACTATTCACCCCCTAAAGTCAATACTTTGTAGAGCCACTTTTTGCGGCTATCACAGCTGTAAGTCACTTTGGATAAATCTGGTGGTGTTCTTTGGGTGATGTGATGTGTTGGGTTTGCGCCAGACATAGCATTTTCTTTTAAGACCTAAAAGTTCAATTTTAGTCTCATCAGACCAGAGCACTTTCCTCCATACATTTTGGGAGTCTCCCACATGCCTTTTCGCAACCTCAAAACATGCCATTTTGTTTTTTGCAGAAAGTAATGGCTTTCTTCTGGCCACTCTGCCATAATGCCCAACTCTATGGAGCGTACAGCTTATTGTCGTCCTATGTACAGATATCCAGTCTCTGCTGTGGAACTCTGCAGCTCCTCTAGAGTTACCTCTGTGCTGCCTCTCTGATTAATGCCCTCGGTCCGTGAGTTTTGGTGTGCGGCCGTCTCTTGGCAGGTTTGCTGTTGTGCCATGTTCTTTCCATTTGGTTATGATAGATTTGATGGTGCTCCTAGGGATCATCAAAGATTTGGATTTTTTTTATAACCTAACCCTGACTTGTACTTCTCAACAACATTGTCTCTTACTTGTTTGGAGAGTTCCTTGGTCTTCATGGCAGTGTTTGGTTAGTGGTGCATCTTGCTTAGGTGTTGCAGCCTCTGGGGACTTTCAAAAAGGTGTGTCTATGTAATGACAGATCATGTGACACTTAGATTGCACACAGGTGGACATCATTTTACTAATTATGTGACTTCTGAGAGTAATTGGTTGCACCATACATACACACATGCCAATTATCATTTTTTTATTTCTGAAAAATAGTTTTATGTATATACCTTTCTAATTTTACTTCACCAACTAAGACTATTGTGTTCGGATCCATCATATATAATTCAGATTAAAAAAACATTGAACTAAAGGCTGTAATGTAACAAGATAGGTAAAAAGCCAGGGGGGGAGTGATTACTTTTGCAAGGCACTGTATATGAATGACAGCCATTAAATGTAAAACTCCCTAAAGCAGTGGTTCTCAACTCCAGTCCTCGGGACCCACCAACAGGCCAGATTTTAAGTATTACCTTGGGGAGTTGCAGACTAGAATACTGCAATCACTGAGCAGCAAGTGATATCACCTGTGATGTATTTTAGCTATCTTGCAAACCTGGCCTGTTGATGGGTCCTGACGACTGGAGTTGAGAACCACTGCCCTAAAGAGTCAATTATCTGAGTGAACAGCCTTTATCTCAAATTCTTCAGTTGGCTAGCGTTGGGGCCCAGTCTTTACAGCATTGCACATAAGTACAGCCCCAGTAAAGTCTGTATGCAGTAAATAATGCTGCTAGTTTGATGGCTTGTTCCTATGTGTTCAGGCTCTGGTAGTAGCAGCAGGTGAATGGTATCAGTGTCCTTTCACCAGTCCCAATGATACAGCAACAGGGGTCCCATTGTTTAGATGTCAGTTCCCTTCTGGATCTGCCAGTAATGACTCCAGTCCTAAGTACACGGCTGCAGGCTCTGCAGGTTCTCAGCAGGTTCATGTGCACACATCAGTCTCCTCTCAGCAAAGTGAAAATCTGTCACAATCAAGAGCAGGCTCAGAGACCAGTTGCTATAGCAGTAGCGGGGCACCCACCCACAAGCAAGATAGGTATGCAAGCAGGTCACTCTGGCAAATTACATAGGCTCATCTGAGGTGCGGAGTCTAAGCACTAACCAGTGTTCACCAGAGCTGCTAATGGTGGAGATGGGTTTTGCTGCATGTCAGTACCAGGTCGCGGTCCTCAGGATTACCCCACCTGCAGGTGAGGAAGCCGAAGTCCAGTAGCAGATATAGCAGGTACGGATCAAGCAGAAGTGAAGTCGAAAAACAGGTCAAAAGTCGGTAACAAAGATACAGACGGCAGCAGAAATGACAAGAGCAAAATATTGGCTGGAGAGAGAGAGCAAAATAACCTGGCAAACAGGAAGTGCAGCGACATGGTTTAAATCAGGAAGTTTATGGGAGGAGCAAAGAGTAGAATAAAAGGCACAAGGCAGGATTGTCCAATGGATCAGAGAGGGTGCAGTCTAGCATCTCAGAGACCAGTTGCTATAGCAGTAGCGGGGCACCCACCGACAAGCAGGATAGGTATGCAAGCAGGTCACTCTGGCAGATGACACAGGCTCCTCTGAGGTGCAGAGTCTAAGAACTAATCAGTGTTCACCAGAGCTGCTAATGGTGGAGATGGGTTTTGCTGCATGTCAGTACCAGATCGCGGTCCCCAGGATTACCCCACCTGCAGGTGAGGAAGCCCAAGTCCAGTAGCAGATATAGCAGGTAGGGATCAAGCAGAAGTGAAGTTGAAAAACAGGCCAAAAGTCGCTAACAAAGATACAGACGGCAGCAGAAATGACAAGAGCAAAATATTGGCTGGAGAAAGAAAGAGAGAGCAAAATAATCTGGCAAACAGGAAGTGCAGCGACATGGCTTAAATCAGGAAGTTTATGGGAGGAGCAAAGAGTAGTATAAAAGGCACAAGGCAGGATTGTCCAATGGATCAGAAAGGGTGCAGTCTAGCATCTCAGGTAGCTCAGTGAGAAGAGTTACTACCAGACACAGCAGAGGTCCCAGGTCCAGGCCCTGACAAAATCACTTGGTATTCAGCCTGTGAAAATTCTCTCTCTTTCTCTGTACACCTGGCTTGCATTTGTAACTGTAGTCCAAGAGCCCATTAACTGCCATAGTAAAGTTTCTTCCCTGAACTTCATCTCCCATGATACCATCAATTTTCTTGAGCTCCTTCTACTTGTCAGGTCTCCCTAGTGGATGGAGGTCAAGTACTGTGAACCCATTTAGCTAAAGACTGTTGGTAGTTCAGAGAGAACTGCAGCACAGTGCTTGAATTCACTCCCAGCCTCCAACCAATCACATGGCTGCACACACATACACTTGTTATTGATCAATGACTCACTAAGATGGCACCAGTGGTGCCTGAACCAACAAAAGTTCCTTGAAGCTGATCTCCAGGACACCAAAACTTTCAATATATTCCTTGACAGCCACAAAGAATAAAAATTACACTTTGTGTGCACCAAATGTCTTTACAAACCCAGATATTACCTTGTGAAAGTAGCATTGACATCACTGTGCTCTAAATAGCCCATGGAAAGGGAAGCACTGTGGGAGGGGCCCAGGAGGCCAACCCACTACAGAAAACTACAGGAGTGGGCGGAGACAAGACCAAACACCCTGCACAAGGAAAGAGAGCAGCAGTGAGCGGTCTGGATTACTGCACAGATCTGGAAGAAATAGACAAAAAATATTTTAAAAATAAACATTTGCAAAGGTCAGTAGATTTTTCTTACTTTGGATCTGAATTGATAACTTTTCACTCATCTTCCTCACAGTGTCAGACACCGTCCTCACTTCACAGGTATAATTCCCAGAATCCTCCAGCTGAGATGACTGCACTCTGTATGTATCAGATACATTGTATCCCTGCACAGTCCGTCCATCTCTGGAGAAGGCAAAGTGCAGCTCTGTGCCGCCTCTGAGCGGGTTAAGTTTGGTGTCACATCTCACCGTCATGTCGTCACCTTCTCGAAGCGGGTCAGGATCATTTTTTATTTTTGGAGATGTGAACAGATCTATGAAAACCAAAGAAAATCTAATGTGTGTTTTTTATTACTTGCATGAGTGACTACAATGCCCCCAATTTTTACCCCCCTCACCCCTTCTCCCTGCATGACACACAAATATTCCTCTGATTCACCAGAGACTGCATAGTTTCCAGATTGATCCATAGTTTTAACAGTTCTGATGCTGTGAAGTGCAGTAAATCAGTTTTTGGCTCACCAGATTTTCAAAATGAAACCCAGGGATACCCTACTGTCTATACCCACTTTTAAACCACACCCACATGCAAATTATGGTAAAAGTGGGAGGTCAGGTGCATAAAGGAGCATGCTCAAATAAAGCCTGAGTTCATGCTTCTATTGTTCAATAGTGCTTAATGCAGTCAGGAGAAAGTCAGGAGAAAGTAACACACAGAGTGCAGAGGTCAGGAGTAAGTAACACACAGAGTGCAGAGATCAAGAGTAAGTAACATACAGAGTGCAGAGGTCAGGAGTAAGTAACATACAGAGTTCAGAAATCAGGAGTAAGTAGCATACAGAGTGCAGAGGTCAGGAGTAAGTAATACACAGAGTGCAAAGGTCAGGAGTAAGTAATACACAGAGTGCAAAGGTCAGGAGTAAGTAATACACAGAGTGCAAAGGTCAGGAGTAAGTAACATACAGAGTGCAGAGATCAAGAGTAAGTAACATCAAGAGTGCAGAGATCAGGAGTAAGTAACATACATAGTGCAGAGATCAGGAGTAAGTAACACACAGACTGCAGAGGTCAGAAGTAAGTAACACACAGAGTGCAGAGGTTAGGAGTAAGTAACATACAGAGTACAGAGGTTAGGAGTAAGTAACATACAGAGTACAGAGGTTAGGAGTAAGTAACATACAGAGTACAGAGGTTAGGAGTATGTAACACACAGACTGCAGAGGTCAAAGTAAGAAAAACACACCGAGTGCAGAGGTTAGGAGTAAGTAACATACAGATTGCAGAGGTCAGGAGTAAGTAACACAAGGACTGCATAGGTCAGGAGTAAATAACACACAGAGTGCAGAGGTTAGGAGTAAGTAAGTAAAACACAGAAACAAAGCAAGGAATGTCAGCACTTGATGGGTAACACTAGACAAGCATATCACTGGCAGAGAACACAAATGGCCCAATAGAAGATATCAACATGCAGTAGGTGAATGAAGATAATCTCTCAAAGATGGTACTGATGAACCAGAGCAAGTTTAATTAATAATCATCATAAAATTAAAACCTAAAATCCTTGTACAATTGATGTATGAAAAAAGAGGGATAAAGAATAAATGATTAAATGATCCTACGGTATCACTGGAGGTTCCCGGATCAATAAGGAGCTGACGGCATCCAACGGTGCAGCATGGGGGGGTGCAAATAATCCCGCTGCACTGGGGGGTCCTGACCCGGATGGCAGACCCACTCGCCGGCGTGGTCCCTCTTTATCCCTCTTTTTTCATACATCAATTGTACGAGCATATTTAGTTTTACTTTTATGATAATTATTAATTAAACTTGCTCTGGTTCATCAGTACCATCTTTGAGAGATTATCTTCATTAACCTACTGCATGTTGATATCTTCTATTGGGCCATATGTGTTCTCTGCCAGTGATATGCTCGTCTATAGGGATGAACTTGGTGTTTGGGTCGAACGTACGTTCGACTCGAACATCGGGTGTTCGCCCATTCTCTGAAGAGCAAACATTATGGGGATTTTTTTTTTTAATATAGATTATTCCTGCGCTACCTCGGAAACAATGGTGTACATGGACAGCTGCAAACACAGAGTGGGATCAAACAAGGCCCATAAATAGTATAAAGCATAAATGAAAAGTGCTGCGCTGGTCCAGTATAATGTGATTATATGACAGTGCGTAAAAATACAAATGAAAGTAAAAGAGGTATACGGGTAATATGTTTGTATGCACAGTATCCTGTGATAAATTCAAAAGTGTATAGGAGTGAGAAAATATCCTGTATCCGGTTCAGCCTATGTAAGGACTGCAACGGCACAGTGTGTGCAGGAAGCCGATACAAATAATCCTCATACACACCTGGTGCTAATATAACCTGTGCAAATAAACCTTAAAGTGCTGTTGTGTCTTTGCAACCCGTATGAATAAATATGGTCATGTGTATGTACTTAAACAGTAAGCAATCAAATGGTAAGTATCACAAACATAGCATGTGCAAACTACAATAGTATATAATAAATATAAAAAAGTGCAAACTATGCATGATAAATATCCATGGGGGGAAAAAGTGCAAGCTAAGCAAAAATAAATATTGTGCAAAAAACGCATAAGTGCAAAAACAGGTGTGTGGCGTCTCTCTATGAAACCCAAATAAATAATGACACTAAAAAATATATATTGTTGCGTGAAGTCCAAACCAAGTCTTTAAATGCAATAAAACATATATGCCAGTACAAGCTCAAAAGAGATATTTAGTGATCCTTTAGCAATCCAACTGTGCAGCAAATAGCCGGTGGGGTGCCGAAAGAGAGAGGGTATGTATCCTTTTCGTGCTCAAACACACACAGGTGAGTAATGGCCCCTTACCTTGCGGCAATGGGACAACCGCATAGAAGGTAAATGGAGGAGATGGTCTCTCTTTGTGGTCCCTGGACCGTTGCTGGTGGTCCCTGTACTTTAATCCCTCAGTACCAGCATCAATAGTAGCAGAGCCAACATAAGGGAGAACAAAAAGGGTACCAGATAGTGTAGTATTTTGGACAAATCAATATTTTTATTGAGGTTAAAAGCATGTACTCACATGAAGTAGATGCATATCACATTCCTGTCGGACTCCTATTATATACTCATTACCGAAAATACACAAAAGTAAGACAGACCCACCGCCGAGACCGATGGTGAACGGAATAGATTCACTGACTGCCAGAATAGGTGAATATATAGATTTCTTCCTGCAACCGGCTGTTCAGAGCACGAAAGCGTATTTGAAGGACACTAAGGAAATGCTATGGATCCTAGAGGAGGTATCTGGAGAAGAAGGCCCATGGATTATGGTGACTGCAGATGTGTCATCTTTGTACACAATAATACTCCACTACCAAGCATGTGAGGCTGTTAAATGGGGCTTGAGATCTTTTACTACACTCCCATGCACACAAAGAAAGTTTATAATAAAATGTTTAGAGTTCTGCCTTAAGAACAATTACTTTTGGTACGACAAGAACTATTACCATCAACAGACAGGTGTGGCGATGGGAGCAAAATTCGCCCCGAGTGTAGCAGGCCTATTTATGGCCCGGTGGGAAGAAAAATATGTGTTTAACAACAGACCCCAGGAGTTGATAACTTACAAAAGATACATTGATGATGTGTTCATACTATGGAAAGGTGACTCTGAACAGCTGACCTGTTTCTTAGAAAGATTAAATGAAAATGACAGGAACATCAGACTATCTTGGAAAATAAGTGAAACGAATGTAACATTTCTAGATCTGGATATCATACAAGAAAACTCCAAATTATGGGAACAAACGCACTTTAAAACTGTGGATAGGAATAGCTATTTGCCAATAGATAGTTGCCACCACAGAAACATGCTTTTTAATGTATCCAAGGGACAACTAATGAGGGTAAGACGCAACTGCACCCGTTTTGAGACCTTTCTAGATCAAGCAGAAAAAATAGGTCAGAGGTTTGTCACAAAGGGCTATGACCGGAAGTATATTAAGAAGAAAATCACGGAGGTGACGGAAATGAATCGGAATGAGTTAATAAAAGAGAAAGTCAAAAAGGAGACATTACCGGCAGTAACCCCTATCATTCTGGATTTTAATGTACAGTACAAGAAGGTAGAGAGAATAGTGAAAAAACATTGGCACATCCTTCTGGCGGACAGAGATTTATACAATACCTTACCTATCAATCCAAGGTTTATATACAAGAGAGCACCTACTATCAGGGATAAAGTGGTGAAGAGCGTGGTCGACCCACCGAAGAAAACATTTTCCTTTTTTACGTGAAAAGGTTTTTTCCCTTGCAGAAGATGTTTTGCGTGTTTAAGAACGAAACGTCCAAATGAGAAAAAATTCCATTTTACGTCCACTAGCACAGGAGAATCATATGAGGTCAACAACTTTATTTGCTGCAATACGGAAGGAGCTGTCTATGCTCTAGAATGTAGTTGCGGCCTACAGTATATAGGTCGCACAAAAAGACCCCTTAGAGTGCGCATTAAAGAGCACGTGCAAAATATCCTTAACGGATATGATAAGCACAGTGTGTCGAAACACTTTCTGTTACACCAAAACAAGGACCCTACTCAGTTAAGATTCTGGGGAATAGAACCATATGTTAGACACTGGTGGGGCGGGCACAAGGTGAGGACCCTTAGCCAGTTGGAATCGAAATGGATATATACTTTGGATACTTTTTCACCCAGAGGTTTGAATATCGAATTTGATCTTAACTGTTTTATTAGCGATTTTTAACTCTCTGAATGTACCCCTAGTTCTCTCTCTTCCCCTACACATTTTTAGCGTTTTTATCTGAGTTTTATGTAGGACGGGTTCCCTCCCCATGTAATTATAAAAAAGGGATGGTCCTGTGCTGTCTGTCCTGAGGTAAGAAGCCGGACAATTGAGAAGATCCAGGGGAGGACCCATCTTGGAAGGGACCATGCGGAAGGCTGGTCTTAAGAGGGGCCTGGTGACTCGATTGGAGGACGCATCTTAATCTAATTGTACCGCACAAGTACTGCCGGGTCAGCTTAAAGGTTCTGGTTAGGGATGAGCCGAACACCCTCCTGTTCGGTTCGCACCAGAACATGCGAACAGGAAAAAAGTTCGCTCGAACACGCGAACACCGTTAAAGTCTATGGGACACGAACATTAATATTTAAAAGTGCTAATTTTAAAGGCTTATATGCAAGTTATTGTCATAAAAAGTGTTTGGGGACCTGAGTCCTGCCCCAGGGGACATGGATCAATGCAAAAAAAAGTTTTAAAAACGGCCGTTTTTTCAGGAGCAGTGATTTTAATAATGCTTAAAGTCAAACAATAAAAGTGTAATATCCCTTTAAATTTCGTACCTGGGTGGTGTCTATAGTATGTCTGTAAAGGGGCGCATGTTTCCTGTGTTTAGAACAGTCTGACAGCAAAATGACATTTCGAAGGAAAAAAAGCCATTTAAAACTACCCGCGGCTATTGCATTGCCGACAATACACATAGAAGTTCATTCATAAAAATGGCATGGGAATTCCCCACAGGGCAACCCCGAACCAAAATAAAAAAAAAAAAAAAAATGACGTGGGAGACCCCCTAAATTCCATACCAGGCCCTTCAGGTCTGGTATGGATATTAAGGGGAACCCCGGCCAAAATGTAAAAAAAAAATTCGGGTCTGGTATGGATTTTAAGGGGAACCCCGCGCCAAAAAAAAAAAAAAAAAACGGCGTGGGGTCCCCCCAAAAATGCATACCAGACCCTTATCCGAGCACGCAACCTGGCAGGCCGCAGGAAAAGAAGAAGAGGCCGCGGAGGAGATGCTGGACGAGAGTGCGGCCCCCCCCCTGAACCATACCAGGCCACATGCCCTCAACATTGGGAGGGTGCTTTGGGGTAGCCCCCCAAAACACCTTGTCCCCATGTTGATGAGGACAAGGGCCTCATCCCCACAACCCTGGCCGGTGGTTGTGGGGGTCTGCGGGCAGGGGGCTTATCGGAATCTGGAAGCCCCCTTTAACAAGGGGACCCCCAGATCCCGGCCCCCCCCCTGTGTGAAATGGTAAGGGGGTACTTACCCCTACCATTTCACTAAAAAACTGTCAAAAATGTTAAAAATGACAAGAGACAGTTTTTGACAATTCCTTTATTTAAATGCTTCTTCTTTCTTCCTTCATCTTCTTATGGTTCTTCTGGCTCTTCTGGTTCTTCCTCCGGCGTTCTCGTCCAGCATCTCCTCCGCGGCGTCTTCTATCTTCACCCGGTGACCCCGCCCCCCTCTGACGCACGGTGACTTGACGGGACTTCCCTGTGACGTCACGGGGAATGCCACAGGGAAGTCCCGTCATGTCCCGTGCGTCAGAGGGGGGCGGGGTCACCGGGTGGCCCCGCCCCCCGTTATTTAAGAACTGTCAGATGAGGAGACGCCGTCACACAGCGGGAGCCTCCCTCCATGCCAGCATGGATGCGGAGCGGCCCGGAGAAGAAAATGAAGAAGAGGATGAAGAGAAGAGCGGGAGCCTCCCCTCATGCCATGGGTGCGGAGCGGCCCGAGGAGAAGAAGATAGAAGACGCCGCGGAGGAGATGCTGGTTGAGAACGCCGGAGGAAGAACCAGAAGAGCCAGAAGAACCAGAAGAAGATGAAGGAAGAAAGAAGAAGCATTTAAATAAAGGAATTGTCAAAAACTGTCTCTTGTCATTTTTAACATTTTTGACAGTTTTTTAGTGAAATGGTAGGGGTAAGTACCCCCTTACCATTTCACACAGGGGGGGGGCCGGGATCTGGGGGTCCCCTTGTTAAAGGGGGCTTCCAGATTCCGATAAGCCCCCCGCCCGCAGACCCCCACAACCACCGGCCAGGGTTGTGGGGATGAGGCCCTTGTCCTCATCAACATGGGGACAAGGTGTTTTGGGGGGCTACCCCAAAGCACCCTCCCAATGTTGAGGGCATGTGGCCTGGTACGGTTCAGGAGGGGGGGGCCGCACTCTCGTCCCCCCCTCTTTTCCTGCTGCCTGCCAGGTTGCGTGCTCGGATAAGGGTCTGGTATGGATTTTTGGGGGGACCCCACGCCGTTTTTTTTTTAAATTTTGGCCGGGGTTCCCCTTAATATCCATACCAGACCTGAAGGGCCTGGTATGGAATTTAGGGGGTCTCCCACGTCATTTTTTTTTTTTTTTTTTTTGGTTCGGGGTTGCCCTGTGGGGAATTCCCATGCCGTTTTTATCAATGAACTTCTATGTGTATTGTCGGCAATGCAATAGCTGCGGGTAGTTTTAAATGGCTTTTTTTCCTTCGAAATGTCATTTTACTGTCAGACTGTTCTAAACACAGGAAACATGCGCCCCTTTACAGGCATACTATAGACACCCCCCCGGTACGAAATTTAAAGGGATATTACACTTTTATTGTTTGACTTTAAGCATTATTAAAATCACTGCTCCTAAAAAAACGGCCGTTTTTAAAACTTTTTTTTTGCATTGATCCATGTCCCCTGGGGCAGGACCCAGGTCCCCAAACACTTTTTATGACAATACTTGCATATAAGCCTTTAAAATTAGCACTTTTGATTTCTCCCATAGACTTTTAAAGGGTGTTCCGCGGCATTCGAATTTGCCGCGAACACCCCAAATTGTTCGCTGTTCGGCGAACTTGCGAACAGCCAATGTTCGAGTCGAACATGAGTTTGACTCGAACTCGAAGCTCATCCCTAGTTCTGGTACTGTGTTGCTGTTCATTTAAAACTACTACATCCTGTGGCAGAGGATCGTACAGTTTTGTTCTACTCAAGTCTGTGGCAGAGACTTTTTGTTCGTTCTACGCTCCGGCTGCTAGGTTAGTGAGAGAAACCTATCCGGGCGGGCAAAGATTTAATCCTGGACTGAATCCTGGACTGAAGGTAGATTTCAATTCCTTATTGCTACATCAATAAAAGGTATTTGAACTTCCCTGCAACTATTCTTCTACCTCTTTCCTGCTACTTCTTCCAGTTATCTCCCATTAAAGCATTGGAAAAGTACTAAAGTGACTGGTGCCTACATTAATTGAAAATAAGCTCAATGTGGACTCTAAGTCTGGTATTGGTGAAGCTACGAGTAAAAAGGTGACGGTAACAGCCCAATATAAATCAGCAGCCACTAAGGAGGGTATTGCTACATATATATATATACATACACAGTGGGGACAGAAAGTATTCAGACCCCCTTAAATTTTTCACTCTTTGTTATATTGCAGCCATTTGCTAAAATCATTTAAGTTAATTTTTTTCCTCATTAATGTACACACAGCACCCCATATTGACAGAAAAACACAGAATTGTTGACATTTTTGTAGATTTATTAAAAAAGAAAAAACTGAAATATCACATGGTCCTAAGTATTCAGACCCTTTGCTGAGACACTCATATATTTAACTCAGGTGCTGTCCATTTCTTCTGATCATCCTTGAGATGGTTCTACACCTTCATTTGAGTCCAGCTGTGTTTGATTATACTGATTGGACTTGATTAGGAAAGCCACACACCTGTCTATATAAGACCTTACAGCTCACAGTGCATGTCAGAGCAAATGAGAATCATGAGGTCAAAGGAACTGCCTGAAGAGCTCAGAGACAGAATTGTGGCAAGGCACAGATCTGGCCAAGGTTACAAAAAAATGTCTGCTGCACTTAAAGTTCCTAAGAGCACAGTGGCCTCCATAATCCTTAAATGGAAGATGTTTGGGATGACCAGAACCCTTCCTAGAGCTGGCCGTCCGGCCAAACTGAGCTATCGGGGGAGAAGAGCCTTGGTGAGAGAGGTAAAGAAGATCCCAAAGATCACTGTGGCAGAGCTCCAGAGATGCAGTCGGGAGATGGGAGAAAGTTGTAGAAAGTCAACCATCACTGCAGCCCTCCACCAGTCGGGGCTTTATGGCAGAATGGCCTGACGGAAGCCTCTCCTCAGTGCAAGACACATGAAAGCCCGCATGGAGTTTGCTAACAAACACCTGAAGGACTCCAAGATGGTGAGATATAAGATTCTGTGGTCAAATGAGACCAAGATAGAACTTTTTGGCCTTAATTCTAAGCGGTATGTGTGGAGAAAACCAGGCACTGCTCATCACCTGTGCAATACAGCCCCAACAGTGAAGCATGGTGGTGGCAGCATCATGCTGTGGGGGTGTTTTTCAGCTGCAGGGACAGGACAACTGGTTGCAATCGAGGGAAAGGTGAATGCGGCCAAGTACAGGGATATCCTGGACGAAAACCTTCTCCAGAGTGCTCAGGACCTCAGACTGGGCCGAAGGTTTACCTTCCAACAAGACAATGACCCTAAGCACACAGCTAAAATAACGAAGGAGTGGCTTCACAACAACTCCGTGACTGTTCTTGAATGGCCCAGTCAGAGCCCTGACTTAAACCCAATTGAGCATCTCTGGAGAGACCTAAAAATGTCTGTCCACCAACGTTTACCATCCGACCTGACAGAACTGGAGAGGATCTGCAAGGAGGAATCACAGAGTATCCCCAAATCCAGGTGTGAAAAACTTGTTGCATCTTTCCCAAAAAGACTCATGGCTGTATTAGATCAAAAGGGGCTTCTACTAAATACTGAGCAAAGGGTCTGAATACTTAGGACCATGTGATATTTCAGTTTTTCTTTTTTAGTAAATCTGCAAAAATGTCAACAATTCTGTTTTTCTGTCAATATGGGGTGCTGTGTGTACATTAATGAGGAAGAAAATGAACTTAAATGATTTTAGCAAATGGCTGCAATATAACAAAGAGTGAAAAATGTAAGGGGGTCCGAATACTTTCCGTCCCCACTGTGTATATATATATATATATATATATATATATATATATATTTATTAGGGATGAGCCGAACACCCCCCTGTTCGGTTCGCACCAGAACTTGCGAACAGGCAAAAAATTTGTTCGAACACGCGAACACCGTTAAAGTCTATGGGACTCGAACATGAATAATCAAAAGTGCTAATTTTAAAGGCTTATATGCAAGTTATTGTCATAAAAAGTGTTTGGGGAACTGGGTCCTACCCCAGGGGACATGGATCAATGCAAAAAAAAGTTTTAAAAACTGAAGTTTTTTCGGGAGCAGTGATTTTAATAATGCTTAAAGTGAAACATTAAAAGTGTAATATCCCTTTAAATTTCGTACCTGGGGGGTGTCTATAGTATGCCTGTAAAGGGGCGCATGTTTCCCGTGTTTAGAACAGTCTGACAGCAAAATGACATTTCAAAGGAAAAAAGTAATTTAAAACTACTCGCGGCTATTAATGCATTGCCGGTCCGACAATACACATAGAAGTTCATTGATAAAAACGGCATGGGAATTCCCCACAGGGAAACCCCGAACCAAAATTTAAAAAAAAAAATGACGTGGGGGGTCCCCCTAAATTTCATACCAGGCCCTTCAGGTCTCGTATGGATATTAAGGAGAACCCCGGCCAAAATTAAAAAAAAAAAATACGTGGGGGGTCCCCCTAAATTCCATAGCAGGCCCTTCAGGTCTGGTATGGATATTAAGGGGAACCCAACGCCAGAATAAAAAAAAAAAACGGCGTGGGGTCCCCCCAAAAATCCATACCAGACCCTTATCTGAGCATGCAACCTGGCAGGCCGCAGGAAAAGAGGGTGGGACGAGGGAGTGCCCCCCCTCCTGAACCGTACCAGGCCACATGCCCTCAACATTGGGAGGGTGCTTTGGGGTAGCCCCCCCAAAACACCTTGTCCCCATGTTGATGAGGACAAGGGCCTCATCCCCACAACCCTGGCCGGTGGTTGTGGGGGTCTGCGGGCGGGGGGCTCATCGGAATCTGGAAGCCCCCTTTAACAAGGGGACCCCCAGATCCCGGCCCCCCCCCTGTGTGAAATGGTAAGGGGGTACAAAAGTACCAATACCATTTCACTAAAAAACTGTCAAAAATGTTAAAAACGACAAGAGACAGTTTTTGACAATTCCTTTATTTAAATGCTTCTTCTTTCTTCTTTCTTCTATCTTCTATCTTCCTTCATCTTCTTCTTCTTCTGGTTCTTCTGGTACTTCTGGTTCTTCCTCCGGTGTTGTCGTCCAGCATCTCCTCCGCGGCATCTTCTTCCCTTCTTCTCCTCGGGCCACTCCGAATCCATGGTATGGAGGGAGGCTCCCACTCTTCTCTTCATCTTCTTCTCTTCATCTTCTTCTCTTCGGGCCACCCGGTGACCCCGCCCCCCTCTGACGCATGGTGACTTGACGGGACTTCCCTGTGGCTTCACGGAGAATGCCACAGGGAAGTCCCGTCATGTCCCCGTGCGTCAGAGGGGGGCGTGGTCACCAGGAGGCTCCGCCCCCCGTTATTTAAGAACCGCCAGAAGAGGAGAAGCGTCACACAGCGGGAGCCTCCCTCCATGCCAGCATGGATGCGGAGCGGCCAGAAAAGAAGATGAGGACAAGAAGATGAAGAGAAGAAGATGAAGAGAAGAGCAGGAGCCTCCCTCCATGCCATGGATGTGGAGCGGCCCGAGGAGAAGAAGGGAAGAAGACGCCGCGGAGGAGATGCTGGACGGGAACACCGGAGGAAGAACCAGAAGAAGAAGAAGATGAAGGAAGATAGAAGAAAGAAGAAGCATTTAAATAAAGGAATTGTCAAAAACTGTCTCTTGTCATTTTTAACATTTTTGACAGTTTTTTAGTGAAATGGTAGGGGTACTTTTGTACCTCCTTACCATTTCACACAGGGGGGAGGGCCGGGATCTGGGGGTCCCCGTGTTAAAGGGGGCTTCCAGATTCTGATAAACCCCCTGCCCGCAGACCCCCACAACCACCGGCCAGGGTTGTGGGGATGAGGCCCTTGTCCTCATCAACATGGGGACAAGGTGTTTTGGGGGCTACCCCAAAGCACCCTCCCAATGTTGAGGGCATGTGGCCTGGTATGGTTCAGGAGGGGCGGCCTGCCAGGTTGCATGCTCGGATAAGGGTCTGGTATGGATTTTTGGGGGGACCCCACGTTGTTTTTTTTTATTTTGGCGCGGGGTTCCCCTTAATATCCATACCAGACCTGAAGGACCAGGTATGGAATTTAGGGGGACCCCCACGTCATTTTTTTTTTAAATTTTGGTTCGGGGTTCCCCTGTCAGGAATTCCCATGCCGTTTTTATCAATGAACTTCTATGTGTATTGTCGGACCGGCAATGCATTAATAGCCGCGAGTAGTTTTAAATGACTTTTTTTCCTTTGAAATGTCATTTTGCTGTCAGACTGTTCTAAACACGGGACACATGCGCCCCTTTACAGGCATACTATAGACACCCCCCAGGTGCGAAATTTAAAGGGATATTACACTTTTATTGTTTCACTTTAAGCATTATTAAAATCACTGCTCCCGAAAAAACTGACGTTTTTAAAACTTTTTTTTGCATTGATACATGTCCCCTGGGGCAGGACCCAGGTCCCCAAACACTTTTTATGACAATACCATGCATATAAAATTAGCACTTTTGATTTCTCCCATAGACTTTTAAAGGGTGTTCCGCGGCATTCGAATTTGGCGCAAACACCCCAAATTGTTCGCTGTTCGGCGAACTTGCGAACAGCCGATGTTCGAGTTGAACATGAGTTTGACTCGAACTCGAAGCTCATCCCTAATATATATACTCTGCATCTAGTGTAGCCTATATCTACAGTGCATTCTGTGGTGTACTGTTTCTAATACACTTCAGGCGGTGTCTTATATATATATATATATATATATATATATATATATATATATATATATATAACACATATATATATATATATATATATATATATATATATATTCTGCATCCAGTGTAGCCTATATCTACAGTGCATTTCGTTGTGTACTGTTTCTAATATACTTCAGGCGGTGTATACAGTACACAATACAGTGCAGCCGTAGTACAGTTTTTACTACTTTTCTGGTGGTGTACACAGTACACAATACAGTGCAGCTGTAGTACAGTTGTTAATACAGTGCAAGTGGTGTACACAGTATCTAATACAGTGTGTACAGTTTCTATTACACTTCTAGTGGTGTACACAGTATAAAATACAGTGCATCCATAGTACAGTTGCTAATACAGTGCAGGCGGTGTACACAGTATCCAATACAGTGTGTACAGTTTCTATTACACTTCTGGTGGTGTACATAGTACACAATACAGTGCAGCCGTAGTACAGTGTGTACACTTTTGGAGGTGTACACAGTACACAATGCAGTGCAGCCATAGTACAGTTGTTAATACAGTGCAGGCCTTGTACACAGTATCTAATACAGTGTGTACAGTTTGTACTACACTTCTGGTGGTGTACACAGTACACAATACAGTGCAGCTGTAGTACAGTTGTTAATACAGTGCAGGCGGTGTACACAGTATCTAATACAGTGTGTACAGTTTATACTACACTTCTGGTGGTGTACACAGTACACAGTACACAATACAGTGCAGCCATAGTAGTTTCTACTACTTTTCTGGTGGTGTACACAGTATCTAATACAGTGTGTACATTTTCTACTACACTTCTGGTGGTGTACACAGTACTTAATACAGTCCAGCCATAGTACAGTTGTTGATACAGTGCAGGCGGTGTACACAGTATCTAATACAGTGTGTACAGTTTCTACTACACTTCTGGTGGTGTACACAGTACACAGTACACAATACAGTGCAGCCGTAGTACAGTTGTTAATACAGTGCAGGCGGTGTACACAGTAGCTACTACAGTGTGTACAGTTTCTACTACACTTCTGGTGGTGTACACAGTGTCTCATACAATGTAGTTTGCTGTTGCAAAACAAAATATACTGTATTTATCGGCTTATAACACGCACTTTTTTCCCCTTAAAATCGGGGGGAAACCGATCTCCGCCGATCTCTGCTGATTGTGAGGAGAGGAGCGAGCGGAGCCGACATACACAAAGCCGAGTGTACTTTGGCTGGACTCAGCTCTTCTCGCAGTCCCGCCCATCTCCACTGATTGCGAGAGGAGAGAAGCGAGCGCTGCCGACATACACAATGCCGAGTGTACTTTGGCTGGACTCGGCTCCTCTCACAGTCCCGCCCCTGACAGCGGCGCTCGTTCCTCTCCTCCGATCGGCGCCAATTTTAAAAGACACAGCCTGCAATGACACAGGGAAGGCTGCAATAATGAAACAAGGCTGCAAAGACACTGGGAAGGCTTCAATGACACAATCTGCAATGACACAGGGAAGGCTGCAATAATGACATAAGGCTGCAAAGACACTAGGAAGGCTGCAATAATGACACAAGGTGCAAAGACACTGGGAAGGCTGCAATGACACAGGGAAGGCTGCAATAATGACACAGGGTTGCAAAGACACTGGGGAAGGCTGCAGATGGACACTGATAAGGCTGCATTGATGGGCATTTAAATGTAAGTTTTTTTCCTTAAACTTCCCTCCTATAAGTTTTTTTCCTTAAAATTCCCTCCTAAACGTGGGGTGTGCGTGTTATACGCTGGCGCGTGTTATACGCCAATAAATATGGTACATCATGTCCGGAAGGCCACCAAGGAAAGGCAGATGCTCACAGGCCACTAAAAGAGGGCAAGCAGCCTCTGTGTCTACAGTCAACAGTGCTGGTCGTGGACATGGTGCATCCCCTGCAGGTGGCCGTGGAGCACGCTTGTCCTTTTTTCTGCTGCTGGCCGTGTTATTGAGCCAGAACATGCACAAGTGTTGGTGGAGTGGATAACAAAGCCATCCTCATCCTCCTCATCCCCTGTCACACAGGTTCAGAGTAGTTTGCCTTCCAATGCAGCTGCCAAAGCGACCTAATCCACTGGCTCCTTGTCCACAGTCACTCCTTCCATAGCCTCACCATCATGCACGGAGGAGTCCCCAGAACTATTCGACTACAGTGTCGGGTACATGCTGCTGGAGGATGCGCAGCGATTTGAAGGCTCCAATGTTGGTTCCCAGGTTGAGGAAGGGAATAACGTGAGCCTAGAGAGAGGGGGTGCCCAAGAAGGACAAGAAACTGGCAGTCATGTTCCCCCAGCTTCAGCATACTGCCAAGTTTGCTCCAGTGACAAGAAGGGAGGGGATGATGAGGTCACTGACTTTACTTGGGTGCCTGAGAGAAGAGAGGAGGAGGAGGAGGCACAACTCCAATGATGCAAGATGTCCTCTAGGGGGCAGCTTAAGGGCAGCCACCCTATTGCATCACACCGCAGAGCTCTGCAGGTGCAGGGCACTGCTGACTCCCCGCTGACTTTTAAAAGTTCCTTGGTGTGGGCCTTTTTCGACACATGCGCAGCAGATCGCACCATTGCTGTTTGCAACCTATGTCTGAAGCGGATCAAGCGTGGCCAGAACAGCAGCCGCTTGTTCACCACATGCTTGACCAGACATATGATGTCCTGCCATGCAGTTCGTTGGCAGCAGTACTTGAAAGACCCACATCAAAGAAAAAGGCGGACTTCTCCTTGCTCCTCATTTGGGATCTCCAATCCTACTATACCTCCAGTCCTCTCAAAAACCTGCACTGAGAGGAATGAAGGTAATGAAGGTATAGCAATAGGTATCCCAAGTACTTGCAGCCAATCTGCTAGCAGTACACCACCATATGATTTTAGTAGGCAAATTTCCCTACCCCAGTTGCTGAATCATAAAAAGAAATTAGCTCCCAGCCATCCACATGCTCAGCGTCTGAATGCTAGCTTGGCCAAATTGCTAGCACTCCAACTGCTGCCTTTTCAGTTGGTAGACTCTGCCCACTTTTGTGAATTTGTGGAATGTGCTGTACCTCAGTGGCAGGTTTCTGGCTCTCTACCGGCATGTGGAAGGCAATGTTTTGGCCTCATTGGACAGGGCGGTTAGCAGTAAGGTGCAAATTACTGCTGACTCATGCTCCAGCAGGCATGGGCAGGGACGTTACCTTTCCTTCATGGCGCACTGGGTAACTCTGCTGGCAGCTGGGAAGGATGCAAGACAGAGTTCAGTATTGTTGGAGCTTGTCCTGTCACCACACCTCCAAAATGCTAGTGGTGATTCTGCCACAGCTCTCTCCTCCACCCCCTCTTCTTCCTCTATAGCCTACAGATTTGTCCTCTGAACCAGCGGTGCTCCATAAGCGTTCAAGGGGCTACGCAAGCACTCAGGCAAAAAGATGCCATGTGGTGCTTGAGCTGGTCTGCTTAAGGTACAGGAGCCACACTGGGGCAGAGATTCTGTCAGCCCTGCATGGGCAAGCTCAGAGATAGTTGACGCCATGCCAGCTTCAGCCAGGAATGATTGTATGCGACAATGGCACCAACCTTCTCTCCGCTCTCCAACAGGGACACTTGACCCATGTTCCATGTTTGGCACATGTCCTGAACTTGGTGGTGCAGCGTTTCTAGAGCAGGTACTTAGGCTTACAGGATCTTCTGAGGCAGGCCAGAAAAGTCTGGGGTCATTTCCGCCGGTCACACAATGCCAGTGCTTAGCTGGCTGACATTAAAAGGGAATGCAACCTGCCCACCAACCGCCTCATTTGTGACATGCCCACCAGGTGGAACTCAACTATGGTAATGCTGCAGCGGCTAAACATGCAGCAGAGGGCCATCAATGAAGACCTGTGCGAGTATGGCACCAGGACAGGGTCAGGGGAGCTTGGCTTGGCTTGCATCAGTGACACTGTCCCTCTTGTCTTCCTGTTAGAGCACACGCTTCGCGGTATAATGGACAGGGCACTTGAGGCAGAACAGCAGGAGGAAGAGGAGGACTTCCTTACCTCTCAAAGCCCCCTTTATCCAGATAGTATTCCTGTGGGCCTGCCAAACACACAGAAAGAAGAGGAGGAGGAGGAGGAGGAGGATTGTGTCAGCATGGACGTGGAGGATAACACTTAGCAGCAGTCTTCAAGGGATGGTTTTCAGTCCCCAGAAACCCAAGCAGTTGTACGTGGCTGGGAGGGGGTTGTTACGGATCATGTGATTCTTAGTGACTCAGAGGACTCCGAATTGAATGCCTCTGCAAACTTACGCTGCATGGCCTCCCTGATTCTGCAAAGCCTGCGAAAGGACCCTAGGATTCATAGTATCAAAGGGAGGGATCATTACTGGCTGGCAACCCTTCTTGATCCACGTTACAAGGATAAGGTTGCAGAACTCATCTTGCCTTCGCCCAACAAGCGTAACTGTGAGGGCTTACAGTGTTGTGGCACCACCACCACCAAAGGCCCAATTTTTCTGCCCCTGTTTAACAGGGGCATGTAATTCCAAATCTTGATATAATATTTCAACACAGGGCCCGTTCCTGATCCCAACAAGAGTATTTGTGAGGGTTACAGTGTTGTGGCACCACCACCCAAGGCCCATTTTTTCTGCCCCTGTTTAACAAGGGCATGTAATTACAATACTTGATACAATATTTCATAGCAGGGCCCGTTCCTGCGCCCAACAAGCGTAACTGTGAGGGCTTACAGTGTTGTGGCACCACCACTGCCACCACCAAAGGCCCAATTTTTCTGCTCCTGTTTAACAGGGGCATGTGATTCCAAATCTTGATATAATATTTCATTGCAGGGCCCGTTCCTGCCCCCCAAAAGATTAACTATGAGGGCTTATAGTGTTCTGGTACCACCACCACCAAAGGCCCAATTTTTCTGCCCCTGTTTAACAGGGGCATGTAATTACAATTCTTGATATAATATTTCAACGCAGGGGCCGTTCCTGCGCCCAACAAGAGTATCTGTGAGGGTTTACAGTGTTGTGGCACCACCACCATCACCCAAGGCCCAATTTTTCTGCCCCTGTTTAACAGGGGCATGTAATTACAATTCTTGATATACTATTTCATAGCAGGGCCTGTTCCTGTGCCCAACAAGCGTAACTGTGAGGGCTTACAGTGTTGTTGCACCACCACCAAAGGCCCAATTTTTCTGCCCCTGTTTAACAGGGGCTTGTAATTACAATTTTTTTGATATAGTATTTCACAGCAGGGCCCATTCCTGCACTCACCAAGAGTAATTGTGAGGGCTTACAGTGTTCTGGTATCACCAACACCTAAGGTCCAATTTTCTGCAGAGTATATAGGGCAGGCCGTATAGTATATATAGTATGTATAGTGCTGTTCAGAGTATATAGTGCCTGGGGGTCTGGGGGACCCCCACACCATTTTTTTTTTACACTTGGGTGCAGGTTTCCCCTTAATATCCATACCAGACCCAAAGGGCCTGGTAATGGACTGGGGGGGGGGACCCATGGCGCTTTTTTCAATGATTTTCATCTATATCGGGACCCGACAATACATTACAGTCCCGAGCATTTTTAAATGACTTTTTATCATTTATAAATGTCATTTTGCTGTGTTCTAAACGCGGGAAAACTGCGCCACTTTACAGGTATTCTATAGACATCCCCAGGCACGATATTTGAAAGAATATTTCATTTTTAATATTTCACTTTAAGCATTATTAAAATCACTGCTCCTGAAAAAAAAGGTTGTTTTTAAAACTTTTGTTTTGCATTGATACATGTCCCCTGGGGCAGGACCCGGGTCCCCAAACACTTTTTATGGCAATAACTTGCATATAAGCCTTTAAAATTAGCACTTTTGATTTTTCACGTTCGTGTCCCATAGACTTTACCAGTTTCAGCTCTGGACCATTTGGCTGGCCAAAGACCACAGCACTTTTTGCGTCACTTTAACTGACAATTGCGTGGTCGTGCGATGTGGCTCCCAAACAAAATCTACGTCCTTTTTTCCCCACAAATGTGTTTGCGCAAAAGTTATATCGTCTACAAAATAGGGGATAGTTTTATGGAATTTTTATTAATAATTTTCTTTTTACTAGTAATGGCGGCGATCAGTGATTTTTATCGTGACTGCGACATTATGGCGGACACGTCGGACAATTAAGACACATTTTTGGGACCATTGGCATTAATACAGCGATCAGTGCGATTAAACATGCATTGATTACTGTAAAAATGTCACTGGCAGTGAAGGGGTTAACACTAGGGGGCAGTGAAGGGGTTAATGTGTGTCCTAGGGACTGTTCTAACTGAAGGGGGAGGGGACTGTGCAGGGAAACTAACAGATCGCCTGTTCATACTCTGTATCAACAGAGGACACACACAGATCCCGATTCTCCATGTGCCCTGAGGATCGCGGGAGCCCGGCGGTGATCGAGACTGCCGGGCACTCGCATCGGCTCGGGGGAAGAGGGGGGCGCACGCGCGTGCCTCTGGCGGCGTGCACGCGCCCCCTAGTGGCAGCAGGGCGAAGTGACGTTACATAGCGTAGTTTCGCCCAGTCGTGCCATTCTGCCACAGTACAACTGCGGTGGCTGGTCAGTATGTGGTTAATGGTGTTTGTGTGTTCAAAAAAAATTTTTGCCTGTCCGCATGTTCTGTTGCGAACCGAACCCGGGGCATGTTCGGCTCATCCCTACTCATCTAGTATTACCCATCAAGCACTGACATTCCTTGCTTGTTTTGCTGCTATCCATATCCTCCAATTATGGTCACCATTCAGCTGCACTGGGTTCAGCAGATACTCACCTAATTGGTATTAATTTATTATTTTAATTTTATTTTTATTTATTTCTCTACATGATCTTCAGTTGAGTGCTGGTGATACTTTTGTTACTTAACACACAGAGAGCCGAGGTCAGGAGTAAGTAGATTGCAGAAGTTAGAAACACGTAAAGCACGTTTTGCAGCAGTCAAACATAAGTAACTCACAGAGTGCAGGGGTCAGGAGTAAGTACCATACAGAGTGCAGAGGTTACGGGTAAGTAACATACAGAGTACAGAGGTCAGGAATAAGTAACATACAGAGTACAGAGGTCAGGAATAAGTAACTCACATAGTGCAGAGGTCAGGAATAAGTAACTCACATAGTGCAGAGGTCAGGAATAAGTAACTCACATAGTGCAGAGGTCAGGAATAAGTAACTCACATAGTGCAGAGGTCAGGAATAAGTAACTCACATAGTGCAGAGGTCAGGAGTAAGTAACACACACAGGGCCGAGGTCAGGAGCAAGTAGATTGCACAGGTTAGAAATATGTAAAGCACATTTTGCAGCAGTCAAACATAAGTAACTCATAGAGTGGGTTCAGGAGTAAGTACCATATGGAGAGCAGAGGTTGGGAGTAAATAACACACAGAGAGCCAAGGTCAGGAGCAGGTAAGCACCAAGAGCAGGGGTCAGGAGTAAGTAACAGACAGAGCTTGGGTTTAGGAGTAAGAAACTCACAGAGTGCAGGGGAAAGGGTAGGTAGCACACAGAGTGCAAAGGTTAGAAGTATGTAATGCATCAAATTTAGGGATGCAGAGAAAGCAAGTGCAGCGGTCAGGGGAAGATAAAGCAGAGAATGCAGGGGTCAGAAGTAAGTAAAACACAGGGGCTTATTTACTAAAACAGGAGAGTGCAAAATACAGTAGGTGACCGCGATATTGTGTCAATCTCGCAGCATTTCTCGGCGAGATTTGACACCTGCGAGCCCCGTCGCAGGAGCCAGCGCCGAGATGGCTCACTCATCGGGAAAGGAAAACTCCGCGATGAGTGACAGGCAGTGCTGACAGCTGTCTGGTATGAATCCTGAGGCGGGAACACCGCGCCAAATTTTAAATGAAAAAACCGGCATGGGTTCCCCCCCCCAGGGGCATACCAGGCCCTTAGGTCTGGCATGGATTGTAAGGGGAACCCCCTACGCGGAAAAATTGGCGTGGGGGTCCCCCCCCCAATCCATACCAGACCCTTATCCGAGCACGCAGCCCGGACGGCCAGGAAAGGGGGTGGGGACGAGCGAGCGCCCCCCCCCCTCCTGAGCTGTACCAGGCCACATGCCCTCAACATGGGGGGGTGGGTGCCTTGGGGGAGGGGGGCGCCCTGCGGGGGCCCCCCCACTCCAAAGCACCTTGTCCCCATGTTGATGAGGACAAGGGCCTCTTCCCGACAACCCTGGCCGTTGGTTGTCGGGGTCTGTGGGCGGGGGGCTTATCGGAATCCGGGAGCCCCCTTTAATAAGGGGGCTCCTAGATCCCGGCCCCCCACCCTGTATGAATGAGTTTGGGGTACATGGTACCCCTACCCATTCACCTAGGGAAAAGTGTCAATATAAAAAAAAAAAACACAGTACACAGGTTTTAAGAGTAATTTATTAGTCAGTTCCAGGATCTTTTTCCAACTTCGGGGGGTCTCCTTCCGACTTCTCCTGGTGTTCGGCCTCTTCTCCCGGGCCCCGCCGCTATCTTCTTCCAGCTCTATTGCCAGCGAGGGGCCCGGTCTGCTGCCGCTGTCTTGTCGCCGCTGTCTCGCCGCTGTCTCGCCGCCGCTGTCTCGCTGCTTCTTCTCTTCTTCTCTTCTTCCCCGATGTTGACACAACGCTCTCTCCGGCTCGAATGCTGTGTGCGGGCTGCGGAGCCATTTATATAGGCGGTGACCCCGCCCCCTTACGACGTCATGGTCCCAGCATGCGCAGGGACTCTGGCATCATAAGGGGGCGTGGCCCCAGAGTCCCTGTGCATGCTGGGACCATGACGTCGTAAGGGGGCGGGGTAACCGCCTATATAAATGGCTCCGCAGCTCGCACACAGCATTCGAGCCGGAGAGAGCATCGTGTCAACATCAGGGAAGAAGAGAAGAAGCGGCGAGACAGCGGCGACAAGACAGCAGCGGCGAGACAGCGGCAGCAGACCGGGCCCCTCGCTGGCAATAGAGCTGGAAGAAGATAGCGGCGGGGCCCGGGAGAAGAGGCCGAACACCAGGAGAAGTCGGAAGGAGACCCCCCGAAGTTGGAAGAAGACCCCGGAGCTGACTAATAAATTACTCTTAAAACCTGTGTACTGTGGTTTTTTTTTTTTATATTGACACTTTTCCCTAGGTGAATGGGTAGGGGTACCATGTACCCCAAACTCATTCACACAGGGTGGGGGGCCGGGATCTGGGGGCCCCCTTATTAAAGGGGGCTCCAGGATTCCGATAAGCCCCCCGCCCGCAGACCCCGACAACCAATGGCCAGGGTTGTCGGGAAGAGGCCCTTGTCCTCATCAACGTGGGGACAAGGTGCTTTGGGGTGGGGGGGCTGCCGCAGGGGCGCTCGCTTGTCCCCACCCCCTTTCCTGGCCGGCCGGGCTGTGTGCTCGGATAAGGGTCTGGTATGGATTGGGGGGGGGACCCCCATGCCAATTTTTCGGCGTAGGGGGTTCCCCTTACAATCCATGCCAGACCTAAGGGCCTGGTATGCCCCTGGGGGGGGAACCCACGCCGGTTTTTTCATTTAAAATTTGGCGCGGTGTTCCCTCCTCAGGATTCATACCAGACAGCTGTCAGCACTGCCTGTCACTCATCGCGGAAGGAAAACAAAGTTTTCCTTTCCCGATGAGTGAGCCAGCGCGACATGCACAGTACCCTGTCGCCGAGAACCAGCGCGATGGTATCGCGCTGGAAACACAATCTCGCGGTCAGGTACTGTATGGTGCAGCTGTGCATGGTAGCCAATCAGCTTTTAACTTAAGCTTTGACGAAAAAACCTGGAAGCTGATTGGTTTCTATGCAGAGCTGCACCAGATTTTGCACTGTCCAGTTTTAGTAAATCAACCCCTACAGAGTGCAGGGGTCAGGAGTAAGTATCACAGAAAACAGAGGGGTCAGGAATAAGTAATGCAGAGAATATAAGGGTCAGGAGTAAATAACACACAGAGTGAGGGGTTTAGCAGTAAAGTGGATGCAAACCCTCCATATACCCAGCGAAGTGAACAGCCTCAGATGATACACAGAGAGATTAAATAAATCTCCCTTCATAGGTATTACATGTATATCTGCTGTATCCAGCTTTATATATTCTTTAGAATTCTAACATTATGTTAGAATTTTTACTTCCTCATTCAGCAATAGGAGTGGATTCTTGGCATACACTGTGTGACACCTGATTGGAAGAAAGGTACCTCCCCCCCATTCCTCCACATAGGCAAAGGAAGGGAGGAATGTGCAGAGCTGTGCTGTGACAAGACAAGCTCTCTGCTAATCTATTTATAGCACTCACCCTGACACAAATTTTCAGCTGGTTTTATCTCCCATCCAGGAGAACTTGTCAGAAGTTATCATGCTGATACCACAGGAACTGAGCAGCAGAAAGACACAGGACTTATGGCTTTGGAGAGAGATAAGTAAACACAACAGATATATGTGCCCAGCTCAAAATTCACGAATCAGGGTTTACATCCACTTTAAGTAACACACGGAGTGCAGGGGTCAAGAGCATGTAACACACATAGTGCAGGAGTATCTATATATACACAGTATCTCACAAAAGTGAATACACCCCTCACATTTTTATAAATAATTTATTCTATCTTTTCATGTGACAACACTGAAGAAATGACACTTGTCTACAATGTAAAGTAGTGAGTGTACAGCTTGTATAACAGTGTAAATTTACTGTCCCCTAAAAATAACTCAACACACAGCCATCAATGTCTAAACCACTGGCAACAAAAGTGAGTACACCCCTAAGTGAAAATGTCCAAATTGGGCCAAATTAGCCATTTTCCCTCCCCGTTGTCAGGTGACTCATTAGTGTTACAAGATCTCAGGCATGAATGGGGAGCAGGTGTGTTAAATTTGGTGTTATCGCTCTCACTCTCTCATACTGGTCACTGGAAGTTCAACATGTCACCTCATGGCAAAGAACTCTCTGAGGATCTGAAAAAAATAATTGTTGCTCTACATAAAGATGGCCTAGGCTATAAGAAGATTGTCAAGACCCTGAAACTGAGCTGCAGCACAGTGGCCAAGACCATACAGCGGTTTAACAGGACAGGTTCCACTCAGAACAGGCCTTGCCATGGTCAACCAAAGAAGTTGACTGGACGTGCTCAGCGTCATATCCAGAGGTTGTCTTTGGGAAATAGAGGTATGAGTGCTGCCAGCATTGCTGCAGAGGTTGAAGGGGTGGAGGGGGTCAGCCTGTCAGTGCTCAGACCGTACAACGCACACTGCATCAAATTGGTCTGCATGGCTGTCATCCCAGAGATGATACACAAGAAAGCCAACAGTTTGCTGAAGACAAGCAGACTAAGAACATGGATTACTGGAACCATGTCCTGTGGTCTGATGAGACCAAGATAAACTTATTTGGTTCAGATGGTGTCAATCATGCGTGGCGGCAACCAGGTGAGGAGTACAAAGACAAGTGTGTCTTGCCTACAGTCAAGCATGGTGGTGGGAGTGTCATGGTCTGGGGCTGCCTGAGTGCTGCCGGCACTGGGGAGCTACAGTTCATTGAGGGAACTATGAATGCCAACATGTACTGTGACATACTGAAGCAGAGCATGATCCCCTCCCTTCGGAGACTGGGCTGCAGGGCAGTATTCCAACATGATAACGACCCCAAACACACCTCCAAGATGACCACTGCCTTGCTAATGAAGCTGAGGGTAAAGGTGATGGACTGGCCAAGCATGTCTCCAGACCTAAACCCTATTGAGCATCTGTGGGGCATCCTCAAATGGAAGGTGGAGGAGTGCAAAGTCTCTAACTTCCACCAGCCCTGTGATGTCGGAAGTGGAAGAGGACTCCAGTGGCAACCTGTGAAGCTCTGGTGAACTCCATGGCCAAGAGGGTTAAGGAAAGGCTGGACAATAATGGTGGCCACACAAAATATTGATACTTTGGGCCCAATTTAGACATTTTCACTCAGGGGTGTACCACTGTACACTCACTACTTTACATTGTAGCAAAGTGTCATTTCTTCAGTGTCGTCACATGAAAAGATATAATAAAATATTTACAAAAATGTGAGGGGTGTACTCACTTTTGTGAGATACTGTATGTATGAACTCTGCACAGTACCACTTCTCTAGCAACCTGAAGGTACAGTAATTTAGTGCACTGCACAAATTCCTATGGCTACTCATTTTTTTTTTTAACCACTTGCTGACCGCTGCACGCCAATATACGTCGGCACAATGGCAACGTTGGGCAAATGCGCGTACCTGTACATCCCCTTTAAGAGACGGGGATAGCAGGCGCGTGCGTGCACCCGCCGCGTACAGCGTGACCGTGCCCGCGGGTAAACAAGGCATTTCCCTATTCTGCCTTGTGTCATGACAGAGATCACTGCTCCCTGTCCCCATCCCCTCACAGTTAGAATCACTCCCTAGGACACACATAACCCCTTCATCGCCCCCTAGTTTTTAACCCCTTCACTGCCAGTGTCATTTACACAGTAATCAGTGCATTTTTATAGCACTGATCGTTGTATAAATGACAATGGTCTCAAAAAAGTGTCCGATGTTTCCGCCATAATGTCGCAGTCCCGATAAAAATTGCAGATTGCGGCCATTACTAATAAAAAAAAAATTAAAATAAAGATGCTTAAAACTATTCCCTATTTTGTAGACGCTATAACTATTGCGCAAACAAATCAATATACGCTTATTGCATTTTTTTTACCAAAAATATGTAGAAGAATACATACAGTATCGGCCTAAACTGTTTTTTTATGTATTTTTGGGGGATATTTATTATAGCAAAAAGTAAAAAATAATGCGTTTTTTTTCAAAATCATCACTATTTTTTTGTTTATAGCGCAAAAAATAAAAACCGCAGAGGTGATCAAATACCGCCAAAAGAAAGCTCTATTTGTGGGGAAAAAAGGACGTTAATTTTGTTTGGGTGCAACGTCGCACGACCGCGTAATTGTCAGCTAAAGCGCCACAGCGCCGAATCGCTAAAAGTCCTCTGGTCAGGAAGGGGGTAAAATCTTCCAGGGCTGAAGCGGTTAATGTGCAGATTTGTTTGCTCCTACTTGCACATATTAAGCCACGCCCCTAAAAAAATGAAGCTTCCATATCCTTATCACCTAGTGAACTTATAGGAACACACATGTACTGTATATATACTCATCCATACATAATAATAAAATAAATAAATATATAATAAATTATTAATAAGCTTAAAAATAAAAATAAATCAATAAATAATGATATAACAAATACTTCAGTAATAATATAAATCATTTAAATAAAATAATATCTAAAGCAAAACTCACCTTGTACAGTAATATATGTTTCAGCAATTGTCCAGCTTTTCTTAGAAATCTGAATATGTTTTCCACATGTGTACATTCCGGTCTGTGCTGTGGTTATGTTGGGGATCTGTAGAGTGTCACCGATGTCTCTCCATTGCTCATTCATGTAATAGTATATTATATTATTATCTTTATTCTTGCTGTGACATCTCAGACTCGGGGAATCTCCTTCTACTATATCAGGGGGGGTCTGCAGGATGAGAACATCTGAAAATGAAAGAATAGAAAGATCGTTTCATGCAGTAAAATGTAGAAAAGGTTTTATGGACACACTTCACATCAGATAATGCGTCGGTGGATATCCCAGCACAGGGACCTTCTACTCAATCTATG
Source organism: Aquarana catesbeiana (assembly GCA_037953035.1). Lineage (NCBI taxonomy): Eukaryota > Metazoa > Chordata > Amphibia > Anura > Ranidae > Aquarana > Aquarana catesbeiana. Next base: position 758,345 of record JBBHAA010001424.1, on the reverse strand, counting down.
ATATATCTAATGGAAAGTAACAAAACAACCAGGCAGTGAATTTCCAAAAGAGCAAAAAGGCTTTATTAACATCAGCTGCAGCTGGGAGCAAACTCATTACTTGAAGAAAGAAGGCATGCAGGCCTTTTCATAACAAAGTTTCACCATAGAATTACATGTGGTACAATATGAATGCATAGTTGCCAACATTGCAAAAAAAATATGTGGAACACTTTTTGGCTGTAGGCGGAGCCGTGCAATAATTAGGGGCGGGACATTCGTTTGTAGGCGTGACCTAGCAAAAAAATTACTAGTGTGGCACGCGAAGCGCGTCGTGGTGAAAAATGGGCGTGGCTTACGTGTAAAAATGTGCATGGCTTAAATGGGCGTGGCTCAAGAGGGTGTGGTTAGAGTCTGAGATAAATGAGGGATGGAGAGGGAAAGGGGGAGAGGGGGAGAGGGGGAGAGGGGGAATGACGGGACAGCAGCCCCAGATCCTACACAATAGAAATATGTGTATTCTAGAAAGTTTAACAATCAGCAGATAAAGATACTCCAAACGCCAGGTGTTAACGCTTCAATCATCCCGACACCATGGTTGTTATGGTGTCAGGATGATTGAAGCGCATTATTTCTATTATTACATTGTAATATAAAATTAAATCATTCAACTCACCATAATGCTGAATCAGTGGGATCCCTGAGCGTGTCACTAGCCACGTCGCCTGCCACCAGCAGAGTCTCTCCTTGCATCAGGTGCCCCCGGCAGAGTCTGTCTTTGCATCAGGTGCCCCCGGCAGAGTCTGTCCTTGCATCAGGTGCCCCCAGCAGAGTCTGTATAGACCCCCTCAGTGCAGACCCCCTCCATCAGTGCAGACCCCCTCCATCAGTGCAGACCCCCTCCATTAGTGCAGATCCCTCCATCAGTGCAGATCCCCACCATCAGTGCAGACCCCCTCCATCAGTGCAGACCCCCTCCATCAGTGCAGATCCCCACCATCAGTGCAGACCCCCTCCATCAGTGCAGACCCCCTCCATCAGTGCAGACCCCCTCCATCAGTGCAACCCCCTCCATCAGTGCAGATCCCCTCCATCAGTGCAGACCCCTTCCATCAGTTTAGACCTCCTCCATTAGTGCAGACCCCCTCCATCAGTGCAGATCCCACCTCTATTAGTGCAGACCCCCCTTCTATTAGTGCAGCCCCCCCCTCAGTGCAGCCCCCCTCTATAAGTGCAGACCCCCCTCAATGCAGCCCCCCCTCTATAAGTGCAGACCCCCCCCTCAATTAGTGCAGCCACCCCCCCTCAATGCAGCCCCCCTCAATTAGTGCAGCCCCCCTCACCCCCCGCTCACCCCCCTTCAGTGCAGGTGCGGCCGGCTGGTGTTCTGCCTGCCGAGAAAGTTCCCCTCGGCAAGTATGGACCCCCTGTACTGCGCAGGCGCAGCGCTTGCGCAGTACGAGGCAGGGGAACTTAGTTTCGGCAAGACACGCCGCGCCGTCGCAGTTGTCTTCTCCTTCAGTGGAGAGAGGAGGGGCCGTGCAGCCGCTTCATTGGCTGCACGGATCGAGCCCCCTTCCTCTCTCCATTACACAAGACAGTCACTAGGGGGAAGATCGAGCGGTGGCGCCGCCTGCCATTTTGCTGGAGCCAGCTGCTCCTAAACAAAAAAAAAAACATTCCCGATTTTCCTTATGGAAAATCCTGATTCGGGACACCCTCCATCCGGGACGAGGGTCCCAAAATCGGGATTGTCCCGGGAAAATCGGGACTGTTGGCAACTATGTGAATGGTTGCTCACAGGGTTGCCAACCTCCCACAGCATTTTTTACTGGCAAAACATGGAAAATGTACTGGCGGAGCACATTTTTTACTGGCAACCTGAGAAATTACAGAACTCCTATTGAAAACTAACACAATTAATATTTGAACAGTATAAACATGATATGGAAACACTGACAATACCTATAACAAAGTCATTTGCTTGATTTACACTTAAAAAGTCAACACAGCATCAGGGGCGAACTGACAACTGATGGGGCCCCCGGGCAATAGGAGATTATGGGGCCCCCGGGCAATAAAAGAAGATTATGGGGCCCCGGGGCAATAGAAGATTATGGGGCCCCCATACAATAGATTATGGGGCCACACAGTATACACACAGACACACAATATACACACACAGAGAATACACATACACACACATTTTTACATACTGTCCCTGGTTTTATTGAGGCTGGCAACCCTGATGGGGCCCCTTAGTGGCATGGGGCCCTCGGGCAGTGCCCGAGTGCCCGAATGGTCAATTCGCCCCTGCACAGCACGAAATTATCAGCCCCTTATATTTACTGGCAATTGTAAAAAAAATCATAGATTTTTACAAACTGTCAGTAAATTTACTGGCGGTTGGCAACCCTGGTTGCTAAGATCTACATCATTGTAACTAACCATACATTTGACATCTGTTATACATCCAGACAAATCTATTTATTCCCACAATTCCTATATGTTTATTAAAAATGATCTTTATATATATTACATACCGTGTTTCCTATTCAAGTATATTTCAAAGTATTAGTTATGCCGCGTACACACGGTCGGACTTTTCAGCTACAAAAGTCCGACAGCCCGTCTGACAGACTTTCAACAGACTTTCAACGGACTTTTGGCGGACTTTTAATGGACTTTCTAACGACCGGACTTGCCTACACACGATCACACCAAAGTCCGACGGATTCGTACGTGATGACGTACATCGGACTAAAATAAGGAAGTTGATAGCCAATAGCCAATAGCTGCCCTAGCGTCGTTTTTTGTCCGTCGGACTAGCATACAGACGAGCGGATTTCTGGGTCCGGCGGAGTTACGACATAAAGATTTGAAGCATGTTCCAAATCTAAAGTCTGTCAGATTTGCGACTGGAAAAGTCCGCTGAAGGTCCGGTGAAGCCCACACACGATCTAAATGTTCGCGGGATTTGGTCCGTCAGCGTCATCAGACAAGTCCAGTCGAAAAGTCCGACCGTGTGCACGCAGCATTAGTGTTAATAAACCCAGGAGCCTGCATACACTATATCTGGTCTCCCCAGGAGCCTGCATTCACTATATCTGGTCTCCCCAGGAGCCTGCATTCACTATATCTGGTCTCCCCAGGAGTCTGCATTCACTATATCTGGTCTCCCCAGGAGTCTGCATTCACTATATCTGGTCTCCCCAGGAGTCTGCATTCACTATATCTGGTCTCGCCAGGAGCCTGCATTCACTATATCTGGTCTCCCCAGGAGTCTGCATTTATTATATCTGGTCTCCCCTTGAGTCTGCATTCACTATATGTGGTCTCCCCAGGAGTCTGCATTCACTATATCTGGTCTCCACAGGACCCTGCATTTTCTATGTCTGGTCTCCCCAGGAGCCTGCATTCACTATATCTGGTCTCGCCAGGAGTCTGCATTCACTATATCTGGTCTCCCCAGGAGCCTGCACCCACTATATCTGGTCTCCCCAGGAGCCTGCACCCACTACATCTGGTCTCCCCAGGAGCCTGCACCCACTACATCTGGTCTCCCTGGGAGCCTGCACCCACTACATCTGGTCTCCCCAGTAGCCTGCATTCACTATATCTGGTCTCCCCAGTAGCCTGCATTCACTATATCTGGTCTCCCCAGGAGTCTGTATTCACTATATCTGGTCTTCCCAGGAGTCTGCATTTATTATATCTGGTCTCCCCTTGAGTCTGCATTCACTATATCTGGTCTCCCCAGGAATCTGCATTCACTATATCTTGTCTCCTCAGGACCCTGCATTCATTATGGTCTCCCCAGGAGCCTGCATTCTCTATGTCTGGTCTACCCAGGAATCTGCATTCACTATATCTTGTCTCCTCAGGACCCTGCATTCATTATGGTCTCCCCAGGAGCCTGCATTCACTATATCTGGTCTACCCAGGAATCTGCATTCACTATATCTTGTCTCCCCAGGACCCTGCATTCATTATGGTCTCCCCAGGAGCCTGCATTCTCTATGTCTGGTCTCCCCAGGAGCCTGCATTCACTATATCTGGTCTCCACAGGAGTGTGGATTCACTATATCTGGTCTCCCCAGGACCCTGCATTCACTATATTTGGTCTCACCAGGAGCCTGCATTCACTATATCAGGTCTTCCCAGGAGCCTGCATTCACTATATCTGCTCTCCCCAGGACCCTGCATTCACTATATCTGGTCTCCCCAGGAGTCTGCATTCACTATATCTGGTCTCCCCAGGAGTCTGCATTCACTATATTTGGTCTCCCTATGATCCTGTGTTCACTATATCTGGTCTCCCACAATACACAGAACATGGAATTAGTAAATATAAACGCCGAAATACCTCTTCTCATCAGCAGTATATAGCAGTCTTGTGACTTCTATCAGTGTCTGGTTAAAGCTTGTAGGAGGAGTTTTCATTCTCTTCTGACTGTCCTATGAGCTGCATGACCCCTGACCCTCTGTCTGTACAGTGCTGATTTGCCCTGTGCTGATCACATGCACTCTCCCAAGAAAAAAAAAAAAAAACTACACAGAGTGACTCTTAGAGCTCTGTTATACCAGCAGATAGATTGGGGACTGTGGAAGAAGGGGAGGATCAGAGAATACAGGATCAAACAGCCTTTTTACACAATACAGAAGATTAACCCCTGAGGTTCCACAGTGAGTATAACAAGCATGCTTTGCTGCATACACAGAGTGATTTTACTGTTGTGAGTTTATTAGCACATTAAAGTGGTTGTAAAGGCAGAAGGTTTTTTATCCTAATGCATTCTATACATTAAGATAAAAAACCTTCTGTGTGCAGTAGCCCCCCTTAGCTCCCCTTTAACTTACCCGAGTCCCATCTCGATCTAGTGATGTTGCAGGAGAGTCTGGGCTGTCCGGGACTCTGCCACTTGATTGGATGAGATAATAGCATGGCGCCATTGGCTCCCGCTGCTGTCAATCAAAGTCAGTGAGCCAATGAGGAGGGAGGGGGTGGGGCCGATCTGTGGCTCCATCTCTGAATGGACACACAGAGCAGCGGCTTGGCTCAGGTGCCCCCATAGCAAGCTGTTTGTTGTGGGGTCACTCAGCAGGAGGGAGGGACCAGGAGCACTGGTGAGGGACCCGAGAAGTGGAGGATCTGGGCTGCTCTGTGCAAAACCATTACACAGAGGAGATAAGCATAACATGTTTTTTATTTTACAAGAAAAAAAATTAGACTTTAATATCACTTTAAGACAAAGGCAGACCCTTATCCATGAACCCGTCAACTTAATTAGGCATGGGCAAAGGGTTCATATAGAAAAATATATTGATTGCCTGGATCAATATATATATATATATATATATATATATATATATATATATATATATATATATATATATATATATATATATAAATTTATATACACAGTCAGGTCCATAAATATTGGAACATCAACACAATTCTAATCTTTTTGGCTCTATACAGCACCACAATGGATTTGAAATGAAACAAACAAGGTGTGCTTTAACTGCAGACTTTCAGCTTTAATTTGAGGGTATTTACATCCAAATCAGGTGAATGGTGAAGGAATTACAACAGTTTGTATATGTGCCTCCCACTTTTTAAGGGACCAAAAGTAATGGGACAGATTAACAATCATCCATCAAACTTTCACTTTTTAATACTTGGTTTCAAATCCTTTGCAATCAATTACAGCCTGAAGTCTGGAATGCATAGACATCACCAGATGCTGGGTTTCATCCCTGGTGATGCTCTGCCAGGCCTCTACTGCAACTTCAGTTCCTGCTTGTTCTTGGGGCATTTTCCCTTCAGTTTTGTCTTCGGCAAGTGAAATGCATGCTCAATCGGATTCAGGTCAGGTGATTGACTTGGCCATTGCATAACATTCCACTTCTTTCCCTTAAAAAAACTCTTTGGTTGCTTTCGCAGCATGCTTCGGGTCATTGTCCATCTGCACTGTGAAGCGCCGTCCAATGAGTTCTGAAGCGTTTTGCTGAATATGAGCAGATAATATTGCCCGAAACACTTCAGAATTCATCCTGCTGCTTTTGTCAGCAGTCACATCATCAATAAATACAAGAGAACCAGTTCTATTGGCAGCCATACATGCCCACGCCATGATACTACCACCAACATGCTTCACTGATGAGGTGGTAGGCTTTGGATCATGAACAGTTCCTTTCCTTCTCCATACTCTTCTCTTCCCATCACTCTGGTACACGTTGATCTTGGTCTCATCTGTCCATAGGATGTTGTTCCAGAACTGTGAAGGCTTTTTTAGATGTTGTTTGGCAAACTCTAATCTGGCCTTCCTGTTTTTGAGGCTCACCAATGGTTTACATCTTGTGGTGAACCCTCTGTATTCACTCTGGTGAAGTCTTCTCTTGATTGTAGAAGGGTGCTTTCTTCACCAGGGAAAGAATTCTTCGGTCATCCACCACAGTTGTTTTCCGTGGTCTTCCAGGTCCTTTGGTGTTGCTGAGCTCACCGGTGCGTTCTTTCTTTTAAGGGATTCCAAATGCAAATAGCACACTTGAAATGAAATCTGGACCTATTATCTGCTCCTTGTAAACGGGATAATGAGGGAACAACACATACCTGGCCATGGAACAGCTGTGCAGCCAATTGTCCCATTACTTTTGGTCCCTTAAAAAGTTGGAGGCACATATATAAACTGTTGTAATTCCTACACCGTTCACTTGATTTGGATGTAAATACCGGCAAATTAAAGCTGAAAGTCTGCAGTTAAAGCAAATCTTGTTTGTTTAATTTCAAATCCATTGTGGTGGTGTATAGAGCCAAAAAGATTAGAATTGTGTTGATGTCCCAATATTTATGGACCTGACTGTATATATGTATAGTTTATCAATCTTTCATCTTGATGGTATAACCAAAAAGACGCAGTCCTAGCGACCATAAGACGCATATAACAAAAAAGGATCGAATATAGTTCTCCCAAGAGGACCACTTCTAGGACACAGTGATTGATTCAAAAAAGTTTTATTACATTGAAAAAACGCACACAAATTAATGAAAAAGAGGGGACTAACAGTTTACCACACAGGTAGTTTAAAAATAGGACAACGTTGTCATATGTTAAAAAGAAGGGGAATCGCAGCTGCGCATACCTTTCACACCTTTTTCACACCACATTTAGAGTACCCAAATTGAAACAATCACTTTAGTCAAACATTAGCACTTGCAATTGCAGACTTATAGAGTGGTATAAAGCTCAGTTCTCAGAAGCCAAAAATTATAATACTGATGCAGATATCGTTATTGCTGTCCACACATGGATTATGATCAGTCCCTTTGGATTTTGAATAACTAGACAGATTACACTTGGTAAAGCAGGAAAGTAATTATATTGAAGCTGAGATAATCAAGAGGAGCAGGCTTAGGCATTGAGTCACTTTAACAATGTGGATACATTTCCAAAGGCTGTCAGATGGGGAGTCTGAAAACCGGGAACAGGAACAAACACAACTGTGTAAATAGATTTAGTTCAAGACACTGTCACCACGTCACATAGCTCCCAACTGTCCCTGATTTGGAGCAATGTCCCTCTGTCCCTCTTTCTTCCTCATTTGTCCCTCATTTTGGTCTGATCTAAATAGTTGTATATAAAATGCACTTTTTATCTTTCAAAAAGTGTTTCTCAGTGCTAAACCTTTCATCCAAATTCTAAATTGCTGCATTTATAAATTTTAAAAGCCAATATAAAGGTATAGTAGTGGTTAGAAAAAAAGCCCTTGTGGATTTAATTAACCTTTTTTTTGTTAATTCACCTTTAAGGGGTGTGGCAGGGGGCGTGTCCTATGCCTACATACGTTTGGTAGTAGGTATCCCTCATTCCCATCTCAAAATTTTGGGAGGTATGATGTAATCTATCCTGGTCGTATCGTCTCTACTCATCAGTCCGGATTAACACATGCTCAGAGTGAGCCGATATCCTGACGCCTTGAGGTTTTCCACTGTGTATGAAGTGCCGTTCATGCAGGTTTTTTGGTTCCAATTATTAGATTACAAGCTGTCGTTCCTTTTCCATCTTCCTGCTTCACATGTGCAGCAAACAGGCAATCCCCCAGCCGACGTGCTGATGTCACGCTGACATGTTTCACTAGCCAATCAACGCTAGTTTCCTCAGAGATAGGAGGGGTTTTGGGAGCTGGGCTTAAATAGTCTCAAACTCCATGTAGTACCTGTGTTTGACCACTGGCTGTCACCCATACCACCTTCCATACTTAACAATCAGCAAGGAAAACAATAAAGGGGTTGTAAAGGTTCGTGTTTTTTCACCTTAATGCATCCTATGCATTAAGGTGAAAAAACACCTGGCAATGACAGGCCCCGCAGCCCCCCCCCCGTTCTACTTACCTAAGCCCATTTACCTGCTCGGCTCGTTCCTGGCATCCTCTTCTCCACGGAGTCTCGGCGTTGATTGGATAGATTGATAGCAGCGCAGCAACTGGCTCCTGCTGCTGTCAATCAAATCCATTGACACGGCCGCCAGGGGGCGGGACCGAGACATACACTCTGTGTCTATGGACGCAGAGTGTATGAGACGGGAGTGCTCCCGCAAGATAACCCCCTCGGGAGAGAGCTTCTCGAGGGGGTTAGCTATTGCGGGGAGGAGCCGAGACAGCCGCCGTGGGACCCCAGAACAGGATGTTCAGGGCCACTCTGTGCAAAACGAGCTGCACGGTGGAGGTAAGTATGACATGTTTGTTATTTTTAAAAAATGAACCTATACAACCCCTTTAAATGCACTAGTTTATGTATTCAGCCACAGAAGGGAGCCTTATGTTAAAGCTAGCATTTTTAGACCTGAAGAGCGAACTATCACTCTTCCCTTGTTCATTCTATTAGCATAGTCAGTTCAGTCAGTGTGAGTGTAATGACCATTAATTTTTACTTTAGTGTCAATTTATTTTGTCAGGGCAGGTTTACTGCAGTATAGTTCAGTGCGTTACCTGCCGTTTAATGCAGTATATTTCTGTGCGTTAGTGCATGTTTAACGCAGCTTCTCTGGAAGCTGGTAGTAGACACTGCTACTCCAGTGAGCTCCTGTAGCTTCCGGGTCCCCCCATGCTTATTGTCAGCCCTGCTGCTTACAGAACACAGGAGGTCCTCCCCTTGGCATGGGATTTAGTCAGAGGATGCTTTGCAGTTTCTCACTGAATGCAAAGCATTCTCTTATTGGGCAAGGTGGGGGGCAGTGACATCGCGCTCTCCACCTTTTTCCAATCAGAGAATGTTCATTGATGAAATGCATAGCATTCCCTGAATGGCTCCCGTGGCAAGCAATTGACCTCCTGTGTTCTGAATGGAGCAACTGCTCAGCATAGGACTCGGAAGCTAGTGGAGATCACTGGAGTAGCGGTGCCTACTACCAGCTTCTAGAGGGATCCCACAGGTATAGAAAATACATACCCTGTTTCCCCGAAAATAAGACCTAGCGTGATTGTTGATGATGGCTGCAATATAAGCCCTACCCCCCAAATAAGCCCTACCCTGTTTCCCCGAAAATAAGCCCTACCCTAAAAAGAAGACCTACAAGGACTTTAACTAGGGCTTATTTGGGGGATAGGGCTTATATTGCAGCCATCACCGACAAGCACGCTAGGTCTTATTTTCGGGGAAACAGGGTAGTTACATTGGTCCAAGCTGGAGCAATGTAATAGGGCGTACACACGGTCGGACTTTGTTCGGACATTCCGACAACAAAATCCTAGGATTTTTTCCGACGGATGTTGGCTCAAACTTGTTTTGACTACACAAAGTTGTCGGAAAATCCGATCGTTCTAAACGTCGGTGACGTAAAACACGTACGTCGGGACTATAAACGGGGCAGTGGCCAATAGCTTTCATCTCTTTATTTATTCTGAGCATGCGTGGCACTTTGTCCGTCGGATTTGTGTACACACGATCGGAATTTCCGACAACGGATTTTGTTGTCGGAAAATTTTATCTCCTGCTCTCCAACTTTGTGTGTCGGAAAATCCGATGGAAAATGTCCAAAGGAGCCCACACACGGTCAGAATTTTCGACAACACGCTCCGATCGGACATTTTCCATCGGAAAATCCGACCGTGTGTACGGGGCATATGTATGTAAAGACATCCATTCCTGGAATTTTTTTTTTCTTATTTAATTCTTCTTATTTATTACATCATTAACTATAAGTCAAATAATAGTGTTGGTAGTTAATACTTAAATAAATAAAGAAAGAAACTCACCACCAGAGATAACATGTAGTCGGACAGGGTTACTATAAATGCCAGATCTCACTGAGCAATTATAAACTCCACTGTCTTCTACTTTGGCAGTAAATGTTCTGCTCTTTTCATTCATATAGACTTTGCCATCTTTATACCAGGTGTAGTAATAGTATCCAGGTTTATCCTCTTCTACCGATCCCACACTGCATGACAGAGTCACCCGATCTCCGGAGCATACATTGTTCCAATTAGGGCTCAGGGTGACTACAGGGGTGACTGCACCATCTACAAAACAGTACAATGCAAATGGTTAGTTTAAAAAAACTCACACAGGATGATAATTGAATTGTATTGGAGGAGTGGAGGAGTCCTGCTGTCAGAGTACAATGGCACAGAGGGGGGATTCCTCCATCCATCTTGTTTTGAGTGGATGTAGGAATCTGTTCAGCCTGCTGGAAAGAAAAAATAGCGTGTACTAGGGTTGCACTGATACCGCTATCATTGCTGATACTAAGCATTTTCAAGAGTACTTGTACTTGTGCAAATGCTCCAATATCTAAAACCAATACTTTCTGTGCGATTTGAGCTCATACAAAATGAATGGTCTCAAATCGCACTGTAAAGAAACACATGTGATTTGAACAAGAATGTGGTGCGATTCCTGTCTGAATCACATGCAGGTTCCCACACCGCTCCTGTGTGAACCCAGGCTTGTCATAGTGATAGGCTGGGTTTACACAGGAGTGGTGCGGGAAACCACATGGGACTCAGGCAGGAATCGCGCCACATTCCTGTTCCTGTGCAGGCAGGGGGCGAGTGTAGTGCTACGATTTACATGCAGGGACAAAGCCGCTCTCTGCCTGTGTTACATTCTGCAGCATATTCTGTCCTGGGAAGGGTTGTACCCAGCAAACTGCTCCCTCTTCTCATATTAAATCATCCCGCCCAGGGCAGATGCCCCTCCCGCCCACCCCTAGTACTGGCCATGCCAGTATTGAACTCTCCACATGGAGTAACAACCCAGGCTAGCAGCAGGAACATGAGCCTACACAAATTAGCAGTCATGTTCCTCCAGCCGCAGCGTATTGCCAAGTTGTCTCCAGTGGTATTGAGGATGGAGGAGATGATGATGATGATGAGGTCACTGACACGACTTGGGTGCCGGATAGAGCAGAGGAGGAAAGTGAGGGTGAGGCACAACCCCAATGAGGCAGCCATCATGGAAGAGTGGAGAGCAGCCAACCTATTCCATCACATTGTGAAATGGTTATCTCCTGGCCCACTTCCCACAGCTCAGCTGTCTGGGTCTTTTTTAGTCAATGTGCAGCCGATCGCACTATTGCAATTTGCAAACTTTGTCTCAAGCACATCAAGCATGGCAAAAACACCAGCCATTTGGTTACCACATGCTTGACAAGGCATTTAACCTCCCACTACTCAGGCCGTTGGCAAGAGCACCTGAAACCCACACAAAAGGGGTGCAATTCTGTCCCTCCTCCTTATTCACCTTAGTCTGCCCTCACTATACCTCATGACCTCTCAGCAGCCTCCACTGACAGGGATGATAGTATAGGGCAGGGTGTCCCTGGTCCTAGCAGCACATCTGCCAGCAGCACACCACCAGCTGTAGGCTATAACCGGTAAATTTCTCTGCCCCATCTGTTGCAGTGAAAAAAAATACAGTCCCTGCCACCCACATGCCCAGTGTCTAAATGCAAGCTTGTCAAAGCTGCTGGCTCTACAACTTCTGCCTTTCCGTCTGGTGGATTCTGCCCCCTTCTGTGAATTTGCAGAATGTGCTGTACCACAATGTCAGGTTGCCAGTTACTATTTATTTTCACATAAGGCCATTTCAGTTCTGTACCATCACATTGAAGGCAATGATGTAGCATTGTTGGGCAAGGCAGTCAGCCACAAAGTCCACATCTGATAACCAATGTGAGGGGTGTTCTTCCCACTGACCATCAATGTGAGGGGTGTTCTTCCGACTGATTATCAATATAAGGGCTATTCTTCCCACTGACCACCAATGTAAGAAGCATTTTTCCCACTAACCACCAATGTATGGGGCATTCTTCCCACTGACCACCAATGTGGGGGGTGTTCTTCCCACTGACCACCAATGTGGGGGGTATTCTTTCCACTGATCACCAATGTAAGGGCTATTCTTTCCGCTGACCACCAATGTAAGGAACATTCTTCCCACTGACCACCAATTTAAGGAACATTCTTCCCACTGACCACCTACGTAGAGAACATTCTTCCCACTGACCACTATTGCAAAAAGTATTCTTCCCACTGGCTACCAATGTAAAAAATATTCTTCCTACTAACCCCCAATGTTAAAAACATTCTTCCCATTGACCACCAATGTAAGGGGCATTCTACCCACTGCCCACCAAAGTAAGGGGCATTTTTTCACTGACCACCAATGTAAGGGGCATTTTCCCACTGACCACCAATGTAAGGGGCATTTTCCCACTGACCTCCAATGAATTTGTTTTACCAGGGGTCCGCCAAGACCTAAAAATTATTTTAAGGCTTCCTCTGGGTTAAAAAAGTTGAAAAAGGCAGCTTTAAGGCCTCATTTAGATGGAATTTCCTATGATCCTTAGTACCATCCAGTGGCCAATTGCTGCATTGTCCATTTTAAATTAATGCAAAACATTCCTTCAAGACAGAAAATAGCCCATTAACATTTGTTTTTTCCCCATTTGCACACAAGGAATGTTCTTGCAGTTTCACTGGGTAAACAGCTATGCATTTTTTTAAAAATACACTCCTTGGTGTCTTTTTTGTAATCTTTGGATGCTATTTAGTAAAGCTCACATTATCAAGTCCCTTATGCTGTAGTTTGGCATTCTATAATTGCCAGTACAAATAAAAATTGGAAGTCTCATTCATTTTTTTACACTAATGTTGCAATAAGATATTTAGTAATGATTTGATTCTGCTCTTTTATGTGTTTTCCCCTGGAGCCCTCTACCAGGAGGTTTTCCGGTTTTGGTTTATGGCATAGCTTACACAGCCATGATCAAAATTGTTGAGGTAAGTGTTGTAAGGCTGAAAGCTGTATGTCATTTTTGTAATGTTTCAAACTTGTGCAAATCGACATACCACATTTATGAGAACTAATGGCACTTGTACGATGTTTTAGATCACCTCTGAGTTCCTGGAGAAGCGAGCAACGAAACGCGTTAAAGTTAGCCGTCTCTGCTCTACAGCTTGAACCAAGTCATGCTCACATATAATCAAGTGCCTTAGGCCAGTCCGAACTGTGATACAGTTTCTCAAGTTGCCTTGAGAAAGCATGCGCTTTACATGAGATATGTTTATTGGCTGGAAATGTTTTAATTGCTTTTAGCCTTACGCCCTACGTGACCCTTGAGCTGGCCTATAAAAGTGACTCTGGTGCTCAGACAAATTACTGGTTTGTCTTCAGTTTCCTGTTGTACCTTGTTCCTGTTGTTGATACCTGATTACCTGCTGTGACCCAGATTGACCTCGACTCTTCTGCCCTTCTCCTGGACCTGACCCTTGGCTTGTTTATACGGATTCCGCTTCTCTCCTATGTTTGACCCTCTGCTTGTGACCCAGATCTGCCTCCTGTCTCCTTGCCCTTGAACCTCTGCTTGTGACCCGGATCTGCCTCCTGTCTCCTTGCCCTTGAACTTGTTGCTTGTGACCCGGACTTGCCTTGTGTCTCCCAGACACCTTATCTCAGCCTGTGTTTGAATATACAGATCCTTGTGTTTGACCCTCAGCCTGGTTCTGGACTTACTCTTTACCTCTCTCCAGCAAGTCATCCCATCTGCCAGCCTCTGCACAGCTACTCATCCCTGCAAGGACTTCCACACCAGTCACCTCCTGCCTACGGGGTAGCCTGTGCCTCTTTGTGCCATCCACTCCCTGTATCACCTCTAGGGGGCGGACTGTGCTTAGTCGCAAGGGTGAACCGCTCTTGGCATCTCGGCCTCGGTAAGTACATCTCTGATAGTACAAACCAGCCATGTCAGAGGCAGACAGAGCGCGTTCCCCCCTTGAGATCCTGTGCCAACAGCTGTCGGCACTTACTGATGCAGTTTAGAAATTACACCAGCAACTTGCCAGACCATCCACAGCACCCATCTCTGCTCCTGCACCCACCAGCGGGTCCTCCTCTCAATTTGCATCTAACCCCACGGTAATCATGGCTGCCCTGGAACCTAGGGCCCACAGCCTGATGGAACAGAGAAGCCCTGTGTTAAATACAGTAGATTCTTTCTTTGAAAGTATGGGACAACTCTACAATGACCCCCAACGCATGGCTACAGCCGAAGCTACCTTATATAACTTGTCCCAAGGATGTAGGCTTGTTGAAGACAATACGGTTGAGTTCCGGAAGTGGTCGGCTGATACCGGCTGGAACGAGCCTGCCCTTAAGTACCAGTTCCGCCAAGGGTTGTGTGAAGCTCTTAAAGATGAGTTGGCTAGGATGGAGACTCCTGCGACTCTGGAAGACATAATCCAAGCAGCCACCAAATTGGACAGGCGCATGCGGGAGTGGCACTCAGAACACTTCCAGGTCTCTCGTCCCAGCTGGATGCTTCCTAAGCCGACTCCCATCCATCCACCTTTTATGGCTTCTCCAGCCTCTACCACTTCTGAGGTTGAGCCCATGCAATTGGGATTGGTCCGTGCTCCTCTCACCCCAGAAGAAAGACTACACAGGCGTCAGGCCAACCTGTGCCTTTACTGTGGGGGTACTGGACATTTTCTTCGCACTTGCCCTGTGAGACCTAGTAAGTCCTACTCACCAGTTGTCATGAACTTTTAAGCCTCTGGTTTTTCACAGATTTATTTTACCCTCTTTGTCTCCCTACAGTTAACGGAAAAGGAAACCTGCCTGCCAGCTATAGTTGACTCTGGAGCGTGCAGCTGCTTCTTGGATGCTTCATTAGCTGCCAGCCTACATATTCCTGTGTTAACTAAGAAACAAATCTTCCAAGTACACCTGGCTGATTGGTCTCTAACCCGCCCCAGACTTATCACCCAAGAAACAAGACCCATTCTTATCACCACAGACTCCGGTCATCAGAAGTTCCTGCATTTTGACATCATCCCGTCTCCTATGTTTCCCATCATCTTGGGGCTCCCCTGGCTACAGGCACATGAACCCCAAATCAATTGGAAAAAGAAGGAAGTCTCCTTTTCCTCCAAATACTGCTTCCAGTACTGCTTCCTCTCAGTTCTAGCCTCTTGTTCCACTATTGTACCAGTACCTGACAGCTTTCGGCATTTACCTCCAGTTTACCTTGAGTTTAAGGATGTCTTCGACAAACAACAGGCTGACCATCTACCACCTCACCGGTCCTACGACTGCCCTATTGATCTTTTACCAGGCTCTGAAGTCCCTTTTGGTTACATTTTCCCACTATCTGAAACTGAATTAAAGGCTCTCAAATCTTACATCGACGAAAACCTGGAAAAAGGTTTTATTTGTCCTTCCTTATCACCAGCTGGAGCCGGCATCTTCTTTGTAGAAAAGAAAGATGGCTCTCTCAGACCCTGCACTGACTACAGAGAATTAAATAAAATTACCATTAATTTTACCCGCTCCCTCTTATCCCAGCGTTATTCCAATGCTTTCGATCTGCCCGAGTCTTCTCTAAGTCTTCTATAAGCTAGATTTTGGCGGGGCCTACAATCTCATTCGGATCCGGTCTGGCGATGAGTGGAAAACTGCCTTCAGGTCCAGGTTTGGGCATTACGAGTGCCTGGTGATGCCGTTTGGGCTCTGCAACACCCCGGCTACCTTCCAACACCTGGTGAACAACATCTTTCGGGAATACCTTGATGACTTTCTAGTCGTTTACCTGGATGATATTATTATTTTTTTCTGCCATTATTGAACTGCACCAAGTACATGTTAAACTGATCCTTGCAATCCTCAGGAAACACAAATTGTATCTCAAGGCAGAAAAATGTGAATTTGAAAAATCAATGGTTCAGTTCCTGGGATTCATCATCTCCACCAACGGGGTCGCAATGGACCCTCAGAAGGTCAAGGCAATCCAGGAGGGGCCGGCTCCTGTGGATAAAAAAGGAGTACAGCGATTCATAGGGTTCTCAAATTTCTATCGGAGATTTATCGCTGGCTTCTCATCTATTGTAGCACCCATCACCCAACTCACACGCCAACGTAGTCGGTTTCAGTGGTCCTTGGAAGCCCAGGAAGCTTTTACCAATTTAAAACCCCTATTTTCTCCTGTACCAATCCTACGGCATCCAGATCCAGCCCTGCCATTTGTACTAGAAGTTGATGCCTCTGAAACTGCCACGGGAGCCATCCTCTCTCAAAGGCAGGGCCCCAAGACCCTCCTGCACCCCGTAGCTTTTTCTTCCCAGAAATTAAGTGCGCCCGAGAAAAATTACGATGTCGGCGATAGCGAGTTGTTGGCCATCAAGTTTGCTCTAGAAGAGTGGAGGTATTTACTAGAGGGGGCATCTCACCCTGTCATGATCTTTACAGACCATAAAAATCTGGAGTATCTCAGGACAGCTAAACGTTTAAGACCCAGACAGGCCCGGTGGGCTCTCTTCTTTTCCAGATTCAATTTTCACATTTCATACAGACCCGACTCAAAAAATGGAAAAGCAGATGCAATATCCTGGATGACCTCTGAGCCTAAAAACTTTTCACGACCACAAACTGGCAGGTCACTTTGGAACACTAAAGACTGCTGAATTCATTTCCCGTTCCTTTTGGTGGCTGGGCTGGAGACAGGACTGTAAAGATTATGTGGCTTCCTACATTCCATGCCAGCGCAGGGTCAAACACGAAGTCTTGGGGTCTGCTAAAACCGCTACCCATCCCTGAACGTCCATGGGCAGAAATTTCCATGGAGTTCATTGTGGACCTACCTCCCTTAGGAGGATTCACCACCATCCTTGTCATCATTGATCATCTTTCAAAAATGGCACATTTCCTGCCCATGGTGGGCACTCCCTCTGCTTCAGCTACAGCTGATATCTTCTTCAAAGAAGTTATTAGACTTCATGGCATTCCTGACAGTATCACATCAGAGGTGTCCAACTCACGTCCAAGTTTTGGAAAGAGCTCTGTAAGTCTCTGGAAGTAAAGATTTGTCTCTCCTCTGCATACCACCCTCAGAGCAACGACCAGACAGATAAAACAAACCAAACCCTGGAGCAGTATCTCCGCTGCTTTTGTTCCGATTCCCAAGATGACTGGTCCACTCTTCTGCCATACGCCGAGTTTGCGTACAACAATTCCATTCATACTGCGACTAACCAGATACCTTTCTGGTCAAATTTTGGTTTTCATGCTTCGTTTCTCCCAAATTCTCTTCCTGAGATATCTGTCCCTGCTGTACAAGACCGGGTAGCCTCCATCCAGCTCAACTTTCGGAGAATTCAGGAAGCTATGCAAAAGGCCCAGGATGACTACAGCAAGTACTACAACAAAGGAAGGAAGGAGAATCCAGTCTTCAAAGTGGGTGAAGAAGTATGGCTATCAGCCCTTAACCTCAGATTGCCAATTCCAGCACGGTAATTAGGGCCAAAATTCAAAGGCCCCTTCAAGATAAAAAGGATGATCAATCCTATAGCTTTTGAACAAGCCTTACTTAACTCTTATAAAATACATCCAGTATTTCATGCATCCCTTCTGAAGCCTGTTGTTTCTAGTCCTTTCCCTGGTAGAGAGGAACCATCTCCTCCACCAGTTCTAGTTAATGGAGAAGATGAATATAAAGTGGAAAAAATATTGAGCTGCAGGAAAAGGGGAAGACAGCTCCAGTACTTAGTTAAGTGGAAGTGCTATCCCCCTGAGGACAACTCCTGGGAACCTTCTAAAAATCTGCATGCACCCACGGTTGGTCCAGGCCTTTCATCAAGAACATCCAGAATTGATGTCAAGTTTGGGTGTCCAGAGGCCACCCCACGGGGGGGGGGGGCACTGTCAGGAGAATAATGCTTCCAGGTGCTTCGGCCGTGTCCCTGCGCATGCGCGGCGGAACGGCGCTCCGGCGCATGTGCATCCGCGGCCCAGCAATCTGGTGCACGCACATGCGCACTGGCGCACACCCTGTGACCCTTGAGCTGGCCTATAAAAGTGACTCTGGTTCTCAGACAAACTGCTGGTTAGTCTTCAGCTTCCTGTTGTACCTTGTTCCTGTTGTTGATACCTGCCTCCTGTCTCCTTGCCCTTGAACCTCTGCTTGTGACCTGTATCTGCCTCCTGTCTCCTTGCCCTTGAACCTCTGCTTGTGACCTGGACTTGCCTTATGTCTCCCAGACACCTTATCTCAGCCTGTGTTTGAATATACAGATCCTTGTGTTTGACCCTCAGCCTGGTTCTGGATTTACTGTTTACCTCTCTCCAGCAAGTCATCCCATCTGCCAGTCTCTGCACAGCTACTCATCTCTGCAAGGACTTTCACACCAGTCACCTCCTTCCTACTGGGTAGCCTGTGCCTCTTTGTGCCATCCACTCCCTGTATCACCTCCAGGGGGCGGACTGCGCTTAGTCGCAAGGGTGAACTGCTCTCGGCATCTCGGCCTCGGTAAGTACATCTCTGATACTTATGTTTAGTAGTTATCTTTGGCACCTTTAACATCCCACAGGAGGTCCTCCCCTTAGCATGGGCGTTAGTCAGAGGATGCTTTGCAGTTTCTCACTGAATGCAAAGCATTCTCTTATTGGGCAAGGTGGGGGGCAGTGACATCACGCTCTCCACCTTTTCCAATCAGAGAATGTTCATTGATGAAATGCAACGCATTCCCTGAATGGCTCCCGTGGCAAGCAATTGATCTCCTGTGTTCTGAATGGAGCAGGCAACTGCTCAGCATGGGACTCGGAGGCTAGTGGAGATCATTAGAGTAGCTGTGTCTACTACCAGCTTCTAGAGGGATCCCACAGGTATGGAATATACATAGTTACATTGGTCCAAGCTGGAGCAATGTAAGTATGTAAAGACATCCATTCCCTGAATTCTTCTTATTTATTACATCATTAACTATAAGTCAATTAATAGTGTTGGTAGGTAATACTTAAATAAATTAATAAAGAAACTCACCATCAGAGAAAACATGTAGTCGGACAGGGTTACTATAAATGCCAGATCTCACTGAGCAATTATAAACTCCACTGTCTTCTACTTTGGCAGTAAATGTTCTGCTCTTTTCATTCATATAGACTTTGCCATCTTTATACCAGGTGTAGTAATAGTATCCAGGTTTATCCTCTTTTACCGATCCCACACTGCATGAAAGAGTCACCCAATCTCCGGAGTATACATTGTTCCAGTTGGGGCTCAGGGTGACTACAGGGGTGACTGCACCATCTACAAAACAGTACAATGCAAATGGTTATTTAAAAAAAACTAACACAGGATGATAATTGAATCAGAAGAATGGCACAATTTGTGACCCATCCAAATATTTGCATGTCATGATGATAGACTTACAGTGCAGTTATACTGTACAGCCAGAGAAAAACAGAAAGGAGCACCAGGTCAAAATTTAAAAAACGAGTCTAGGATCATTTGAATTGTCATAAAAACATCCATTGTGTTTTTGGAGGCAGCACCATGCAGATCTAGCTTACTAGATCTGGCTAGGAGGCACCCACGGAGCAAGCTTTCCATGGATGGTTACCCAACAGTAGGGATGAGCTTCGAGTTCAAGTCGAACTCACGTTCGACTCGAACATTGGCTGTTCTTAAGTTCACCGAACAGCGAATAATTTGGGGTGTTCGCGGCAAATTCGAATGCTGCGAAACACCCTTTAAAAGTCTATGGGAGAAATCAAAAGTGCTAATTTTAAAGGCTTATATGCAAGTTATTGTCATAAAAAGTGTTTGAGGACCTGGGTCCTGCCCCAGGGGACATGGATCAATGCAAAAAAAGTTTTAAAAACGGCCGTTTTTCAGGAGCAGTGATTTTAATAATGCTTAAGTCAAACAATAAAAGTGTAATATCCCTTTAAATTTCATAGTTGGGGGGTGTCTATAGTATGCCTGTAAAGGGGCGCATGTTTCCCGTGTTTAGAACAGTCTGACAGCAAAATGACATATCAAAGAAAAAAAGTCATTTAAAACTACTCGCGGCTATTGCATTGCCGGTCCGACAGTACACATAGAAGTTCATTGATAAAAACGGCATGGGAATTCCCCACAGGGGAACCCCGAACCAAAAATTTAAAAAAAAATGACGTGTGGTCCCCCTAAATTCCATACCAGGCCCTTCAGGTCTGGTATGGATATTAAAGGGGACCTCGTGCCAAAATAAAAAAAAAAAACGGCGTGGGGTCCCCCCAAAAATCCATACCAGACCCTTATCCGAGCACGCAACCTGGCAGGCCGCAGGAAAAGAGGGGGGGACAAGAGAGCGGCCCCCCCTTCTGAACCGTACCAGGCCACATGCCCTCAACATTGGGAGGGTGCTTTGGGGTAGCCCCCCAAAACACCTTGTCCCCATGTTAATGAGGACAAGGGCCTCATCCCCACAACCCTGGCCGGTGGTTGTGGGGGTCTGCGGGTGGGGGGCTTATCGGAATCTGGAAGCCCCCTTTAACAAGGGGAACCCCCAGATCCCGCCCCCCCGTGTGAAACCATTTCACTAAAAACTGTCAAAAATGTTAAAAATGACAAGAGAGTTTTTGACAATTCCTTTATTTAAATGCTTCTTCTTTCTTCTATCTTCCTTCATCTTCTTCTTCTTCTGGTTATTCTGGCTCTTCTGGTTCTTCCTCCGGTGTTCTCGTCCAGCATCCCCTCCGCGGCGTCTTCTATCTTCTTCTCCTCGGGCCGCTCCGCACCCATGGCATGGGGGGAGGCTCCCGCTCTTCTCTTCATCTTCTTCTCTTCTTCATCATCTTCTTCATCGTCTTCTCTTCTTCTCTTCTTCATTTTCTTCTCCGGGCCGCTCTGCATCCATGCTGGCATGGAGGGAGGCTCCCGCTGTGTGACGACGTCTCCTCGTCTGACGGTTCTTAAATAATGGAGGCGGGGCCACCCTGTGACTCCACCCCCTCTGATGCACGGGACATGATGGGACTTCCCTGTGGCATTCCCCGTGACATCACAGGGAAGTCCCGTCAAGTCACCGCGCGTCAGAGGGGGGCGGGGTCACCGGGTGGCCCCGCCCCCCGTTATTTAAGAACCGTCAGACGAGGAGACGCCGTCACACATGCCAGCATGGATGCGGAGCAGCCCGGAGAAGAAAATGAAGAAGAGAAGAAAATGAAGAAGAGAAGAAGATGAAGCAGAGAAGAAGATGAAGAAGAAGATGAAGAAGAGAAGAAGATGAAGAGAAGAGCAGGAGCCTCCCCCCATTCCAGGCCAGGGTTGTGGGGATGAGGCCCTTGTCCTCATCAACATGGGGACTAGGTGTTTTGGGGGGCTACCCCAAAGCACCCTCCCAATGTTGAGGGCATGTGGCCTGGTACGGTTCAGGAGGGGGGGCGCTCTCTCGTCCCCCCCCTTTTCCTGCGGCCTGCCAGGTTGCATGCTCAGATAAGGGTCTGGTATGGATTTTTGGGGGGACCCCATGCTGTTTTTTTTTTTTGGCACGGGGTTCCCCTTAAAATCCATACCAGACCTGAAGGGTCTGCTATGGAATTTAGGGGGACCCCACGTCATTTTTTAAAAAATTTTGGTTCAGGGTTCCCCTGTGGGGAATTCCCATGGCGTTTTTATCAATGAACTTTTATGTGTATTGTCGGACTGGCAATGCAATAGCCGCGAGTAGTTTTAAATGACATTTTAAATGACATTTCCTTTGAAATGTCATTTTGCTGTCAGACTGTTCTAAACACGGGAAACATGCGCTCCTTTACAGGCATACTATAGACACCCCCCAGGTACGAAATTTAAAGGAATTTTACACTTTTATTGTTTGACTTTAAGCATTATTAAAATCACTGCTCCTGAAAAAACGTCAGTTTTTAAAACTTTTTTTTGCATTGATCCATGTCCCCTGGGGCAGGACCCAGATCCCCAAACACTTTTTATGACAATAATTTGCATATAAGCCTTTAAAATTAGCAGTTTTGATTATTCATGTTCGTGTCCCATAGACTTTAACGGTGTTCGCGTGTTCGAACAAACTTTTTTCCTGTTCGCATGTTCTAGTGCGAACCGAACAGGGGGGTGTTCGGCTCATCCCTACCCAACAGTATCTCAAACCATAGAACTACAGAAAGAGGCAGCAGACCAAAACTAGATGAAAGATCACTTTAGTTGTTGGTAAAAAAAAGTTGTTGGTAAAAAAACATACAACAGGTTTTGGGGGCAACACCCGCATCAGGGCTCAACACAGGATAAAACTTGGATGGACTCAGAGAAGATAGTGACTTCACAGACCTATATTAGAACCAGTATTGAACACTCCACATGGACTAACAACCCAGGCTAACAGCAGATGCTAAGCAGCAATGGAGCTCCAAGTCACTGTTTTCTCTGGGTCCATCCAAGTTTTATCCTGTGTTGAGTCCTGATGAATGCAGTGTAGCCCCTGAAACACGTTGGAAGTTTTTATATAACTTTCTGGTTTTGATCTGGTGCCTCTTTCTGTATTCATATGGTATGAATTGCTGTTAAGTGGCCATTTAGGGAAGCTTTGCTCTTTGGGAGCTACCTCACCAGAGCTATTGAGCTTGTCTGAAGTTTTCCTTTATCTGACTACACATACAAGTCTAAAAGTTCCCAGGACCCCTTTGAGTATGTTGATCCACAGTGTAAAACCAGGTCTAGGACTTCACCCCAACCTATGACCAGACAATGAATGAATGATCCCTGTGCTCTCCACTCCTGTAAGCATGATCTCAGTGTCAGAGTGACATCACTGTGCTAAGCAATAGTCCAATGATTTCTCTGGAGTGTTGTTCCTTCCTCTCCCAATCTAAGTGCTGCTGCACAATGCAATGCAGATTAGGTGTTAATGTCGGTTGTATTTAAAATATATTTAATGATTCATTTTAAAAAAAAGGTCTAGAGCAATGATTTGCAGCCAATGCTGTAGCAAGTGTACTGTATGTAGACAGAAAGTGGCCACAAAAGGCAGCAGGAGGACCTGTAATCAGATTGAAAAAAAAGGTGAAAGTAGCATTTTATGATGTACTGCCAAATTCTCTGAAACGCCTTTGGAGATGGCAACAGCTCTGGTGGACATTTCTGAAGTCAGCATGCCAGTTGCACGCTCCCTCAAAACTTACGACATCTGTGGCATTGTGCTGTGTGATAAAACTGCACATTTTAGAGTGGCCTTTTATTGTGGCCAGCCTAAGGCACACCTGTGCAAAAATCATGCTGTCTAATCAGCATCTTGATATTCCACACCTGTGAGGTGGATGGATTATCTCAGCAAAGGAGAAGTGCTCACTAACACGGATTTGGAAGATTTGTGAACAATATTTGAGAGAAATAGGCCTTTTGTGTACATAGAAAAAAGTCGTAGACCTTTGTGTTCAGCACATGATAAACAGGGGCAAACACAAAAGTGTTGCGTTTTATAATTTTGCTCAGTGTATGTATTTTAGGACAGGCTACCTCAGCTTCCAGCTTGTTGCATAACTTAAGAAAAGCTATTGAACATTCATTTTATTCTCAATATCAGTGAACATATAGTGCCTCAACATTTGCATATCACTATGCCAAACTTATAGTATACAAGGCAACTATCTATTATAATCCACCATTTGCGGAAAAAAGACACATAGCGTTACAATGAAGAATTATCAGTTTTATAAGACAACTTCCATTTATTCACGCAAATACAGGCTGCCCTTTCAGGTTTTAATCCAATAAATAATCTGTTAGTAGATTTTGTTCATTTACTGACCTGTGTTCCTCACTGCCAGTACTGGAAGAGAAAAGAAGAGAAATACAAATAAAAGAGTCACTTACATAATAAACTAATTTAAAACTAAATATTTTAATAATCATTTCCTGTTTTATTCTTGCATTAAAAAGGAATGTTTAGGGGAATTTTACCATAACTATGCTCAAGTATACGATATGATAGCGGCGGTTGCCAGGGATGCAGCGGTTGCCAGGGATGTAGCAGTTGCCAGCATCCGCTGCTTCCATAGGAATAATTGACAGCAGAAAACTGACATATATATATAGAGGCAGTAGAAATACCACTGATACGTAGCTCCCACTGAACAGAGGTTTGAAAGGGCAAATGTTTTTTTGTTTTTTTTTATTATTGTGAATCCAATCTATTAACCTTGAAATAGTGACCACCTGATAGTATTTTTTAAGGTCTGGCAATGCCAGCCCACCTGCTTTCTTTTCTTTGGCCAGTACAGCATATGCAATTCTAGGAGGCCTATGTGCCCATATATACTTCAGTATGAGAGTTCTAAGTTTCTTAAAATATTCCTGCGGGAGGGAAATTGGGAGCATTTGAAATCTATACAGCACTTAAGGCATAATACTCATTTTGAATGTATTTATTCTACCCAACCAAGAAATAGGTCTATATTTGAGGGAGTTTAAGTTGTTTTTAATTGTATTAAGAAAGGGAATGTAGTCAGCCTTATACAATGTCTTCAATGATGTTGTTAAATTTAATTCCGAGGTACCCCAGTTCATCCTTGAACCACGCAAAGGAAAACATGGGCTGAATTGTCAACTTCTCTCTCAGTGGCACTATAATGTTCAAAATCTCTGATTTAGATGTAGTAATTTTAAAATTTGATAATGACCCATATATCCTTACTTCCTCAGTAGGTTTGGTAGTGTCAGCCTAGGGTTGGAAATATAAAAAAGAATATTGTCTGCATACGCAGCCACCTTGTGTTCCGTCTCCCCAATTCTGACTCCCTTGATGTCCCCACTCTCCCTGATTGCCATCAACAGGGGCTCCAGAGCAAGTACGAACATGAAAGGGCAAATGTTTGGGTGTTCATCCAATCAACTGAAGAGCCAAAGTTTGGTCTGAACCTGAGTTTGGACCGAACCATTTGCTCATCCCTAGTGTGGATGAGCAAATCTGCTTGGGTTCAGTTCACAAACAGTTTTGCAAATCTTTTTCAAAGATAAAACTATGCAAACTTGTGATAAATCTGATTAAAGTGTATCGGTAAAAAATCTTGTTATTCACTTTGGCCATTTGTAGGGTTAAAGTGGAACTACACGTATTTGAGCACCACAAACTGAAAAATGCAATTTAATTCAATTTTGATATCCAAAGCAAGCTCCCCCATCCATCCATGTCTCCATGCTTTATTTTGTTGAGAAATCATTTTGAAAAACACCCCTCTAGCATTGCTGGCCATGGCCATTATAAAAAAGTGCAGATGATTAATGTAGCATTTACTTCCTGGAATCCATCTGCCCTTAGCTCAGTCATGCAGACAGGAGGGTGTGCTTAGCTGAGAAAGCACACCCTCCCCTCTTTCTGCAACAAAAATAATTTTGGCCAGCTTGGCCCAAACAAACTATTTAAAGTGCAAAGAAACCTGGAATTCTACTTTAAGGTGGTCATACACTTATTTATTTTTGGATATCCCCTTTAGGTGTTATCCCTCCCCCTTTTTCTGGTCCTAAGGATACTGCACATGGGATTAGGAGTTAAAGGAAATCTACCCAATGGTGTCCCACAAAGGAGAGAACCCAACAGTAGCTCAACAGTGGAATTAAGTGAAAATCATTTCTATTCCGCATTAAACTTCTGTTTAACATACATGAGCTACAGTAAAAGAAATAAACTATTTATATAAAACTATCTGCTGTGTCTGAGCTTAAGCACACCAACATTGCTACCCTGGGAAAAAAAACCTTGTTATGCATCAACAGACAGAACATGACAATTTATATTTTGCACGAGCTGATGATCTGTGACTGTGGACCTTAGCTGATTGGGAGTAGTCCTCAATTTAGTCTCCTCAAAAAATGTATAAAAAAAATACAGCCAACGGTATCTGGTACTGATACTGTTAGGGCGAGTCCCCAGATTATATGTAGCAAGGGCTACTACAGTAAGGTGAGCAGATTTTCAGTGGAATCCATGAACACCCTACTGACCATGGACACATCTATTAGGGGTCCGGCAGGGTCGGTAAAACATGGTGCCACCCCCCTTTTAATGTAGTTTGTTTTTCTATAATTGCCAGTACAGATAAAAATTGGAACTCACATTCATTTTTTTTACACCAATAATGCAATAAAATATTTAGTAATGTCTTCCAATTAGATTATTGTCATCTTTTCGTTTTCCCCTGTGGCCTCCTCCCAGGAGGTTCCGGTTGACAGTATGTATGTCATTTTTGCAATGTTTCACACTTGTGCAAATGGACATACCACAGTTATGAGAACTAATGCCGCATGTACAATGTTTTAGATCACCCCTGAGTTCCTGAGGAAGCGAACAACAAAACACGTTAAATTTAGCCATCTCTACTCTACTCCTTGAACCAAGTCATGCTCACATATAATCCAATGCCTTAGGCTCATCTGAACTGTGATACAGTTTCTCAAGTTGCCTTGAGAAAGCATGCACTTTGCATGAGAAATGTTTACCGGCTGGAGGTGTTTTAATTGTTTTTAGCCTTTGGAATTTATGACTAAATAAATAAGACTGATATACCGTAATTGCCCTGGACATAAGAAAAGCGATTGAACATTAGCACCATATAGCAATATGGTGTGACTAAATCCCCATATTTTTTGAAAATGTTTAGGCATTTTAAATTGCCTTGCAGGAGGTAAATGTCTTTTTTGCATGTATGCGCTGTAATATTTTGCTCTGTTGTATGGTCTTATGGCTGCACCATCTTTAATGCATCTTTTAGGGTGTGCCCCCCAAATATCTTGTTTGTCTATTGTATGGATTCTGACCAAATCCTTTTGGGCTGGAGCACCCCACTCCCTCATTAAGTACCTCTCATTAGTGTCCACCTGTGTCATAGGTGGAGTCCTTTAGTTCTCCCATATGGAGGAGTGTATGTCTCCCATGGTTCAGAGAAGCGGGATCTCCCAGTCTATGAATAGTGTAGGACCCACTAACTATGGGGTACTTTGTTGCAGTAAGTGGGCTTAAACACCATATAGCAATATGGTGTGACTAAATCCCCATATTTTTTGAAAATGTTTAGGTGTTTTAAATAGCCTTGCGGGAGGTAAATTTTTTGCATGTGTGCGCTGTAATATTTTGATTAGAATATAATATTGAAAACCAAGGTACTGTATATGAGGTCAATAAAAAATCCATCTTGCTGAGAGATTGACTCTCTGTATTGACTCTCTGTGTTCAGTAAAGAGATGGTAGGCACTCAAGCAGCACCCAGAAAAGACCAGCACTGATTATATGTAGCAAGGGCTACTACAGTAAGGTGAACAGATTTTCAAAGTGGAATCCATGGACTTCCTACTGACCATGGACACATCTAATAGGGGTCCGGCAGGGTCGGTAAAACATGGTGCCATCCCCCACCCCCGGGCTTGGCATGACAATATGGCTGCTGTGGGCCCACCCTTTTAAAGAAAGGGGGCAGGGATATCTATTCCTTCAAATGATTGGCTCAGCTGACCAGAGGCAGTAGCTCCACACTGTGTCACAGGTTGTTCCTTATTTCTTTTGTATAACCTGTGAAAGTTTTTGATTTGCAAACTCGGTAAATCCTGGGGATTCATAGCCAACATATGGTAGCGGCAAACCCAAACCATATCCCTATTCATTAGTCCAACAGAATTGGATGTCACCATTTTAAAAGCAAATTCTTTGTCTTGGAAATTCATTAAAGTAGGATTAGTCCAGCACTCTAATGCCCTGTACACACGGTCGGACATTGATCGGACATTCCGACAACAAAATCCATGGATTTTTTCTGACGAATGTTGGCTCAAACTTGTCTTGCATATACACGGTCACACAAAGTTGTCGGAAAATCCGATCATTCTGAACACGGTGACGTAAAACACCTACGTCGGGACTATAAACGGGGCAGTAACCAATAGCTTTCGTCTCTTAATTCATTCTGAGCATGCGTGGCACTTTGTACATCGGATTTGTGTACACATGATCGGAATTTCCGACAACGGATTTTGTTGTCGGAAAATTTTACAGCAAGTTCTCAAACTTTGTGCGTCGGAAATTCCGACGGAAAATGTGTGATGGAGCCCACACACGGTCGGAATTTCCGACAACAAGGTCCTATCACACATTTTCCATCGGAAAATCCGACCGTGTGTACAGGGCATAAGACTGGAATACATAATTACTTCTAGCACTACCCTCTCCCTCCCGTAGGAGTTGCCTTCCTGTCTACCAGTCAGTTATCTTTCCAAAATGTTGGTAATATAATTCTCAATTTCCCAAAGCCAGTTCCCCATATTGCTAGTCTGTCATCTTGTACTTTTTTGCTTTATAAATATATTGGCTCATGGTCAAGCAAGATGATGACAATCTTATCTCACAGAAGAGAAATAATGGCTGTCCATAGTTTAAGAGTTTCTATGTCCTATTACTATTTTGATCGAGTTTGACTATTCTGGTTTACTTTAGAACAAAAACTCATCGGTCATGCACTAAGCCACATGTTCTAGCACAAAGCTCTACAGGAGTATGCACTGAGAACAGCTAGTTGACCACATCTGTGTCAAACTCATATTATTGGAAATAATAACATACTCATCTTACTGAAATAAAACAGGAAGGAAGTGGTGCTCAACAGTGACCCACCACTGCTCCCCCCCCCCCCCCCCAAAAAAAAAAAAAAACTCACAAGATGAAGAACAGAAGACAAGAAACAGAATTGTTGTTCCTCAAAATGGACTGGCCAAAGTTTTTTTTTTTTAACTTAAGCAAAAAGTAAAACATGTCATTTTATCCATTTTACAACCATCACCAAGCTTCTTCCATCTGAAAGTCCAAATGTTTCGGTAGAATGTTTAGGAGCTTATGCCTCCTCGTAATCAAGGTGAGTATGTGCTGGGGGAAGGAGCATTAGCATAAATCTTTTTCTTTTACCTTCATGGACAGGTCCAGGTTTAAGCTGTCTATACCTTGGTAGGTTTTTGTATGAAAAAATTGAAATAACGCATTCAATAATGCCATTGGAGACTTAACGAATGTCATTCGAAAGTACTTCAAAATTCCATTTGACTTTACCTTTTGATTCTGGGATGAATGAAATTTCCTAAATGAAAACCATATTCACTACAGGAAATTAATTCTTTCATTAAAAATTTTTCTTCCCTTTTCTTTGAAGGTCCTCTGGTCAAAAAAATTCTTGATTTTACCCCATTAACAAATAGAAAATGAAACGAACATTCCAAAAATGAAATTTTTTTAAGGAAATTGTACTAGTGTAAGGCCAGGTTTACTTTGAGTTGAGTTTAGTTTAAGGCCAGGTTTAGGGTTCAGTCTGCAGTTCACGGTTGGCCTAGAATCTCTTAACAGGTCTCTGGGTAGCAAAGTACATAGATACTTCTTCTGCTTGATTCTGAGCATGCGTCAACTTTTGTGCGTTGGACTTGTGTATACACGATCGGAAATTCCGACAACAAAACTTTGTTGTCGGAAAATTTGAGAACCTGCTAGCCAACATTTGTTGGCGGAAAGTCCGACAACAAATGTTCGACAGAGCATACACACAGTCGAACTTTCAGCCAACAAGCTCACATTCAACATTTGTTGTCGGAAAATCGTGTGTACAGGGCATTATTGTTGGTCATTATTGGCCAGACTGGACGTATTTTTAGCTTTTTTGTTCCAGAAAGCTATCAAGAACCTCCAGCTAGTGGGACACTCATACTGTAGATTGTAGCATGTCACTATGTGAGAGGCTGCAGCAGGGGATGATGGAAAAGTGGGTGGGTGACATTGCGATTTTTATCTTGGCCAATCAGGGGAAGCCCTGATAAAAATACACGGCTTCTCATGATTGGCTGACTCTCAATTCCAGCAGCAGACAGGAAGTTGTTTGTACTGCTGCCAGACCACAGCGTAGCTTACTGTAAGTAGCTAAAGCAGCGTACACAGCAGCCCCATCACTTTGTGACAAAAATAATTCATTTCGGCCAGCTTGGCCTGACCAAACAATTTAAAGCGCACAGAAACCTGGAATTTTACTTCAATGTGGTTATGCACTTATTTATTTTTGGATATCCCCTTTGGCTGTTATCCCCTCCCCCTTTTTCTGGTCCTAAGAATACTACACATGGGATTGGGAGTTAAAGGAAATCTCCCCAATGGCGCCCACAAAGGAGAAAACACCACAGTGGCTCTCTATCCCTCCCTTATGCCTCATACACACGATCAGACTTTCCGACAACAAAACCGTGGATTTTTGTTTCGAAGGGTGTTGGCTCCAACTTGTCTTGCATACACAAGGTTACACAAATGTTGGCCAACAATTACGAACGTAGTGACGTACAAGACGTACGTGATATCTTCATTACGAACGCTAGTTTTACAAGATCGAGCGCTTCCAGCTCGTACTTAATTCCGAGCATGCGTGAACTTTTGTGCGACGGACTTGTGTACACACGATTGGAAAGTCCGACAACAAAGTTTTGTTGGTGGAAAATTTGAGAACTTGCAGCCAACATTTGTTGGCGGAAAGTCCGACAACAAATGTCCGATGGAGCGTACACACGGTCGGACTTTCAGCCAACAAGCTCACATCCAACATTTCCCGTTGGAAAATCCGATCGTGTGTACGCGGCATTACACTACACAGTGGAATTAAGTGGAAGTAATTTATATTCAGTATTAAACTTCTATTTAACATACCGTAAATACTTGAGTATAGGTCGTTCTGAATATAAGCCGAGGCCCCTAATTTACCACATAAAACTTGGAAAAACGTATTGACCCGTGTATAAGCCGAGAGTGAGAAAAGCAGCAGCTACTGTAAGTGGAAAAGAGGGTCAACAATGCCCATCTGCAGCTGCATGCCTCCCTGTGTCCTGTGCATGTGTCCCTGTGTCCTGTGCAGCCTACCTGTGTCCTGTGCATGTGTCCCTGTGTCCTGTGCAGCCTACCTGTGTCCTCTGCATGTGTCCTGTGCAGCCTACCTGGGTCCTGTGCATGTGTCCTGTGCAGCCTACCTGTGTCCTGTGCATGCCTCCATGTGCCGATCTGCAGCCTCCATGTGCCGCTCTGCATCCACCGATCAGCGTGTGATAACATCATTCTGCAGCCATTCCACTGTTCAAAAGCCGCGCCTCCTCCTCATCTGTGATAGGCAGAACACTCCATTTCCCAGCAGTCAGCGGTCAGCCTATCACGGACATTCTCTCATCCTCATACCACGGACGAGGATGAAAGAATGTCCGTGATAGGCTGTACACTGACTGCTGGGAAATTGAATGTTCTGCCTATCATAGACGAGGAGGAAGCGTGGCTTTTGAACAGTGGAATGGCCGCCGTCTGTCTGCATGACACGCTGATCATGTAGGCAGACGGCGGTGACTCGAGTATAAGACGAGGGGGGCACTTTCAGCCCAAAAAAAAAAGGGCTGAAAATCTCGACTTATACCCAAGTATATACGGTACATGAGCTACATTAAGAAAATAAACTATTTATGTAAAACTATCTGCTGTGTCTGAGCTCAAGCACACCAAGCACTACCCTGGGAAAAAACCTTGTTATGCATCAACAGACAGAACATGACAATTTATATTTTGCACGAGCTGATGATCTGTGACTGTGGACCTTAGCTGATTGGGAGTGGTTCTTAATTTAGTCTCCTCATCTCAAAAAATAAATAAAATAGATAAAATAAAAGATATAATACAGCCAACAGTATCTGGTGCTGATACTGTTATCGCGAGTCCCCAGATGCAATAATTGTTGACAGAATATAATATTGAACACCCAGATATATGAGGTCAATAGATAAGAAATTCCATCTTGCTGAGCGATTTACTCTCTGTATTCAGTAAAGAGATGGCAGGAGCTCAAGCAGCACCCAGAAAAGACCAGCGCTGACTACATGTAGCAAGGGCTACTACAGTAAGGTGAGCAGATTTTCAAAATGAAATCCATGGACACCCTACTGACCATAGACACGTTTATTAGGGGCCTGGCAGGGTCAGAACATGGGGTGGGCATAACAGCAGGCTGCAAAGTGTGCCACACTTAATGTTGTGAGACGGTCTTGAAGGGGCTTATTTTCTCTGGGTTAGGAGGGTAGGTCCAGGTGTGCACTGCCAGTCATCGTCACAAGCAAGGACAAGGAGGCTGATAACCCATATCCTGACCTCCCACAATGAAGTCTGCACAAGCTGAGAGGGAGGGACTGGGAAAACTACATGTCAACATGTGAGGTCATCAATAACCACGGACACAGCTGGAAGCAGCCACACCCCTTACACCCCTTGTGATAGCTATAAAGTTTAAAAAATATATATATGTGGGGTCTTCAAAATGTTTCCGCACTTTTATATTTTCCTTGGAAATGGTTGAGGGCGGAGGGGTTTTGTTGATGGCATTAAAAAGTCAGTAGGCTGCTTTCCAACAACCTATTCACCTCCCATCCCTCCGTCTGAAGCCAATATTGTTAGCATCTATAGCCGGTTCATGTTTACGTTGTGTCCTGACTTTTTCTCATGACTAGTTATCCAATAATTGACCTGAAATTCCTTATCCCTTGTATACTTTGCTCCAGTTGTAACATCTGACTTGTTGTAACAAATGTACAGCATGTGAAGGTGATTATGTAGTATATAAAGTTGGGCCAACGGTTCGGCCCAAGCATAAGTTTGGGCCGAACTTTGGCTGTTTGCCTCGTTTGGGGAACACCCGAATTTGCAGGGTGTTCGGCGACTGTTTGCCCCGCCAAACACCCTGCAATGCATTACATGCTGCACAGTGCATTCTGCGACCTGATTGGGCAAAACGTTGCCCAATCAGGGCACAGTAAAAGCTAGTTGCTAAGGATCTAGGTCGTGAAGCTGACCACGGAATCCTAAACTACCGATGAGTCATCAGCTGTCAACGGGCTTCCCCGCTGACAGCTGACTAAAAAAAAACATTTGCCGGTAAAGCCAGAGAGTGCTCCCCCTCCTGAACCATACCGGGCCACATGCGCCCAAGATGGGGGGTAGGTGGTTTGGGTCAGGGGCACCCCTGTTACACCCATACATGCCCTATATAAAAAGCTCAGTGTAGGGAAAGCATGTATGTAAACATCAATTACACCACACATGTGAGGTATTGTCCCATATGTTGGAGTGAGAGCAATAGTTCTCGGGCCATAATTCACAATGAACTCTAAACTGTTAACCCAAGGCTTTTGAAGTGTCGCCTATAGAGAATTTTGGGCACTATGGTTTTTTGCAATTCCATGGGCGTGTGCAAATTTAAGACCTGACATGTTTAGTAATTATTTACTTGATGCCCAGTCTTTTATATTTTACCAAACAAAGGTGAATCATATTGTTTTTGCGATAAACTTTGTCTGTATTGTCTCCTGAAAATATATGTTTGATAAATAACTGTGCAAATAGCATGCAAGAAAAAAAATGCAACTACCACCATTTTATTGTCCAGGATCTTTGCTTTCAAAAAATGTATATATTTTTTTTTTAACGGGGATATGATCACCATGTATAAATTCATAAGGGGGATATGATCACCATGTATAAATACATAAGGGGGGATATGATCACCATGTATAAATAAATAAGGGGGGATATGATCACCAGGTATAAATACATAAGGGGGGATATGATCACCATGTATAAATTCATAAGGGGGATATGATCACCATGTATAAATACATAAGGGGGGATATGATCTCCATCTGAAAATACATAAGGGGGGATATGATCACCATGTATAAATAAATAAGGGGGGATATGATCTCCATGTATAAATACATAAGGGGGGATATGATCACCATGTATAAATAAATAAGGGGGGATATGATCACCAAGTATAAATACATAAGGGGGGATATGATCTCCATGTATAAATACATAAGGGGGGATATGATCACCATGTATAAATAAATAAGGGGGGATATGATCACCAAGTATAAATACATAAGGGGAATATGATCACCATGTATAAATACATAAGGGGGGATATGATCTCCATGTATAAATACATAAGGGGGGATATGATCACCATGTATAAATAAATAAGGGGGGATATGATCACC
The DNA here is from genome assembly GCA_037953035.1 of Aquarana catesbeiana. Lineage (NCBI taxonomy): Eukaryota > Metazoa > Chordata > Amphibia > Anura > Ranidae > Aquarana > Aquarana catesbeiana. The sequence goes on along the minus strand of JBBHAA010001424.1, from coordinate 724,002 downwards.
AAGTATAAATACATAAGGGGGGATATGATCACCATGTATAAATTCATAAGGGGGATATGATCACCATGTATAAATACATAAGGGGGGATATGATCTCCATGTGTAAATACATAAGGGGGGATATGATCACCATGTATAAATAAATAAGGGGGGATATGATCACCAGGTATAAATACATAAGGGGGGATATGATCACCATGTATAAATTCATAAGGGGGATATGATCACCATGTATAAATACATAAGGGGGGATATGATCTCCATGTGAAAATACATAAGGGGGGATATGATCACCATGTATAAATACATAAGGGGGGATATGATCACCATGTATAAATACATAAGGGGGGATATGATCACCAGGTATAAATACATAAGGGGGGATATGATCACCATGTATAAATTCATAAGGGGGATATGATCACCATGTATAAATACATAAGGGGGGATATGATCTCCATGTATAAATACATAAGGGGGGATATGATCACCATGTATGAATACATAAGGGGGATGTGATCACCATGTAAAAATACATAAGGGGGATGTGATCTCTATGTGTAAATACATAAGGGGGATGTGATCTCCATGTATAAATACATAAGGGGGATGTGGTCTCCATGTATAAATACATAAGGGGGGATATGATCACCATGTATAAATACATAAGGGGGATGTGATCTCCATGTATAAATACATAAGGGGGATGTGATCTCCATGTATAAATACATAAGGGGGGGTATGATCTCCACGTATAAATATATAGGTGGTCCATACAGACTTGACCGGTGTCAAGTTCTTCACTTTAGGGTCAACCCAATGGACTAGGGGGCACTCTTTACATATATGATGACACATAGATGCCCCTCAGGAATTTCTTCTGGCCAGCTCAGTAGATTTCTTCAACTATGAGCTGGTCGCCTTCCTCAACACACAAAATACAACCCCTGGCAAAAATTATGGAATCACCAGTCCCTGAGGATGTTCCTTCAGTTGTTTATTGTTGTAGAAAAAAAAGCAGATCACAGACATGGCCAAAAACTAAAGGCATTTCAAATGGCAACTTTCTGCCTTTAAGAAACACTAAAAGAAATCAAGAAAAATAATTGTGGTGGCCAGTAACAGTTAGATTGATAGAACAAGCACAGGGAATAAATTATGGAATCACTCAACTCTGAGGAAAAAATTATGGAATCACCCTGTAAATTTTCATTACAAACACTAACACCTGCATCAGATTAAATCTGCTTGTTAGTATGTAGGTAAAAAGGAGTGATCACACCTTGGAGAACTGTTGCAACAAGTGGACTGACATGAAGCATGGCTCCAACACTAGAGATGTCAATTGAAAAAAAGGAGAGGATTATCAAACTCCTTAAAGAGGGTAAATCATCACGCAGTGTTGCACAAGATGTTGGTTGTACACAGTCGGCTGTGTCTAAAACATGGACCAAATACAAACAACATGGGAAGGTGGTTAAAGGCAAGCATACTGGTAGACCAAGGAAGACATCAAAGCGTCAAGACAGAAAACTTAAAGCAATATGCCTTGAAAACAGAAAATGTACAACAAAACAAATGAGGAACAAATGGGAGGAAACTGGAGTCAACATCTGTGACTGAACTGTAAGAAATCGCCTAAAGGAAATGGGATTTACATACAGAAAAGCTAAAAGAAAGCCATCTCTAACACCTAAACACAAAAAAACAAGGTTACAATGGGCTAAGGAAAGGCAATCGTGGACAGTGGATGATTGGATGAAAGTCATATTCAGTGATGAATCTCGAATCTGCATTGGGCAAGGTGATGATGCTGGAACTTTTGTTTGGTGCCGTTCCAATGAGATTTATGCAGATGACTGTCTGAAGAAAACATGCAAATTTCCACAGTCAATTATGATATGGGGCTGCATGTCAGGTAAAGGCACTGGGGAGATGGCTGTCATTAAATCTTCAATAAATGCACAGGTTTACATTGAAATTTTGGACACTTTTCTTATCCCATCTATTGATATGGAAGAGCCCTGGGGCCATCATAAAAAAAAAACAGAATTCTGAGTTTGAAACTCAGAATTCTGAGATTGAAATTCAGAAATGTAAGTTTAAAAAAAAATTCTACAGAATTCTGAGATTCAAAGTCAGAATTCTGAGTTTCAAAGTCAGAATTCTGAGTTTCAAAGTCAGAATTCTGACTTTGAAACACAGAATTCTGACTTTGAAACTCAGAATTCTGACTTTTAATCTCAGAATTCTGACTTTTAATCTCAGAATTCTGACTTTGAATCTCAGAATTCTGACTTTCAAACTCAGAATTCTGTAAAAAAAAAAAAAATTTTTTTTTTCAAACTCATAATTCTGTTTTTTTTTTTTTTTATGATGGCCCCAGGGCTCTTCCATATATTGAAAGGATGTTTGGGGATGATGAAATCATTTATCAAGATGATAATGCATCTTGCCATAGTGCAAAAGCTGTGAAAAAATTCCTTGAAGAAAGACACATAAGGGCAATGTCATGGCCTGCAAACAGTCCGAATCTCAATCCAATTAAAAATCTGTGGTGGAAGTTAAAGAAAATGGTCCATGACAAGGCTCCAACCTGCAAAGATGATTTGGCAACAGCAATCAGAGAAGGCTGGAGCCAGATTGATGAAGAGTTCTGTTTATCACTCATTAAGTCAATGCATCAGAGACTACAAGCAGTTATAAAAGCCAGAGGTGGTGCAACAAAGTACTAGTGATGTGTTGGAGTGTTATTTTGTTTGTTTGTTTTTCATGATTCCATAATTTTTTACTCAGAGTTGAGTGATTCCATAATTTATTCCCTGTGCTTGTTTTATAAATCTAACTGTTACTGGTCACCACAATTATTTTTCTTGATTTCTTTTAGTGTTTCCTAAAGCCAGAAAGTTGCCATTTGAAATGCCTTTAGTTTTTGGCCATGTCTGTGATCTGCTTTTTTTCTACAACAATAAACAACTGAAGGAACATCCTCAGGGACTGGTGATTCCATCATTTTTCCCAGGGGTTGTATAACTGGATACTAGCATTTTATAGGTAAAGGAAGGAATTTATTTTCCCCAGCTGGAGCAAATTGGATCATGCTTTATATAGGTTTTTTTTGCCTTTCCCTGGATTAGCTGTGAGTTTAGGATTCTGTATAAAGAGGTCTTCTATTTATTTATTCAGTTTTTTTTCCTATTGGTTGAACTAGATCTACTTGAGTCTTTTTACAACCTATGTAACAATATAACTTATAACCTTATATCTAATTAGGCAGAGAGAGAGAGAAAAGTTTAATAATTTTTCTCCCGGAGTTAAAATTTTAGGACTACCATCCACAGCACTATAATGATGTAGTGACCTATTGGTGGGAAACAGCAACAACCCTTCTTTTGCTATTCCCTCTAAGTCCCCCACACCCCCCCCCCCCCCCTTCTATCCTTTCTGCATTCTGCCTTATTATTGAAGAAAATATCACCGGGTAAAGTGAAAATGAAATCTTCCCCATCACATCCAATGACCAGGAAAATAAAATGAAAGCCGTCCACTTACAGATGAAGATGATCGGAGCCAGACGAGGCATGGTAACCGCTCCGTATGAGATACTGATACTGTGCTGAGATAATGAACAACTTCCTCTTTTTAGTCAAACACTGAGTTTGGTCTTACAATAGAAAAATGTGTTGGCAGGAGGTGGAAATTCTATTCACACTTTTTAAGACAAAAGAGGAAATTGGTGTGCACCCACTAGTAAATTCAGCAATGCTAGATCACAGTTCAAATATATGATGGGCTGTATTTATTTCAGATAATCTTTACAGAGAAATATATGGGAGCTTCTATCACGGACCCCCTTCTGAACACCCAGTGGCTGCCATGTTGGTTCCTGGCTTCAATACTTCCTAAGTTACTGATACAGAACAAGTATGCTAAACAGCGGAAAGCAAAGCAATGTCAGAAGTCCTTATCTGCATCCTTGTTCTGAATTAGGCTGGCCATAGATTATATACTTTTCTTTCCTTCAACCATGGTTTGAAGGAAAGAAAATAGCTTGAATCCCCCATCAACACAGTCCGTGTGAGTAGGGTCGCCACCTTTTCTTCAAGCCAAACCTGAACACTTTAGCGGCTCACAGCAAAAAAAATTTTTTAAGGGGGAATGCTGTGGACTCTGGTGTAAAGGGGAACTCTATGTAAGGGTGTTTCTGCTCACCAAACCTCTCACTTACATCAGAGTTCTCAGCATTTCCCCTTAAATCAGGGTTCCCAAATACCCCCTTAAATCAGAGTCCACAGGGCATCCCTTACATCTGAGTCCCTCTTACTTTAGTGTATTCACTCACTTGGAGGCAAGAGAGAGAAGGGAGGGTGGGGGGAGAATTCAGTCACAGACATTAGATGGTTTGCTCACTCTCCCAAGGATGGAGGCTCAGGTATCGACACCTTTCATCCATGATGTATCTGCCGGTTGCTGAACTTCAGATTTCCAGCCCACACATCTCTTTCCAGAGGACCAGAACACCGGGGATTGGAGTGTGCATGGGCACCGAGGTGTAGGGGTGGCAGGAGAAGGAGCAGATCAAGCCTTCTCTCCTCTCCTCTCCTGTCCATGTATGGGAATGGGTCCTGTGCACACCCCTATGCACTCGGCGGTTGTGGTACTTGGTTACTTGGGGAGCCAGAGTCCATTATGAATATTGTGTCCGGGTTTCAGGAGGTCTGAAACCCGGACATACAATTCAAAACCCGAACTGTCTGGGTGAATCCTGGACAGGTGGCAACCCTAAGTATGAGGTTTTCCCACTATCAGAATACAATGATCACTGCTGGAGGCTATATCCTACTAAACTGGCCAAATTTTGATCCGTATTTATGGTCGGCTTTAGTTACTTTAAGGAATGAAGCCAGAAAATCAGTGTAGCACACCCCACGTAGGACCTGCAGATGAAAGGGATCCCCCACTCTTGCCCAGCCAGGCACACCGAATCTTCACAGTCACACAGAGTCAGAGAACTTGGATAGGGATGGGAGATTATGGGATGCCTACTTGACTTCAACAAAATCTTCAGGGACAACTTCCTATATACATTCTATATACAGTCTCCTCCTGCACACTCTTTGTTCCTCTCTTCCTCTGTACAGCTCCTGCTGGTTCACTCTTGGTGGAACTGACAGGACCCTTGTCAGCTCAGTAGCAGCCCATTACAGGCAGTAACACAAAGTCCCTTAAAATAGCACACTTAGAGTGAAACAGCTTCCCTTTGTGGCCTCTGATCCCAGTACCACTTCTTCAGGCAATGCCATCCCTCCTGGTTGCATCTGCCCCTTTCACCAGCCCTCCTAGCTGCCTGTCTACACCAGTCTGTCCGCCTGACTCTTCCTCAGCCCACCCAGCTGACTCTCAGGAGATCTCTCAGGGAATGGGCTGAAGACTTATGCACACCACTGTCTTCAAGGGAGACTGACTACATGTGGCAGTCTCTCCCCTTTGTTAGTCCCTAACAGTGTTGCGCTACTCACTCTGTCCTCACTTGCTCCCGTGCCTCCAGGAAATATTCCTTCCTCGTGTTTTTGGCAGGATCCTTCCAGCACCTGAGCCCTGGCCCAAGGCAGGACACCCCCCTCCCAGACTAGGGGTACCCCTCAGGGCCATCAACAGCCTCCTCAACTCTGTGTCTTTATCTTCCACCTGACTACCCTTGCTGGCATGGCCCATGTCTATTTATGAGGTAAGCTCTGCCCCCTGACAGCCCACTACTGGAAATTGGTTGAGGCCTCATAAATATGCAAGGCAGCTCCTCTTAACCCCCACCCTCTAGTTCTAGAAGATTCTCCAACCTTCTAGACCAGGGGGAGGCACAAGAGAGCTGCCAGGATGAGTCACCCAGCCCTGAACTCTAATAAACCCTGACCCGATTAAGACTCATCAGCTTAACTGTGAGTCAGTGTATGGTTTACCAACACTTACTTCTAGCACACACTAGAGGGTGCTATATCAGTACAATGGTTTACAGGATTAGTGGCAGAAGAGACATGACCCCTACAATATACACATATCACTAGCCAGGTTACACCTTCATTGTATGCAACTAGTCCGTAATGCATGTGTATAACTCATCAGTAGGGATGAGCCGAACACCCCCCGGTTCGGTTCGCACCAGAACCTGTGAACGGACTGAAAATTTGCACGAACGTTAGAACCCCATTGACGTCTATGGGACTCGAACGTTCGAAATCAAAAGTGCTCATTTTAAAGGCTAATTTGCATGGTATTGTCCTAAAATGGGTTTGGGGACCCGGGTCCTGCCGAAGGGGACATGTATCAATGCAAAAAAAACTTTTAAAAACGGCCGTTTTTTCAGAAGCAGTGATTTTAATGATGCTTAAAGTAAAAAAAAAAAAAAAAAAAAGTGAAATATTCCTTTAAATATCGTACCTGGGGGGTGTCTATAGTATGCCTGTAAAGTGGCGCGTGTTTCCCGTGTTTAGAACAGTCCCTGCACAAAATGTCATTTTTAAAGGAAAAAATCTCATTTAAAACTGCTTGCGGGTTTAATGTAACGTCGGGTCCTGGTAATATGGATGAAAATCAGTGAGACAAACGGCATGGGTACCCCCCAGTCCATTACCAGGCCCTTTGGGTCTTGTATGGATATTAAGAGGAACCCCGCACCCAAATTAAAATAAGGAAAGGTGTGGGGCCACCAGACCCTATATACTCTGAACAGCAGTATACAGGCTGTAGGTTTGTTGTTAAGTAGAATCTCTCTGTAATTTTGAACGGGTACATTTTTAACGTGTTTAGCTCCAGCCAAAAAATCTTTTTTAAATGATTATATTTTCTGCCCTGCTTTAGAATGAAGAACATCCAACACTTCCTTATTTTCTTCAGAAGCTCTGGTATGATTGAACAATTGATCAATATTTTTCAAATAAAGAGGTAACATAATTTGCCTGTAAAAATAGGAATTTACCCCCAGAAGGTAAAGGGGCTTTGGAGGCAGCAGATAACAATGGAGATGTTGTATGGTATAAAAAGTAGCTTTATTAATGCATGAAACATCGGAGTAAAAACATGAACTGTGTACATCGAGCTATAAAAAGGGCACAAAAGTATATATACATAAGTATTGTGTTGAAAAAGCGCTTGGATATGACTGACGCGTTTCGCCCCCATCGGGTCTTCCTCAGAGGAAATGCATGCACTGTAGGAGAATTTTGTATACATGAAACAATAGTACCAATAAGGTTGTCAATGCTTGTAAATAATGAGCACAGTTATATATGATAAAACTTTGTGAGCATAATTACCCAAGGGTATGCCTATAGCTGTATCTTCTGAGCTTGCGATTTTAGAAGTCGCCGCCACCATCAGATTTAGACACCAAGGCCCCACGGTCAGCCACCACCCCAAGGGGGGGAGCTTGAGCAGCAGCTGTGCGACTTACGATGGCTTACACTTAGGAAGAACCCCCACACCTGGTAAGGAGCATGTGCATCAGCAGCACCTGCGATCTAAACACCAAGCAGCGACATAAGTAGAAGCATGTAGAGGTTTTTTAGAAAATTTATATCGATCAATGATAAAAGTATCAAGATATTTATAAAATTTATCTACAGGCTGGTGGGCCTAAATTGTATCAGAGTAAAGATCTTTATATATTTTAGTCAAGGTTTTTAAAGCAGGTGTATGAGCATTGCCTAAAAAGGAAAAATAAAATGAAGAATATATATGCAGACCAATTTGAGGAAATGGAAAGGAGCAAGAAGGAACAAGGAAGAAAAAAAGGGGGAAAGGGGAGGAGTGGGGGGGGGGGGAGCAGGGGGGGAGAAGGAAAAAAGGGAAAGGCAATGAAAGTGGGGGAGGAAGGGACATGGGAAGAGGGGCAAGGAAAGAAAAACAAATGGGGGACCAGGGGGAAAGAGGAAAAAAGGAGGGGAAAGAACAGAAGGGGAACAAAGAAAAAACAGGGGAAGGAAAAGGAAAGGGGAAAAAAAAAAAAGGAAGGAAGGAAGAAAGGATAGAAAAAGAAAAGAAAGAAAGGGATGGTCAGAGGTGAACAGGGGGAGAGGGAAGGGTTAAATGGATGGGGGAGGTGCTGAAGAAAAAAGTGCTGAACAAGTGCAATGGCTGGAAGAAATTGTGATATATTAGAGGGAGACTGCTAAAAAGGAAACAAATGAGAATATCGTGCAAATGAGTGAGAAATGAAAAAAGGAATTTAGTGCAATTAAGTGATAAGTGGGTGATGGAGGAAAACTATAGCAGTGTGTGAGGGTAATTGTATAATGAGTGACAAATTGTGAAAGTGTTTAGAATGCAAATCTGAGATTTACCTCTGAGTGCCAGACAAACGGCAGTGCTCCATGTGCAAAAAAACAATCTGGGAAGTTGCACCAAAGAGGATGTTGTGGCTGTGTATGAAATTGCAAGATATGTTACAATCGGGCTAACAGTGCAAGAGTTAGTCTAATATGGAAGTTGATAAATACCTGAGTTTCAGGAGCTTCTTATGGAAGTAGTGTTTCCTGATAGAGCTTTGGGTATCAAATGCAGATCCCTTGTGGGGGACCTGCAGTCTTTAAAAGTAACGGCCTCTGGTTTTGATTGGTTGCTGATGATAGATCGCAGGTGTGTGCCGGTCACCCCCACCCTAATCACCTGTGCGGAAGTAGTGCTGACTGTCAGCACTCCATGTATATGTCACCCGGCATTCCGAAGAACAGAGTTCCGGCTCCGCCGCCCTTCCGACGTAATAGCGTGGCATCCTGACATCGCGTGCATGCGTGCGCCCCGGAATGCACACGCAGGCACGGGAATGGTGCCCGGAGGGGTTCGGAATGGCGCTGGCAGGGGGAGTACACGTGCCTGAGGGTCAAGCCCTCTGATGGTCGTGTGTATAAGCGCAGATAACTACGCTTGTCTCCCCCTGCCAGGAAGAGGCTTAGCACTGCAACCGCCACCCCCCCCATGTAGGGGGGGCGGTCGAACCGGTGGACCAGATGTGGACCTGAATGGAAAGGGCATGCAAGACACACATATACCCTATAACAGATTGATTTAAAGGCATTTGGGATATTGAGTATCAGCCCATAACCGATGGAATCATTCTATTTGTTACAGCAATTATAACCACATATTTAGATTCATCCCGAGGGCATGGAATAAGAATATTTGTTCTAGACACTGAGAGCTTATTGGCTCATAGTTCAGGAGTCCCTGCATTTGTTAACGCATCATCTCCTTCTATTGCAAAATTATTTGTGCTAATCTTCCACCTAATTTGCCTGTATCCCTTTATTCAGTTTTGTTTAAAGAAACATGATAAGTAACAGCTACTATTACCGTATACTGTACATCAGTCCAAAGTCCAGTATACTCATCACCAGTCCAAAGCACATGCTGCCATTTTTCTGCACGCTGCATATGTTTTCATGCATAGGACATGGAAACAATTCTAAGTAACTTAACTATGCATAGGTACTGGGGTGCAGAAAAATGGCAGCTGTTGGAGAAGGGCTGGAGAGCTGTACAATAATGAGTGTCTGCAGGCAACTGGTGGAAATTTCTTGCACGTTTGAGGTTGTATTTCTGCAAATGGAGTTGGAGATTTGGTCAGGATCAATGGTGTCCTCAATGCTGAGAAATACAGGCAGATACCTATCCATCATGCTATACCATCAGGGAGGCGTGTGATTGGCCCCAAATTTATTCTGCAGTAGGACAACCACCCCAAATATACAGCCAGTAGGGATGGGCTATCTGTTCGAGTGGAACATGAGTTTGACTCGAACATTGGCTATTTGCCCATTCGCCGAACAGCGAACAATTTGGGGTGTTCGCTGCAAATTCGAAAAGCCACGGAACACCCTTTAAAAGTCTATGGGAGAAATCTAAAGTGCTAATTTTAAAGGTTAATATGCAAGTTATTGTCATAAAAAGTGTTTGGGGACCTGGGTCCTGCTCCAGGGGACATGGATCAATGCAAAAAAAAGTTTTAAAGTATAGTATGCCTGTAAAGTAGCGCATGTTTCCCGTGTTTATAACATTCCAAGAGCAAAATGACATTTATAAAGGAAAAAAAAGTCATTTAAAAGTGCTAGCGCTAGTGTCGGCTATTAATTAATTGTCGGTCCTGACAATACACATAAAAGTCATTGAAAGTCATTGAAAAATAAAAAAAAATGTGTGGGGGTCCCCCAAAATTCCATTACCAGGCCCTTCAGGTCTGGTATGGATATTAAGGGGAATTCTATGCCAAAATTAAAAAAAAAAATGGTGTGGGGTTTCCCCAAAAAATCCAAAGTGAATATTTCACTTTTACTGTTTCACTTTAAGCATTATTAAAATCACTGCTCCCGAAAAAACGGGCGTTTTTAAAACTTTTATTTGCATTGATCCATGTCCCCTGGGGCAGGACCCAGGTCCCCAAACACTTTTTATGACAATAGCTTGCATATTAACCTTGAAAATTAGCACTTTTGATTTTTCATGTACGTGTCCCATAGACTTTTACGGTGTTTGCGTGTTCGAACAAATTTTTTGCCTGTTCTCATGTTCTGGATGCAAACCGAACAGGGAGGTGTTCTTCCCATCCCTAAAAGCCAGTGTCATTAAGAACAATTTTCAGTGTAAAGAAGAACAAGGAGTCCTGGAAGTGATGGTTTGACCCCCACCGAGCCCTGATTTCACCATCATGGAGCCTGTCTGGAATGACATGAAGAAATAGAAGGATTTGAGACAGCCAACATCCACAGAAGATGTGTGGTTAGTTTTCCAAGATGTTTGGAACAACATACCTGCCAAGTTCCTTCAAAAACTATGTGCAAGTGTATCTAAAAAAATTGATTCTGTTTTGCAGGCAAAGGGTGGTCACACCAAATATTGATTTGATCTGCATTTCTCTTCTGTTCTTTTACTTCCCATTTTGTTAACTGATTTTGTTAACTGATAAAAAAAATAAACCAATAACACTTCTATTTCTGAAAGCATTCTTCATTACAGCATTTTTTACATCTGCCTAAACTGTGGTACAGTTGTACAAGTATGTGTGTGTATATATGTATGTATATATATATATATATATATATATAACAGGTGGTGCAGCGCTCAAATGAAAGCAACAATGAAAGTCCATAAAGAATTTAATCAATCTGAACAATCATATGTGATGTGACTTCATGCTGACATCTCAGTGACTTTCTGTGATCCCTCCACCAATGTAAAGGATGTCCTCTCACCTTATAGCAGGGACCCTTTGATTATAGAGGGTCAGAAGTGCTTTCCCTTACGGGTCATATGCGGATGATGTACGACAGATCCAGATCAGTCAAACAGCATGACAAAGGCAAGCATATGGCAGCATATGACGCTCTCCCAGCGTTTACAGTTTATATGGAACAGAAAGAGTACAACATAGTGCTCTCCATAAACTACAAATTTATTGACTAAAATAACTATAGCACTTACAGACAAGGCACTCATCCAGTGCCAGATATAGCAGCATGTAGCGTCTATGGGAAAAAGAGATGCGTGATGGCCGCGGGTGACGTCACGACGCTTCCTTCTTCCGAACACGTTGCGTCCCAATGGACGGGGACTTCATACGCTACATGCTGCTATATCTGGCATACTGACAGAAGCACTCAAGCGAAGTGAGGGACGTTACGGGCACCAACGGGCATTGCGGATGACATTCCTGGGAGAGCGGCCCCAGGAGCAATGGGTGACTGAGTTGGACAGGCTGGTCCAGCAGGAGATAGAGCTGGACAATCATTATCGGGCTCTGCAATGGCACGCAGAGGAGGGATATTTAAGGGAGACAACAGAATGCTCTCTTCAGTCTCCACCTGTATACCCCAGGGATGCTGGGCAGTGGGCCCAGATCCCCAACAGCATGACAGAGTCAGCCCAGTCACCCTGTCTTCTCTCCAGCGGTAGAAAGGACTCCAGGGAGAAGGGCCAGTCCAGGCCTCTCCCCAGTGGCAGATATGTTCTCTGAGAGAGGCAGAGGTTGGCTGGGTGAGTAATGCTTTGTTTGGAACAATTTATTTGGGGTACTGTGTGGGTACAGGCATTAGAGGACTGGAACTACTTACTAACTTCGGAGTCAATCCGTCTGGGGTCTCCTCCTGTGTTAGTCTTCTGCCGAAAGGGGAGAGATGTGACGGGAGGGCCCGTGGAACTCAGAATCCCTTGGAAAGTAGGGGATGTCCTTGTTTCAGCTCCCCATATACATCTTATGTCTAAGTCACCCTGTGCTATCCTGGCACAGGGTGAGTGAGAAAATATATCTTGGACTACTTAAAATGGGACAGTAATATTTGTCCACAATATCTCCCAGGATTTATGTAGAGACTATTATTGGTTTGGTTGATTCTAAACTCAACCTGTTAATTAAGTGAGCAGATCACATTAGCCTCCAGGACTGGCTAGGAGACGAACTGTTGATGACTCAGCTGAGGAGGGGGGAGATTGTTGTTTGTATTGTTAATTGTAATTAGCTCCAGCTATTGTGTTTATACTACTGTGTGAAGCTCGGTGCCCACAAGTCTGTCATCTGGTCTGGGTAAATTTTTTAGTAAATTAGCTCATGTTAATTAGGTTAGCTTTGAGTCAGCCTGCTGTATAAATGTGTGTGAGATCTCAAATAAAGAGTTAGACCTGATGTACTCCAAGACTGGTGTTGTCTAGTTCTTGGGGGTTCCTATAGCTGGATCCATTGGACTCGTGTTCCAGAACTTAGGAAGCGGTATACTGACGGAAGCACTCAATCGAAGTGATGCACGTTCCGTGCCAGATATACAGCAACGTTTTGGAGCCACACAGGGCCCCTTTGTCAAGCAAGGTCACTTGCCTGATGAAGTGGCCGTGCGTGGCTCCAAGGCGGTGCTGTATATCTATCAAGTGACCATGAAATAAAGCTTTTGACCCTTTGGAGGAATCCTTGGTGTGCTGATGATATATTCTTCACTTGGATTTCTGGTAACTGTCTTGGATCAAATATATATATTAGGTAGATTATTTTACTTTCCCACTCAAAACAGGAGAGAGTATTATTAGGACAAAGCAGTAACATAGAAGATCAAGAGCAGAAAAAAGACCAAGTGGTCTATTTAGTCTACCCTAACTTATTTATTTTCATTCTTTTTTTTTTAGTAAAGATCTATGTCTGTCTAAAGCATTTTTGAATCCTTTTACTCTTGACTATTGTTACATGCACATGGCTCAAGTCCATGACTTGGCAAACCAACCTGAGTTCAGGGATCAATGGGAGCACCCTACAAACCACAAGGCATGTACAGGCACCATTGGATGCCCACATTAAATTTAAGTGCTCATTTTTTACCTAAATCCTAGAAGTGAACATGAAATATGTTTTAGGTAATCTTAAAGTGGTTGTAAATTCAGAAGGTTTTTTTTATCTTAATGCATTCTATTCTATGTGCAGCAGCCCCCCTAATACTTACCTGAGACCATCTCGAACCAGTGATGATGTTTGAGAGACTCGGCTGCCTTGGGCTCTCCCTGGCACTGTGCCATTGGCTCTGGCTGCTCCTGTCAGTCAGTGAGCCAATAAGAAAATCGAGGGGATGGGGCCGAACCACGGCTCTGTGTCTGAATGGACACACAGAGCAGCAGCTTGGCTCTGGTGCCCCTTTAGCAAGCTGCTGGCTGTGGGGGCACTTGGCAGGAGGGAGGGGCCAGGGGCGCCAGCGGAGGACCTGAGAACAGGAGGATCCAGGCTTCTCTGTGCAAAACTACATAATTTCAGTCAGGTCCATAAATATTGGGACATCAACACAATTCTAATCTTTTTGGCTCTATATTCCACCACAATGGATTTGAAATGAAACAAACAAGATTTGCTTTAACTGCAGACTTTCAGCTTTAATTTGAAGGTATTTACATCCAAATCAGGTGAACGGTGTAGGAATTACAACAGTTTGTATATGTGCCTCCCACTTTTAAAGGGACCAAAAGTAATGGGACAGATTAACAATCATCCATCAAACTTTCACTTTTTAATACTTGGCTGCAAATCCTTTGCAGTCAATTACAGCCTGAAGTCTGGAATGCATAGACATCACCAGATGCTGGGTTTCATCCCTGGTGATGCTCTGCCAGATCTTTACTGCAACTGTCTTCAGTTCCTGCTTGTTCTTGGGGCATTTCCCCTTCAATTTTGTCTTCAGCAAGTGAAATGCATGCTTAAACGGATTCAGGTCAGGTGATTGACTTGGTCATTGCATAACATTCCACTTCTTTCCCTTAAAAAACTCTTTGGTTGCTTTCGCAGTATGCTTCGGGTCATTGTCCTTCTGCACTGTGAAGCGCCGTCCAATGAGTTCTGAAGCATTTTGCTGAATATGAGCAGATAATATTGCCCGAAACACTTCAGAATTCATCCTGCTGCTTTTGTCAGCAGTCACATCATCAATAAATACAAGAGAACCAGTTCCATTGGCAGCCATACGTGCCCACGCCATGACACTACCACCACCATGCTTCACTGATGAGGTGGTATGCTTTGGATCATGAGCAGTTCCTTTCCTTCTCCATACTCTTCTCTTCCCATCATTATGGTACAAATTGATCTTGGTCTCATCTGTCCATAGGATGTTGTTCCAGAACTGTGAAGGCTTTTTTAGATGTTGTTTGGCAAACTCTAATCTGGCATTCCTGTTTTTGAGGCTCACCAATGGTTTACATTTTGTGGTGAACCCTCTGTATTCACTCTGGTGAAGTCTTCTCTTGATTGTTGACTTTGACACACATACACCTTCCTCCTGGAGACTGTTCTTGATCTGGCCAACTGTTGTGAAGGGTGTTTTCTTCACCAGGGAAAGAATTCTTCGGTCATCCACCACAGTTGTTTTCCGTGGTCTTCCGGGTCTTTTGGTGTTGCTAAGCTCAGTTGATTTGGCCACATCTAATGTTTTTGCTATCTCTCTGATGGGTTTGTTTTGTTTTTTCAGCCTAATGATGGCTTGCTTCACTGATAGTGACAGCTCTTTGGATCTCATATTGAGAGTTGACAGCAACAGATTCCAAATGCAAATAGCACACTTGAAATGAACTCTGGACCTTTTATCTGCTCCTTGTAAATGGGATAATGAGGGAAAAACACACACCTGGCCACAGAACAGCTGAGCAGCCAATTGTCCCATTACTTTTGGTCCCTTAAAAAGTGGGAGGCACATATACAAACTGTTGTAATTCCTACACTGTTCACCTGATTTGGATGTAAATACACTCAAATTAAAGCTGAAAGTCTGCAGTTAAAGCACATCTTGTTCGTTTCATTTCAAATCCATTGTGGTGGTGTATAGAGCCAAAAAGATTAGAATTGTGTCGATGTCCCAATATTTATGGACCTGACTGTATAACATGTTTATTATTTTTAAAGAAAAAAAAACTGAGACTTTAGTATCACTTTTGTTGAGTTATTTTGAGGGGACAGCAATAATTAGTTGCTTAAGGTCTACCAACCAGGGTCACCAATAGGGGGGGTACCACCGGTCCTCCAGTAGGGGGCCCAGGCACACAGGGCAGCCCGGACAGCAAGGGGATCGGTGCTGCAGGTGGTAACAATTGCAGAACGATCCCCTCTGCAGCAGCTGAAAGCTGGTTTCTCCTCCTCTACCTCCCACCGGCTTTGGGCTGCTAGAGGGAGAGGCACAGACCAGTGTAACAATTAATAGCGCTGCTCATCTGAGTGGAATGGAGTGACTGCTGATAAGTTGCTCCACCTCCTGCCACCTCCTTAGCCAATCAAAATTCCTCTGTAACCCGTCCTCTACGTAGCCAGAAGAAGCTGGTGACCAGAGCAGGGCTGGATGGGCTCGGGATGAAGAGGATCTGACATACCTGAGTATGAAGAAGGTATGATCACATTTAGATCAAACAGATCACACAGCGCCCACACAGGGCTCTACACAAATAGCTCTATAGAAACAGCTGATGATCATCACTAACAACATATCACACACTCACATGTAATGCCGGCTGCAGAATTCTAATCATCATCATCATCGGTGTGTTCTCCCATCCTGTGTGCATATTAGGCAGTAAACACACTAATCAGGGAATGACTTTCCCTTGGTCTTCTCACAATGCTTCTTATTTTTGTTTTTATTTACACTGCAAACTGCACAAAGGATGGGTGAACACACTGATGATGATGATTGGACTTCTGGAAGACGCTGCAGTCGGCATTACATGTGAGTGTGTGACATGTTTTTAGTGATGATCTTTAGCTGTTTCTATAGAACTATTTGTAAGAAAGAATAGACGGGGCACCAGCCTAGGTGTAGTAGTTTTAAATACAGTTTTAATATAAAAAAATGTATATATATATATATATATATATATATATATATATATATATATATATATATATATATATTAGCTACTCACAAATGTGGTGCTATATAAAGCATGTATCAAACAAATATCAGGATAGTTAGCATTGTCCCCGCATCTGTGGCAGATGGTGGACACTGTGAAGCCTGGTATATGTGTCTAGACCATAGACTGACAGTTGACAAGCTGACAACCAGCTGTGCCGGAGGTGCCATCCAATAGGAGACCACTGAATGGTCAGGTGACACCTTTCAAAGCTTCCGCTTCTTCTTCAGACCTCTGATTGAACCATTGCACAGAGCAGGTAAGTATAACATGGTTGTTGTTTTATTTAAAAAGAAAAACTCAAAGCTTTATAATCACTTTAATACTGTACATTCCAGAGGCATCAAAATAAAAAGTGCTCAAAGTTTTTGTTTTCTTTACAAATCAGTCACAGCATGGGTAGAAACGCCTGCCCCCGCCAGCATTCTGCAGAGTAGGATCTTAGTTGTATTGAAAAACAGGCCCAAAAGCCCAAATAAACTCACTTTAAATTCCAGGGACTTAGAGTGCGAATTCATTGGAAAGTACCCACAGCTTAAGTAGAAAAGTCTTACCCCTTCCAGCTGCTGCTGCAAAGAAAGCAGTGGTATCTCTGCAGAGGTTTAACCCCCTGAAGAGTCTGAGCTATCACCCTGCTAATTGGAAAGGTTTAGCTCTGAACCACAGAGGGGCATATTGGACTCACACCACAAGCTTCTTGCACCACATGCTGTCAGTGGGGATTATGGCATGTTTAGGGATTTGGTAGATATGGGCAGGTTGAAGATTCTGCACTGACTCCTGGACCAGTGTCCATACATGTACCAATGGTAAGGAAATGACTGTCATTGATCTATGTAAAGATGAACATTTTAGTCCATCCCAAGACATCACACTCTTCTTAGAATGAACCTTCCTAGTGTTGCTCGGCATTGAAATTCACTGGGAAGGCCAGTGTTCTGCTGTTTCTCCTTCCCCAGCTCTCTGAGCTCTTTATGCAGCTGAGAACAGAGGGTATGTGATCACTTATAAAAAGGGGGGAGGCATTTATAATTTTTTTTATATTTCTACACAAATGCTTTTCATCTCATTTCTATTTTAAACGGAATAGGTTGTTTTACAAGGTGAGGGTTCACAGATACTTTAATGGAGACTATGACTACTGGACTACAGTTCCCACAGACTCTGGTCCTAATGTAGGAGGGCTTTACTGTTTTCCCAGGGAAATCTTCCCAGAGTGAGAAAGTCCAGAGAGGATTGCAAAGGTGTACAGCCAGTGAGGGGGGCCAGAGAGGAGCTAAGAGGACCTGTGGCTGTGACTGTTTGCTCACATCAGGGAGAAAGGATGGACCTGCACTAGAGCTGCCAGTAGAGACTGAGAGAGGGAGACACTGCATCTTCAGGATTGGAGCTGAGAGACTACAGCCTTTGTGAGGAACCAGGACCTAGCATCTGGAATCTGCTGATTGCCAAGCCATTGGAATGAGACAAATCGCCTTCCAGGAAGTGGAGTGCTAAACTACCCATCCTAAATGCTGTTAGCTCATATAGAAGCTCTTATTTAGCAGCCTATCCCCTATCATAAACCTACATGCCTAAAAGGACACTGCACCACTTAAAGAAGGGCCCTGCTGAAATCTGGCCAAGGTTAATTACTAGGTGCCAGGTACTCTCTACCATCTCCAGGCGTACCCCAATACTAGAAGCCATATGCCCACCCTTTAGGGAGGTTGTATGTACAAGGTGTACACCAGGACCCTTTCTATTCCTCTGAACTGGTTTATGCTGTATAGAGACTCTAGTAAACCAGTTATAATTTATTTTAACCTTGCTGTAGTTCCTTTAAGTGTACGTTAATGGTTTGTTGCTCATTTTTCTATCATAGTGTTCCTATGTCTGTTCACTTATTTGTTTTGTTGATTTACACCTTGTTGCATTAAATTGCCTTAATACATTCAATCGATTTACTGACAAGCTGTCTGTGGTCTTATTCCTGTACATTCTTAGAGTGGTAGCCTGCTGACCTATAAGTCCACAGGTGTAAACGGCTTTTAGTCTATGACCAAGTGTGTCAGTGGGGACCGAGCAGTTAGGAGAGTTGTGGCATAGCAGAGGACCCATCATCACCAGTGGCTCCAATCCTGAGACGGGTGATCTGTCTATCAAAGTTTCCCGGACAAGGGGGAGGGGCTGTATTTGATAGCATGCGGCGGGGAACACAACTATTGAGATGAAAGCTGTTATGTTCCCTGTTCTCCTCTTTCTTCCTCAGGTAGGCTGCATTGGTGACACAGGCTGCATTGGGGACATGGGCTGTATTGGGGGCACAGGCTGTATTGGTGGCACAGGCTGCATTGGTGGCACAGGCCGCATTGGTGGCCGCAGGCCGCATTGGTGGATACAGACTGCATTGGTGGGCACAGGCTACATTGGTGGACACGGGCAGGCTGCATTGTTGGTCATGGATAAAGTTGTTGTTAATATTTATTTTTATAACTTAATTCTGCATAAAACATTTAAGTGTCATTTCATGAGATAATTTATGAGGACTTGTTTAGGGGTGGAATTAGGGGCGGGGCAGGGTAGGGGTTGAGCTGGGCAACTGGAGGCGAGTAACCTTTGAGGCCTGGCTAGTAGCTCAGGACTTGAAATTTTGAGCCCTGTATATATATATATATATATATATATATATATATATATATATATATATATATATACAGTATCTCACAAAAGTGAGTACACTCCTCCCCTTGGAGACTGGGCAGCAGGGCAGTATTCCAACATGATAACGACCCCAAACACACCTCCAAGATGAACACAGCCTTGCTAAAGATGCTGAGGGTAAAGGTGATGGACTGGCCAAGCATGTCTCCAGACCTAAACCCTATTGAGCACCTGTGAGGCATCCTCAAAAGGAAGGAGGAGGAGCGCAAGGTCTCTAATATCCACCAGCTCCGTGATGTCATCAAGGAGGAGTGGAAGAGGACTCCAGTGGCAACCTGTGAAGCTCTGGTGAACTCTATGTCCAAGAGGGTTAAGGCAGTGCTGGAAAATAATGGTGGCCACACAAGATATTGACGCTTTGGGCCCAATTTGGACATTTTCACTTAGGGGTGTACTCACTTTTGTTGAGTTATTTTGAGGGGACAGCAAATTTACACTGTTATAAAAGCTGTACACTCACTACTTTACATTATAGCAAAGTGTCATTTCTTCAGTGTTGTCACATGAAAGGATGTAATAAAATATTTACAAAACTGTGAGGGGTGTAATCATTTTTGTGAGATACTATACATATATATATATCTATCTATATATATATAGATAGATAGATATATCTATCTATATATATATATATATAGATATATATATACACCGTATATATCTCGCTATCGATAACCAGCCTAATTTAAATGGAATATGGCTCTTCAGCTACCCAATAGCTATATCATGAATCCCCCAGATCCACTTACTTGGAAACATTCATCCAAGGGTTTAGTTCATTTTTCTGGATGGTTCTGAGGCTAGAATGAGGAGAACCAGTCACTTTGCTTCATGTTTTAAAGATTTTATTGCATTAGCGCAAGTTGAAATATGAAGGAGGCGGGAAAGTGGACAAGATATCTGTAGGTTCTACTCAAATACAGTTCTTGGTTTACTATGTGTCTTCCTAAACCTTCTGGGTCCTTCTCTCACATGACTATATACTGGCTGGAGTCAGACTTTAAATTGGCTCCTTGACAACTAGGGATGAGCTTCGTGTTCGAGTCGAACGCATGTTCGAGTCGAACATCGTGTGTTGGGTCGTTCGCCGAATTACAAACGATATGGGCCGTTCACGCCAAATTCGAGTGCCGCGTCATGGCCCATAATTCACTGTGGCATCGCAGTGCATTGCTGGCTGATGATTGGCCAAGCATGCAATATGAACCACATGCTTGGCCAATCACAGCGCTGTGTGTACAGAGAGCCGTAATTGGCCAAAGCCAAGGAGGCTTTGGCCAATTATGGCTCAGGGGGTTTAGTACACGCCCCACACTATATAAGGCCGCTTGCACGTCGGCCCTGTGTAGTGTGTTCCAGGGTTGAGACGGAGATAGAGAGAGCGAGAGACAGTGTCATTTGATTTAAGTTAGATAGAGTAGGCAGGTTGAGTCAGTTGGCTGCAGTTACAGTGTATTGTGTATATATGCATCCCAGGTGTTGTATATATATATATATATATATATATATATATATATATATATATATATATATATACACACTGTATTCATTTTAGCTAGATCCTGTTCTTCTCTTCCTAATATACTGACAGGCAGGCGTTTTTACAGTATTTCCAGTTACTGTACTGTGTACCCTGCACAGTCTCACCTACAGTATAGCTACCTGCAGCCAGGTGCTTGTGTAGGCACTTTGAAGTTTTTCCAGTTACTGTACTGTGTACCCTGCACAGTCTCACCTACAGTATAGCTACCTGCAGCCAGGTGCTCGTGTAGGCTCTTTGAAGTATTTCCAGTTACTGTACTGTGTACCCTGCACAGTCTCACCTACAGTATAGCTACCTGCAGCCAGGTGCTTGTGTAGGCTTTTTGTAGTATTTCCAGTGTAATGGAAATTTGTAAGTTCTGTATATAATTGTATTATATTTTGTATGTATTGCACACTGCCCTCACTGTGCACACGGCACTAATAATGTTTTCAGTAAATGTTTACATTCTTTCGAGTCCTGATTAGAATTAGCCTGCCTATGTAACGCCCCTTGTTACCATAAATGTACAATTGTAATATTAATGGGATACCTACGTAATCATGTGCATAAAATCCTTCAATTGCGTCATAATAAAGCAGAACAGTAATTTGGAAAGATGCTGAGCTTATCTTTTGTGTCTGTTCCCTACTGCAGTAGTTAATATTAATTTGGAACCACTAATCAATATGAGGATAGGGGTTGCCTATCATCAATTTAACCGAGTCAGCATGGCGAGCTTTGCCTTAGGAGGGGATTCCAGGTGACCCTGAGTATCCGAAACGAGGAGCTTGAGACGATCCAGGAATTTCTGATAATCAGCCAGCTGAGGTAAGCCTTTTGCTTACATTTGAGTTATCAGACTTCCTTGATCGGTAAGGCATTTTCGGGACAAAGGGTACCTATTTTACTCCCCTTAATCGAACTGTATTGATTGGTGCTTATATGTTATGTTGTCCCTGTCTATTGTCCATTGGAGTGTTATAGATAAGAAAGGGAAGAATAGTGCTGTTCACAGGTATATGTAGTACATCTGCTAGATAAAGTAGTTTAGAGGCAAGAGGGTATAGGCACACGTAGAGAAGAGAGAGAAGACTGGCCAGTCATTATGGGCATTGAATTAAGTAAGGGAATGAAGGGTAAGAGACCCTCAAAAATGCCCAGCGCAAGAGGAGCGCTATATATGAACCGAAGGTGTGGTTCCGCCTATACTGAGCCCCTAGATTAATGGTTAAAGTTGACAGTGATCCACATTGGGTAACTGGGTTACCAAGGTCCACAGGGACTAAGAATCATGCAGAGTAAACAGCTAGAGAAACAGCTATCTATGTGAGCAGGATGGATCAAGGGTGACATTAGAACTAGACAGAAAGGGACATTTTCATGTTAAGTTGTGGGATGAATTTGGGATCAGGCACTACAACTATTAGGGTCAGAAACAGAGAAATGAGAGGTAAAACAGAATACTTTATATGTTGTCAGAGAGGGAAGATGGGATGAGCACTGTGGCTCCCCATCTGATCATAGAATCATAGAAGCTAGATATAAAAGTTATTTAAACAAAATAAGGAAAGCAGAATTTAGGCAGGGAAATATTAAAGAGTTAAAAGAAAGTGAGAGAATGATATGCACATGTTGTGTACAAATGGGAAAAATGTAAGCGATTTTAGAGAGATATTGATGTGTGTGCGAATGCTGGGACCTTTAGTTCTATTGCTTGTGTGTGTCATGTACGCAGATGTGACCCCCTCCTTTGTGCTCTCATGAAAGAAATGTGGCTGGGATGAGAGGTTAGTGATAAGCTGGAAGGACACCATTGCCAATTTCTGTTTTTTAGACAAAACATTTATAACAAAATGTGCCGGGTTAACAAATCTAATGGTAAACAATGTGATCACAATTATTTTGAATCTGTTTTCCAAACATGGTAAAATGAAGGTTACATTTAACCGTGTATTACACAAATTGAATATCCTTTGATAGTGGAAACAGTGCATTTAAAAAAGGGAAATTAAGTAAAATTAAGTAATAATGAGTATTAATTTCTAATATGAGTTTAACAATTATATAGATATAATGAAACTGGTTTAGACAACCTTTGGTTGGAAATGAAATCCAGGTTATTGGGGAAATTTGTAAAAATGGAATTAGTTTAGATTAAGATAACAATTTTGTAATTTTACATTTATACAATAAGCCCTTATTGAGAGAAAAAAAGATTAAGATGAGGTTGTTATTTTGAATAAAGCTGCCATAATATTTAACAAAGCCAAGATGGATGGGATACATAAGAAGTTTTTCTACAAAAATGATATTGTAAGGTTTTTGATGAAAACTTGATGTGCGGTCCATGATGTAAGAGTAATAATAAATAAAATTTAAATATAACAGACCCATCACATCAAGTCCACACACCCTGTTAGGATAGATGCCACCTGCAGCCAGTTGTTTTATAGTTTTTGATGCTTTCTGGTCCATCATACAGATTGGTCCTTTTGTTTTTATTTATTTTTATTTTTGAAATCCAAAGCAGAATGTGTGGATTGTGAAATGATGTGCCCCCAGTGGTATAAGCAGAAGAATAGTTTTGGATTTATGGACATCTCTGCATGACCGCAGGGTATTGTTATCATTTATTATAATATTGCCAGGAAAAAGTTGTCTTTTGAAACATGAAACTGGAGTTCTTACACAAATAGTGTGATAGAAAACAAGACATTGTAATATATTTATGCAAGCTGGACCCAGTAATGAAGGGTTCACCCCGATATATCAGAGCTGTAGCTTTTATGCAAAGGTGCTATTAGACAAAGTTAGATATTGTTTTGGTCAATGGTCCGACATTCTGTGCAGCAAATTTACAGCTAACTAAATGTTTGTCTAATGAAAGGTTTAAAATATGAGTTTGTTTATGTACAAATCTAACAATGAAAAATGCGTACATTTATTCAAAAGAAAGGAAAAGACACATGTGTTAAATTGATGACATAGGAATCAGCTGCTGTGAGCCCAGTGCAGGACACACTCCCTGAAGACCCAGATATTACATTTTTTGTAGATTTGAGTATGCAGTTTATCACCCAGAAGGATACTCTGTATTCAAAGTCATTGGATCCTTTTTGCCCAGCTCAAGAAGCAGAGCTCCATGTTTTAGCAAAGCCTGTGAGCTATAAAAAGAGTGTATATTTATATAGATAGTCGAGATATAGAGTGCTTTTGGTTCCATTTGAAGGGCCAGAAGTTTGTTTTTACTTCGGCAGGTAAACCAATAAAGCATGCCAAGTTAATTTGATCAGCTGTTTTCAGCCTTCCAGCTTCTTGCTGAGGTAGCCATATTAACTTTCACACATGGAAGCAGACCAGGCGACTAAGGATGCTGCATTTACAGCCCCGGACACTTGATGGGTCTGTGCAACTCACAGATTCCTAGTTCTGGCCCAGTATAGCTGGGATTAATAATTCAACTTTAAGGACCCCAGAACGAGAAGAACAAGTGGTCCACAGGGGGCAACTTCTTATGAAACAGGACTTTGGAAAAGGTGATCATTTATGTCTGCCAGCCACTCTTTTCCCTCCAGCTTGACACATGGACCGTGTCATCAGTCACAAGCAGTTATGGCTGCCTTAGTAAATGAGCGTGGGATAGAGCCAGGGTTCCCCACAGTTGTTTTTATAACATACCACTTCTTGTTTTACCTGTTACCAAAGGTGTTACCAAAAGCTGAACATCCCTTCCAGAGATTACAAAAAAGATATATCCAGATGTCCAAGTTAGGATCTTACAAGTATGCATTTTGTCTGTATGGACATGTTTCTTGGATGTCCAGTGGCAAATGTTACTGCAAAGGCCACAGTAAAAAGTGTTATCAGAAGTAGTTTGTAAGTACATAGTGCAGAAAGTACAGAGAGTAACAGAGGAAATAATTTTTATAGGAGAGTCCTTACTAGAAGTTTTGAGGTTTTATTTTTACACCCCCTACTGTCTACAATATAGCGGACAAAGTAAAGTAAGAAACTAGAAAACTTTTGCCTGAATGTTTTCTTAAATGTTATCAGGCCTCTAAGGGGGATATTGGACTCTCTCCCTATGGGATTTGGTTTGGGAGTGTGTTACTCACTTGCTTATATTTTGTCTCAGCAGCTGAAGTCCTCCATTCGGATCTCACAGAGAATGTTGCTGATCTTTTAAGGTTTTTTACAAACTCATTTATGTGTTTTCTCCCCAATTCCAGATCCTAAAAGTTTGGAAGGATCTAAAACTAAAGCCAGGTGACTTTTGGATTGTTAAGAGACATTTATATATAAGGAAATGTTTGGAGACTCAATACAGCATCTATTTCATGTACAGTTTTTGCAAAACTTGAAGGAAAAGTCACCTGGATCCACACCAGACACTGCAAAAATGACTAAATTAAAGAAATCTCTGTTTGATTTGTTTCCCTCTTGTGATCACAGTCTAGGGTACTTTTTGATTCAATTACTTTAATTGTAAGGGATATATATATTTGAAAAATAGTTTAGCCATGTTGAAGTCATATTTGTCTTTTGTATGTCTTCCATTATATGTAGAATTGTCTGTGTTTACATATGCTGATAAGTCAGCATGTCCACAATTCAGCTAGAAGGCCATTCTGGCCACAGGAGTGTACAGCCAGTACTCTGTAAATATGTCTTATCAATCATTTGTTTTTCACAATGAAAAGTCATTTTGTAATGAAAAAGTTGCTCAGCTATTATTTTCTCCACAATGGAGTTTTTTGCCTCTTTGGCCAGGACTATGGTTAGTGATCAAAATATTGATCAAAAGAGGGGAGACTGTAATGGAAATTTGTAAGTTCTGTATATAATTGTATTGTATTTTGTATGTATTGCACTCTGCCCTCACTGTGCACACGGCACTAATAATGTTTTCAGTAAATGTTTACATTCTTTCGAGTCCTGATTAGAATTAGCCTGCCTATGTAACGCCCCTTGTTACCATAAATGTACAATTATAATATTAATGTGATACCTACGTAATCATGTGCATAAAAACCTTCAACTGCGTCATAATAAAGCAGAACAGTAATTTGGAAAGATGCTGAGCGTATCTTTTGTGTCTGTTCCCTACTGCAGTAGTTATTATTAATTTGGAACCACTAATCAATATGAGGATAGGGGTTGCCTATCATCAATTTAACCGAGTCAGCAGTTACTGTACTGTGTACCCTGCACAGTCTCACCTACAGTATAGCTACCTGCAGCCAGGTGCTTGTGTAGGCTCTTGAAGTATTTCCAGTTACTGTACTGTGTACCCTGCACAGTTGCACCTACAGTATAGCTACCTGAAGACAAGTGCAGGTGTTATCATACTAATAATACTACAGGCAGGCAGCTGATTCTGCTAGCTGCAGTATAATCGGTATATATATGACACGTACCTCGTATGTGAGCCCGACGTGCAGAGGGAGACCTCTCGTACAGCCCTGGTTCCCAGATCACTGGAGTTGAGGACAGTGACCGTAGGAGCACAGCGGGGTATGAGTGCCTGGTGGATTCTCTGGAATTGGAGATGATGTCCACTGGGAGACACTGGAACTGGCTGGAGTGCCGGGTGCAGGTAAGCTGGATACAAGTCAGCAGGTAAGCTGGACGCAGGTCAGCAGGATGCAGGTCAGCAGGATGCAGGTCAGCAGGATGCAGGTCGGCAGGATGCAGGTCGGCAGGATGCAGGTAAGCAGGATGCAGGTTGCAGGTAAGCTGGATGCAGGTCAGCAGGATGCAGGTAAGCTGGATGCAGGTCAGCAGGCTGCAGGTAAGCTGGATGCAGGTCAGCAGGATTCAGGTAAGCTGCATGCAGGTAAGCTGGATGCAGGTCAGCAGGAGCACACAGCAGGCAGAAGCAAGGTCAGACAAGCTGGGTCATACACAGTGGATCAGTTCAACAGAATCGGCAGGCAAGGAATAGTTAAGTTCGGGCTGGTTTCTGGTAACAGGAGATCAGACAGGCAGGTAAACAGAATCAGAGTCAGGGAAAGCCAAGGTTCAGGATTGGAGACAGCAGCGTGGTCAGAGAGCCAGGTCAGGTGATCAGATGCTGATTACAGGAACAGGTCACAGGTGAAGCTGCAGATCAAACAGCAAGAGCTGAATGGTGGAAGCCCCTCTTGAAGGCCACTGGGCGCCAAAGCCGAATCACTGTGCGTGCGATCTCTGCGATCGGCACATGCGCATTGGCGCACGCCTGTTCGTTACTGGGAACCTGTTGGTGGGGATGCGCCTGAGCCCTGTTGCAGGTCTGGAAGTAGTATGTCCATGACAATATATATATATATATATATATATATATATATATATATATATACACACACACACACACACACACACACACACAGACATATATATATATATATATATATATATATATATATATATATATATTGTACAGGACGCCGTGGCTGGGTCCTGGAAGGACGCTATGTTTCCCCTCTGTTTGGACTGTGGTCCCTTTAAGGGAACAAAAAGGGTTAACTCACCTGTCAGAGGAAGTGGGTTTAAAACAAGACAGGAAGTTGGAGAGGGTGTGGAGGAGTGTAAAGGAGAATGTGGATGGTGGATGGTGGATGGTGTTTGTTGTGCAGCAACAAAAGTGAATAGCAGTGTCCTGCCTGGAAGTCTCCTGCCAGGGGAAGCTAGCTGCAACAGAAATTAAGGACTGTTTAACTACGATAGCAGTTCTGGACTTTGCAAGTCGGTGAGACTAAAACCTTTTTCTTTTGTTTTTGCTGCTGTAAAGCTATTTAAGTTCAATAAATCTCCTTTTGAGTGAAAAGCCTGTGTCCTGCGATCTAGCTGGTCCCCCAAACATTACAAGTGGTGCTCGAATGCGGGCAGGACAGAGTAACAGGCATTTTTCTTGCTGTTTTTTTTTTTTTTGTGTATTGGACTTAAAACTGACATTTAAAGGGACAGTACAGTGGATTTATGTCCTGGGTTAAAGCCGCACAAACCCTGAAAGCTGAAGCAATGGAGGAGCTAATTAAACAGCTGTCCTTGGCTAATATACAAGCGCAGACTCGCCATGAGGTACAGCAAGAAAACACTCGCCTGTTGGTGGCCCAGTTGGCAGCCCAGCAAGCGACCCAGCAAGAGGTTATGCAGGCTCAAGTGACTGCCTTAAAAAAAGTAGTGCAGCAGCTTTCTCAGGGCCGTGAGCAAGCGGCTGTTGCCCCTGGCAACCAGGTGACCGTGAGGGCAAGCCATTTTTTGCAGAAATTGTCCCTGAGTGATGATGTAGAGGCATTTCTTGCTACATTTGAGAGGACGGCAGAGAGAGAAGGGTGGCCCCAGGACCAGTGGGCCGGCCTAATTGCTCCTTTCCTAACCGGAGATCCGCAAAAAGCCTACTTCGACCTGCCACCAGATCACGCTAAAGACTATCAAAAATTAAAGGCAGAAATATTGGCTCGTTTGGGGGTAACTACAGCTGTTCGGGCCCAACGAGTGCACCAATGGAAGTATCGTCCAGATCGTCCACCACGGTCTCAAATGCATGACCTGGTGCAACTGGTAAAAAAATGGCTGCAGCCCGAAATGTTGTCTGGTTTCCAAATCGTGGAGCGGGTCGTGCTGGACCGATACCTAAGGTCACTGCCAGACGACCTTCAACGGTGGGTCAGCCATGGAGACCCCAAAACAGTGAACCTCCTTGTCGAGATGGTAGAACGATACACAGTGGTGGAGGATCTGCTTGGCCCTACCAAGCGCCAAGGACCCAGTCTGCCACGGCCTATTCGTTCAACTGCTGCCCTTCGAAAGGACGTTCCCCGGAGCCCTGGAACCAACACCCCAGAAGGTCAAGAGTCACTCCCGATACCTTCTCAGCGACCTGTTCCTGTTCGGAGAGGAGGGGATGTACAATGTTGGCGATGTCATTCCTGGGGCCATACCCGGGCCCACTGCCCACTGCAAGAGGAGCCCATGGAATGCGGGGTTCTTCGGAGGGGGTCTTTTTATGCCCATAAAGCATGTACAACACATATCGATCTTGGAGAAGAGAAATTCGAGTGTGAAGTCCAAGTGAACCACCTCCCTGCCCGGGCTTTGCTGGACTCCGGAAGCATGGTAACCCTGATCCATCCTAGAGTGATTGGGAAGATCGGTCCGGTAAGAAAAACTTTACGGGTGGTGTGCATTCACGGGGACACTAGAGAGTACCCTCTCATCTCGGTGACCATCTCCGCAGCATGTGGCACTGGTACTCAAGAGGTGGGGGTGGTAAAAAACTTGGTACATGATGTTATCATAGGACGAGACTGTCCGTTATTTGCAAAACTGTGGGGACAAGGAGAACTACCTGAACGGTCCAGAGACTGGGGAGAAACTAGTCCCTCTGTTCCTGCGGTTGAGAGAAATAACCCTGAAATGCCGAATGTTCTTGAAAATGCTAATGATTTGGTTAATGGTGATGAAAGTAGTGCTGATGGTATTAAGGGTGTCAAAATGTGTGGTTCACAGACCTACCTGAACACTGAAGAGGGGGGGGAACCTTTCCCACTTCAGGTAATGCTGGGGGAAGAGGATGAGGAAGTGGCCGTTACCCCTGCCCTGCCGGATTTGGGTGTTCCGCAGGGGGCATTTGGTACTGCCCAGATGCAGGACCCCACTTTGGCCCATGCACGGGAACAGGTGGTAGTATTAAATGGGGTTCCCCAAGAGCCAGGTGCGAATGAGCGGTGGCCACACTTTGCAATATGTAATGAATTGCTTTATCGGGTTACCAAAGTGAGAGAAAATGTGGTAGAGCAATTATTGGTACCCCAACAGTATAGACGCAAGGTCCTGGACCTGGCCCATGATGATGTTTTAGGGGGACACCTGGGAGTTGAAAAGACGGAGGCACGGATCACCGACCGGTTTTACTGGCCAGGTCTGAAAGCAGAGGTAAGGAGATACTGTACCTCTTGTCCCACCTGTCAGTTGACCGCTCCGGTGACCCACTTCCGGAATCCTTTGGTCCCTCTGCCCATAATTGAGGTCCCATTTGAAAGGATAGCCATGGATATAGTAGGTCCCTTGGTGAAGTCGGCTCGAGGTCACTCCTACATACTAGTGATTCTCGACTATGCCACCCGATATCCTGAGGCGCTACCCCTGCGAAATACCTCCTCTAAGGCTATTGCCCGGGAATTATTCCAGTTGTTTACACGGACTGGTTTTCCCAAGGAAATACTAACGGACCAGGGCACCCCGTTTATGTCGAGAGTTATGGCTGACGTGTGTAAGCTCTTCCGGATTAAACAGCTGCGCACATCGGTCTACCATCCCCAAACGGATGGGTTAGTGGAACGCTTTAATAAGACCCTTAAATCTATGCTTAAGAGAGTTGTACAAAGGGATGGGAAAGACTGGGACTGTCTGTTACCAGCTCTCCTGTTTGCTATCCGGGAAGTGCCCCAGGCCTCCACTGGGTTTTCGCCCTTCGAGTTGGTATATGGGCGGAGACCTCGCGGACTACTGGATTTTGTTAAGGAGGAATGGGAAAGTGAACCTAGTCAGCATAAGAGTGTTCTTGAATATGTTTCCCAAATGCAGGAGAGGATCCGAACTGTGTTGCCACTAGTCAAGGAACATTTACAAAAAGCTCAGGAGGCTCAACGACGAGTCTATAATAGGGCTGCTAAAATAAGGAATTTCCAAGTGGGGGATCGAGTAGCGGTGTTGATTCCCACTGTGGAAAGTAAATTCTTAGCCAGGTGGCAAGGCCCCTTTGAAGTTGTAGAAAAAGTGGGAGAGGTGAATTATAAAATCCACCAACCGGGTAAGAGGAAACCCTATCAAATATATCATGTAAACTTGTTAAAGCCCTGGACAGAGAGGGAACCAGTGACCTCCCTGGCTAGTGCAAGAGTGGAGCCTCGGGTTGGGGTGGAGAGTGTCCAAGTAGCAAATACCCTGTCTAAAACCCAAAGCCAGCAGGCAAAGGAGTTCTTGCAGAGAAATAAAGAAAAATTTTCAGACTTGCCAGGGCTCACGAGTACCATAGAGCATGATATCATCACGGAACCAGGAGTCAAAGTTTTTGTCCGGCCCTACCGCATCCCAGAGGCCCAAAGGAAGGCTGTTTCAGAGGAAGTGAAGAAGATGTTAGACCTGGAGATTATTGAGGAATCGCAGAGTGAGTGGTCGAGCCCGATTGTGTTGGTACCGAAGCCCAACGGGACTCTGCGATTCTGCAATGATTTTCGGAAACTTAATGAAGTTTCACGGTTTGATGCCTACCCCATGCCCCGGGTAGATGAGCTTATTGAGAGACTAGGTCCAGCCAGGTATATCACTACATTAGACCTTACCAAGGGATATTGGCAAATCCCGTTGACTAAGGCTGCTAGAGAGAAAACTGCTTTTTCTACCCCAGAGGGAAGTTTTCAGTACAAAAGGATGCCTTTTGGATTGCAAACTGCTCCAGCCACATTCCAGCGAGCAATGGATAGGATTTTACGACCTCACCAGAAATATGCCTCAGTGTACTTGGACGACATAGTCATTTTTAGCAGAGACTGGGAATCACACTTGCCCAAAGTCCAGGCAGTGCTGGACTCTCTTTGGAAGGAGGGGTTTACTATAAACCCTGAAAAATGTGCTTTGGGAATGGAGGAGGTGAAATACCTGGGCTATATCGTGGGTAGAGGGGTGGTGAAACCTCAGGTCAGCAAGGTAGAGGCTATACAGAGTTGGCCCCGTCCCCTCACAAAAAAGCAGGTACGTGCATTCTTGGGCATGGTGGGATACTACAGGAGGTTTGTACCCAACTTTGCCACGTTGGCGGCTCCATTGACCGATCTGACTAAGGGTCGGAAATCGGTCATGGTGGAGTGGAATGCAGACGCTGAGAAGGCCTTTTTGGAGCTCAAGTCGGCACTGTGCCAACACCCTGTCCTGGTAGCACCCAATTTTTCAAAAGAGTTTGTTGTCCAAACTGATGCTTCTGATGTAGGATTGGGAGCGGTGTTGTCACAGGTTATTAATGGAGAGGAGCACCCGGTAGTCTTCCTCAGTAGGAAGTTAACACCAGCGGAAAAAAACTACGCTATAATTGAACGAGAGTGTCTGGCCATTAAGTGGGCTCTGGAATCCCTCAGATATTACCTTTTGGGGAGGAAGTTTAGGCTGATTTCTGACCATGCCCCTTTAACATGGTTGAGACAGGGTAAAGGGAATAATGCCAGGGTTACTCGGTGGTTCCTGGCACTCCAGGAATTTAAATTTGTAGTGGAGCATAGGCCCGGGAGACTGCATCAAAATGCAGATGCCCTCTCCCGAGTCCATTGTTTGAGCTCCACTGTTGCCTCCACCTCCATGGCGTTGGGGCACAGGGGGGGGATATGTACAGGACGCCGTGGCTGGGTCCTGGAAGGACGCTATGTTTCCCCTCTGTTTGGACTGTGGTCCCTTTAAGGGAACAAAAAGGGTTAACTCACCTGTCAGAGGAAGTGGGTTTAAAACAAGACAGGAAGTTGGAGAGGGTGTGGAGGAGTGTAAAGGAGAATGTGGATGGTGGATGGTGGATGGTGTTTGTTGTGCAGCAACAAAAGTGAATAGCAGTGTCCTGCCTGGAAGTCTCCTGCCAGGGGAAGCTAGCTGCAACAGAAATTAAGGACTGTTTAACTGCGATAGCAGTTCTGGACTTTGCAAGTCGGTGAGACTAAAACCTTTTTCTTTTGTTTTTGCTGCTGTAAAGCTATTTAAGTTCAATAAATCTCCTTTTGAGTGAAAAGCCTGTGTCCTGCGATCTAGCTGGTCCCCCAAACATTACAATATATATATATATATATATATATATATATATATATATACATATACATACATATACACACACATCCCAGTTTTGTGCAGCTCACTGCAGGCCAATAGTATGTCTGGAAGGCAAAAAAGGAGAGGCAGACAGCCACAAGCCAATAAAAGAGGGCAAGCAGGCTCTGTGTCTAGAGGTAACAGTGCTGGTCGTGGACACGGTGCATCCTCATCAGCACATGGCCGTGGGACACGCTTGGCCTTTTTTTCGGCAGCTGGCCGTGTTGAGCCGCAACATGCGGAAGACTTGGTTGAGTGGATGACCAAGCCATCCTCATCCTCCTCCTCCTCTCTCACCCAGGCTCAGGGTACTTTGTCTGGCAAAGCAGCTTCCCTTGGCTCAATGGCATCAGTGACTCCTTTCCTTGCCCCAACATGTCCTCCTGAGGAGTCCCTCGAACTGTTTGACCACAGTGTTGGGTACATGCTCCAGGAGGATGCCCAGCGTTTTGAAGGCTCTGTTGATGGTACTCAGCTAGATGAAGGCAGTAACGTGAGCCCGGACAGAGGGGGTGCCCAAGAAAGACAGCAATCTGGCAGTCATGTTCCCCCTGCTGCAGCATACTGCCAGGTTTGCTGCAGTGATGAGGAGGGAGGGGATGATGAGGTCACTGACTCCACGTGGGTGCCTGATAGGAGAGAGGAGGAGGAGGCACATCACCAAGGAGGCAGGATGCCCTCCAGGGGCCAGCCTAAGGGCAGCACACTGACTGCATCACACCGCAGAGCTCCGCATGTGCAGGGCGCCGCTGTCTCTGCGCGTTATTCCAAACGTTTTTTGGTGTGGGTCTTTTTTGAGATGAGTGCATCAGATCGCACCACTGCTATTTGCAACATATATCTCAAGCGTATCTCGCGTGGCCAAAACAACTCCCGCTTGGGCACCACATGCTTGACCAGACATATGTTGACCTGCCATGCAGTTCGTTGGCAAGCGTACCTAAAAGACCCACACCAAAGAACAAAGAGGACCTCTCCTTGCTCCTCATCAGCTGGGATCTCCAACCCCACTATATTTTCAGTCCTCTCTGAGACCTGCACTGAGAGGAATGAAGGTGTAGAATTAGGTAGGTCACAGTCAAGTACTTGCGGGCAATCTGCTATTGGTACACAGACGTCAGATTGTACCAGGCAAATTTCCCTGCCCCAGCTGCTGCACCGCAGAAAGAAGTTCGCTCCCAGCCATCAACATGCCTAGTGGTTGAATGCTAGCTTGGCAAAATTGCTAGCACTTCAACTGCTACCTTTTTAGTTGGTAGACTCTGCCCCCTTCCGTGAGTTTGTGGAATGTGTGGTTCCTCAGTGGCAGGTTCCCATACGCCACTTTTTCTCACGGAAGGCGATTCCGGCTCTATACCGGCATGTGAAAGGCAATGTATTTGTCTCGCTCGACAGGGCGTCAGCAGTAAGGTGCATATTAACGCTGACTCATGGTCCAGCAGGCATGGACAGGGATGTTACCTAAGTTTCACAGCGCATTGGGTGACTCTGCTGGCAGCTGGGAAGGATGCAGGACAAGGTGCAGTAGTGTTGGAGGTTGTTCCGCCACCACGCCTCCAAAATGCCAGTACTGGTGATTCTGACACACCTCTCTCCTCCACCCCCTCCTCTTCTTCTTCCTCAATGGCCTCTTCCTGTTCTTTGTCCTCGGAACCAGCGGTGCTCCGTAGGCATTCAAGGGGCTACGCAAGTATGCAGGCCAAAAGATGCTATGCGGTGCTTGAGCTGGTGTGCGTGGGGGACATGAGCCACACTGGGGCAGAGATTCTGTCATCTCTGCAGGGGCAGGTTCAGAGGTGGTTGACGCCATGCCAACTTAAGGCAGGAATGGTGGTTTGCGACAATGGAACCAACCTCCTCTCCACCCTCTGACAGGGACAACTGACCCATGTGCCCTGTTTGGCTCACGTCCTTAACTTGGTGGTGCAGCAGTTCTTAGGCAGGTACCCGGGCTTACAGGATGTCCTGAGGCAGGCCAGGAAAGTCTGTGTGCATTTCCGCTGGTCATATAATGCCAGTGCTCAGCTGGCAGACCTCCGAAAGGAATTTAACCTGCCCAAGAACCGCCTAATCTGTGGCATGCCCACCAGGTGAAACTCAACTTTGGCCATGCTGCAGCGGCTGCACACGCAGCAGAGGACCATTAATAAGTACCTGTGTGACTATGGCACCAGGACAGGGTCAGGGGAGCTTGTTTTTTTTTTCCCCAAGCCAGTGGGCCATGATCAGGGATGCATGCACTGTCCTGTCACCATTTGAGGAGGCCACGAGGATGGTGAACAGTGACAGTGCATGCATCATTGACACTGTCCCCCTTGTCCACCTGTTGGAGCACACGCTGCGTGGAATAATGGACAGGGCACTTGAGGCAGAACAGAGGCAGGAAGAGGAGGACTTCCTTAGCTCTCAGGGCCCCCTTTACCCAAACAGTGTTCCTGCGTGCCCGCCAGTCACACAGGAAGAGGACAGGGAGGAGGAGGAGGAGGAGGATTGTGTCAGCATGGAGGTGTAGCCTGGCACTCAGCATCAGCAGCAGTCTTTAAGGGATCATTTACAGTCCCAAGAAACCCATGGACTTGTACGTGGCTGGGAGGAGGTGGCTGCAGATCATGTCGTCCTTAGTGACCCAGAGGACTCCGGACCGAATGCCTCAGCAAACCTACGCTGCATGGCCTCCCTGATCCTGCAAAGCCTGCGGAAGGATCCTCGTGTTCGTGGTATCAAGGAGAGGAATCAATACTGGCTGACAACCCTCCTTGATCCACGTTACAAGGGTAAGGTTGCGGACCTTATCTTGCCGTCGCAGAGGGAGCAGAAGATGAAGCATCTTCTGGAGGCCTTACAGAAAGGTCTGTGCAACGTTCCCAGAGACTGGGAGGTTACAAACTCCTGTTCCTGGACAACGTGTTGCCGAGGCTTCGGTCAGTCAAAGAAGGAGCGGTGGAGAAGGTCCGCAGCCCCAAGGTATGATTGGTTCCAGCAACCATCAACAGCGTCTGTTTTACATTGTGCAGGAATACCTAGGGGCAAGACCTGACTTGAACACCTTTCCCACCGAAAATCCTCTGGGTTACTGGGTCTTGAGGATGGATCACTGGCCAGAGCTTGCACAGTATGCAATTGAGCTACTGGCCTGTCCTGCATCTAGTGTTCTTTCGGAAAACACACATTCAGTGCTGCTGGAGGCTTTGTAACCGATCACAGGGTGCGTCTGTCCACTGACTCGGTCGATCGACTGACCTTCATAAAAATGAATTATTCTTGGATCACCACCAGCTACCAAGCACCTGATGCTGATGTAACTGAATAATTTTTTTTGAAATGACAGATCCCTTCAAGACTGCCTATGCTGATGCTGAGTGACTATCCTGTTATGCTGAGTGATTATCCTCTTCCTCCTCAATCATCATGCTGATAGCTTGTAAGAAAATTTTTGGTTCTGGGCGCCGCCACCAGTGGCTAAGGCCCAATTTTTCAGCCCCTGTTTAACATGGGCGTGTAATTACAATTTTTGATGCAATACTTTGCAGCAAGGGTCATTCCTGCGCTCCAACTAGAGTATCTGTGAGGGGTTGTGGAAAGAGAAAAATATCCTGGACGGCCGCACACCATAGAAGACATCTTTATTGATATGAAGAAAAAAAATCAAAATGCAGTCACCTCATGTACAGGGAGGAACAGGAAAGATAGCTAACATGTTTCACGCCCCATCATGGCGCTTATTCATAGCTGAATGATTAAAGTTTGATCATGGGTATATATAGGGACTTCAGGTTTTGATAGCCAATCCAGAGATGGTCTCAAATAGAGACCTGCCCACATAATCAAACTCTAGACCGACACCCAAGAGATAGGAGACACCTGGGATGTGAAGTTGAATTTTAAATCAAAATTTGAAAACAAGATAACATGACAATGTAATAATGCCTATAAAGGTCCACCAAACTAAAAAAGTTTACTAAGTGAACCAGTGCGCATATATATATATATGTATATACATGCGCTAGACACATGATTATTTTTACTATTCGCATTATTCAACTTCTCCCATTGTGTACATCCATAACCTTGGGATGAAGACCATGATAAATACTAAAACAATATTAAACAATAGCAAAGTACAAAGTAACAACACTAATTTTCAAATAATAAATGCTAAATAATCTCAAAGGAAAACTTGTGTATAAATGATGATAAACAGAATTCGTAAAAATGTAAAACATGCTGAAACCATACAAAATCGCAAAATAACATATACAAGAAATTGATGTGAAAATAATAATAATCCTATTCCCAGCACTATCAATAATGTCTTGGTAACTGCATATGTATACATATATACACATCATCCTGAAATATATAAACCTAATTACATTTGAAAATTGTGTAAATAAAAGCTTGATTTTCGTTTAAAAATGATTATGTATAAATCATTATTCCCACATAAATCCATGCACTCAAGAAGAACGCAAGCCCCATTCAACGATGTCTGGAATCCATTCATATTGGATACATAAACAAAAAATATCTCTCAAATTTGCAACAAACGACCAAGAAAAAAAAAAAAAGAGAAGAAAAAGACAAAAAATCGTCAACCAATGGGGAAGCATTTAAATGGTGCATGGAAAAGGTGGGAATATAGAGAGGGACCCTAAAGGAGTTACGTTAACATCTTTTTAGTAGACTAGCTATATGTGCTAAATAACGTAAACTTCAGACGGTGGTCCAAAATTTATAGAGATCTATAAATATTACCTGGATGGCTATGCAAGGAACAGTAAACAAAGAGCAATGATCTCGTTGTACCTGTAACTGTTATGGGAAAGGTGGTCACGCTACTGATTTTCTCAGTTGAATCTCAAAGAACCCTAGAAAATCAACAGATATTGTGTGGATAGATGTGTAGGAGACATAGTCTCTCTATACTTGGTGCAATAACATGATTAAGATGATAATTTTGTTACAAAAGCTATAATTTAAACTTCCAGGCTCTAAGTAGATCACAAACAGCAATGGATCACCAAATATATATAAAATCGCAAAAAAATCACACAAAAAAAAAATCGCAAAAAGTCGCAGAATCACAAAATATCGCAAAAAATCGCAAAAAATAAAAAAAAAATCGAAAAAAACATGGAAAAATACACAAAATTGATAGCAAATCGGAAGAACAAAAAACAAAAAATCGAAGTGAAAGATGGCCACTGACAAATATAAACCAGGGAGCATTACGTCATATACTAAATAAATTTAGGCTAAGGTATCACGATAGACACACATGTATGTGAGATATTGTGGGAGTCAATGTGACCTAAATCAATCAATATGTTATTTGGATTCTGTGAGGGGTTGCAGTGTTGTGGCACCAGCACCAGTGCGTAAGGCCCAATTTTTCAGCCCCTGTTCAACAGAGACATGTAGTTACAATTCTTGATCTAATATTTCACAGCAGGGCCCGTTCCAGCGCCCACCAAAAGTAACTGTGAGGACTTACAGTGTTGTGGCACCAGCACCAACACCAACACCTAAGGCCCAAATTTCTGCAGAGTATATAGGGCAGGACCTTACTTTCAAACATCTAACTTACAAACGACTCCTACTTGCAAACGGAAGGAGACAACAGGAAGTGAGATGAAATCTACCCCTAGGAAGGGAAATTCTCTCCTGTAATGCCCTGTACACACGATCAGACATTGATCGGACATTCCGACAACAAAATCCATGGATTTTTTCCGACGGATGTTGGCTCAAACTTGTCCTGCATACACACGGTCACACAAAGTTGTCGGAAAATCCAATCGCTCTGAACGTGGGGACGTAAAACACGTACTTCAGGACTATAAACGTAGCAGTAGCCAATAGCTTTCGTCTCTTATTTTATTCTGAGCATGCGTGGCACTTTGTGCGTCGGATTTGTGTACACACGATCGGAATTTCCGACAACGGATTTTGTTGTCGGAAAATTTTATAGCAAGCTCTCAAACTTTGTGTGCCGGAAATTCCTATGGAAAATGTGTCATGGAGCCTACACACGGTCGGAATTTCCGACAACAAGGTCCTATCGTGTGTGTACGGGGCATAAGAGTTAATATGGGAAGAACGTTTCTCCTTTCCACTGATGCTTTATCACCAATCCTTGTTTCACTAACAACCCCAAATTTTCAAAAAACATTTGTCATTGGGACAGGAAGTGAGGTGAAATCTTCTGAAGAGGAGCACAGACAGCAAAACAAATGTCACAGGGGTGATAACCCTTCCCTATGTTTTCCAAAAAGCTTAAAATAGATTTTTTGGCTGGAGCTAAACACGTTAAAAATGTACCAGTTCAAAATTACAAACAGATTCTACTTAACAACAAACCTACAGTCCCTGTCTTGTTTGCACTGACTGTATACTGCTGTTCAGAGTATATAGGGCCTGGTGGCCCCACGCCTTTCCTTTTTTTAATTTGGGTGCGGGGTTCCCCTTAATATCCATACAAAGGGCCTGGTAATGGACTGGGGGGTACCCATGCCGTTTGTCTCACTGATTTTCATCCATATTGCCAGGACCCGACATTACATTAAAGCCGCAAGCAGTTTTAAATGACTTTTATTTCTTTAAAAATGTCATTTTGTGCAGGGACTGTTCTAAGCACGGAAACACGCATCACTTTACAGGCATACTATAGACACTCCCCAGGTACGATATTTAAAGGAATATTTCACTTTTTTTTTTTTTTACTTTAAGCATCATTAAAATCACTGCTCCCGAAAAAACGGCCGTTTTTAAAACTTTTTTTTGCATTAATATATGTCCCCTGGGGCAGGACCTGGGTCCCCAAACCCTTTTTAGGACAATACCATGCAAATAAGCCTTTAAAATTAGCACTTTTGATTTTGAATGTTCGAGTCCCATAGACGTCAATGGGGTTCTAACGTTCGTGCAAATTTTCGGTCCGTTCGCAGGTTCTGGTGCGAACTGAACCAGGGGGTGTTCGGCTCATCCCTATTGACAACTGAGGTTTTAGTGCTATATCATTCTTAAACGTTCAAGGTAGGACAGCAATGGAAAGTTTCCTGTGCTGCTTTCCAACTCAGTTGGTCCATCACCATCCCCATGTAGGGGACAACCACAGTCTGCTTCCTCAACAGCAGCGCTCAACAGAAAGCAGTATCTTTAATGTTTCCACCCAGGAGAGGAGAGCCTTGCATCTTCCCACATCAGCCTAAGGACAAGACAGATGTCATAGATGAGTAGGATGGCCAGGAAATGCCTCAATATTTTATTAATACTCCCAGATTGCACCAACAAGCCCTCTGAGCCTGCTGACTGGCCAGGTATTAAACATCTTTATCACTAACAGACCCTGCTGGAGAGCACTAAAATAGCATGTGGCTGAAATAATCCACTGCATGCTTGGAGAACACTAGGCAGCATGTAGGTAAGCATATTAAAGCTGGGTAGATATGGACTGAAATTTGTCTGGTTCAGCATGGACCAGCAGAATTTCGATCTGTACATAGCCTTCCTGGTTCAACAGAAGCCAGCTGTTAGATCCGCCTCTGTGGAACAGGACTGCTGGAAAACCTTGTTCAATGAGTGGCTTGCAGCCAATCGGCTGCAGTGCTGATCTGCTTATTCTGAAAGTGGAGAGCCCCCTCTGTCAGACTACAATGTTCCAGATGGGGAGGGGGAATTCTGCATCCACCTTGCTTGTATGAAATTGATGACATTTCCCAGTTGGTTCATTCTGTTTGTAATCAAAGTGGACTGCGATTCCCTCATCTATTCCAGACACTTATCCTAGATGAGGGTCTGCTATGGATTGTAAAGGGATCCCACAAGGTATGGGATTTACCCTAAAAATATATAGCAGACTCTTATTCTTTATGAAACTAAAAAACAGCATAAAGTCCCTCCACACAAGACCCTGCCAGAGTGGTGACCCATATCAGCATTGTTCTGTTCTCACATTTTCGCAATTATTGCCCAGTATTATCTTCCATCATTGCCAGCATAAGTTCTGATGAAGGATGAGTTCTGAGTCCCCTGAATGCATTGTCTTTCTCTTATGAGCTCTTGTCGTGAATAATAGTTTTACTGGACTCACTCTATGGTTGTGGCGCTCTCATGCTTTGCCTTCAGACTACTCTGGGGTCCTTAGTGAAACCCCAGTTGGCAGAATGCCACCCCAAAAGTTGGATTTTAGAGTTCACTTTTTCTATTTCTGGGTTCCATGTTCCACCAACACATTGTTTGTCAAAATTAGTCTTTCTGTGAGATTACGTATTTTTGGTATTTAAAAGATAACATGATGTCTTAAAAATGACTCAATAAATCAGGGATCTCCAAATTTCTCAATACTAAGGCCACATTGTATATTTTTACACATTTTACAATTCACAGGCTGAAAAAATACCATCAGAGTCCCCCTGTACATCAGGGCCCCCATTAGTGTCCCCCATACATCAGGGCCCCCATCAGTGTCCCCACGTACATCAGGGTCCCCCACCCCCCCATACATCAGGGCCCCCATCAGTGTTCCCCTGTACATCAGGGTCCCCATTAGTGTCCCCCATACATCAGGGCCCCCATCAGTGTCCCCACGTACATCAGGGTCCCCCACCCCCCCATACACCAGGGCCACCATCAGTGTCCCTCTGTACATCAGGGCCCCCATCAGTGTCCTCCATACATCAGGGTCCCCACCAGGGGCTGAAGCAAAGACCAAAGTCTCTTCTGACTTTAATGCAAAGTCTGTGCACATTAATGACCTGTTACTGATCCAGAGGGCTTGATTACATTTTTTAGCAAGTTGGATGTGAACCACGGGCGGTAGTTTGGAGACCTCTGCATTAAACCAACCAAGAACTAGGTTTCTATGTCCAGATTATGTTTGTCCTTTTCCAGCATCTTAGACATGTTTTCTTCTTCTCTACCACTTGTTGTGGAAAAAGATGAAACATACAGCGGCAGCCAATACAAATCCAGAGATCACCAGTCGTATTATATTCTGCACCGTGTAATCTGAGGAATGGAAAAAAAGAGGACAGATGTTACAGGTATGTTTTTTACTATTGTACCATCTAAATATAGTGTAAGTGTTCTATTGTATCAAGTTGTTACTAAGATCTATTCCAAGCAATGCCCTCCACTCATACCAGTCAGATATGTTTCAGACAGCTCCCCTCAGTCAGCTTCTTCTAAGCACCCGATTCTCTGCATTCCTCCCCTCAGGTCACCAACCTGATGCCTCCTTTCTGTAGTGCCTGAGAGGGCAGCATGCCCCCTCAGGCTGGACTCCTCCACTCTGGGAAAAGACCCAGAGCTCAGTGTGTTCTCAGAATAAATACAGACTGCCTGCATGCCATCAGAGCCCGCCTCTCTGGGATAGGCCGGTGCTGTATCAATATGCAGGCTGCTATCTGTCTAGCTCCACACCTATCATCCAGAATGTTTTACTAACTTCTGGAAAGCAGAGGAAGCCAAAGGCAGCATAGCAGCAGCGGAACACTCTGAGCAGGCCTGACTAGCAGATTGAAGCTTCACTAATTACAGTAAGCAAAATATGGTTTTGCCTGTCAGACCAAATACAGTCACACGAAAACGTCAGCAACAAGGTGAAGGTAAAAAATATCTTCTTTATTATTAACAAGGAGTAAAATGTTCCATAGCACAACCCGTGCTAATGCGTTTCAGTCCAGAAAAAGACCTTATGATAATGATTAAGGTCTTTTTCTGGACTGAAATGCATTAGCGCATGTTGAGCTATGAAACATTTTACTCCTTGGTATTAACCCCTTTGCGCCTAAGCATAAAACAAATGTTAATGCCTAAACACAATTTTGCAACTTTGACAAATGTTAGTAAA
This sequence comes from Aquarana catesbeiana, assembly GCA_037953035.1. Classification (NCBI taxonomy): domain Eukaryota; kingdom Metazoa; phylum Chordata; class Amphibia; order Anura; family Ranidae; genus Aquarana; species Aquarana catesbeiana. The sequence goes on along the minus strand of JBBHAA010001424.1, from coordinate 681,682 downwards.
ATTGTACATATTATCACAACCACTTTGTGCATCCAGGTGGATTATACCTTGTTTTTTTCAGGACAAATAGGGCTTTCATTTGGTGGTAATGGATATTTCCTGATTTTTTTTTATTATCAAAGGAAAACTGGTCCAAAATAGTAAAAAAAAAATCACTTTTTTTTTTAAATTCAGCTGTATATTTATAGCTACTACCATAACCTTCCACCAAAGAACAACCCAAAATAAATTCTCCTGCTCACGACAATCGCAGTGATACCATATACTGTATGTGTATATTAGTTGCTGTTCATAACTGCAATACAGCCTAGAAACAATAGTTCCAATTTTGTTTTGTTTTTTTATCCTATCAAAAACACACACACTGGTACTAATTTAAAAAAAAAGTACTGACAAAAAAAATACTAACCCTGACCTTGACCCAAACACTAACCTTGGCACTGACCTAGATCAAACCTTGATCTAGGTATTCTTTTTATGTTTTATTATTATTATTATTTTTTTTTTTTACACACACTTTTTTCTCTGCAAGGAGAGAGATAGATATGATGTATCTTTCTCCTCCATTCACAGAGAGAGAAAACATGGGGGCAGGTTTCACAGTGACCAATTACTGTGATAGCCAATCAGAGGCTATCACAGCAATCAGGTGACCCAGAATTGGGAGTTCCGGGTCCCGATCATTAGTATAGGGTACCCCGGTCTCTGTGCTGGGAAAACAGTGTGCGGTGTACTCCCAGCACAAAGGGGGATATGCAAATATGCAGCCCCAAGGCCCAGTCCACTGGGGAGAGTTTGGGGTGGAGGAACTTGACTGGCCTGACCTCAACCTGATAGAACACCTTTGGGATGAATTAGAGTGGAGACTGCGAGCCAGGCCTTCTCTCCAACATCAGTGCCTGACCTCACGAATGCAATTCTGGAAGAATGGTCAAACATTCCCATAGACACACTCCTAAACCTTGTGGACAACCTTCCCAGAAGAGTTAAAGCTGTTATAGCTTCAAAGGGTGGGCCAACTCAATATTGAACCCTACAGACTTATGCCCCGTACACACGGTCGGATTTTCCGACGGAAAATGTGGGATAGGACCTTGTTGTCGGAAATTCCGACCGTGTGTGGGCTCCATCACACATTTTCCATCGGATTTTCCGACACACAAAGTTTGAGAGCAGGATATAAAATTTTCCGACAACAAAATCCGTTGTCGGAAATTCCGATCGTGTGTACACAAATCCGATGCACAAAGTGCCACGCATGCTCAGAATAAATAAAGAGATGAAAGCTATTGGCCACTGCCCCATTGATAGCCCCGACGTACGTGTTTTACGTCACCACGTTTAGAACGATCGGATTTTCCGACAACTTTGTGTGACCGTGTGTATGCAAGACAAGTTTGAGCCAACATCCGTCGGAAAAAATCCTAGGATTTTGTTGTCGGAATGTCCGAACAAAGTCCGACCGTGTGTATGGGGCATAAGACTGGGATGCCATTCAAGTGATTGTAAAGGCAGAAGGTTTTTCCTATGCATTAAGATGCTTACTGTGGGGGCAGGAGGGAAGGGCCAGGAGAGCCAAAGAGAGACCCGAGAACAGAAGGATCGGGGCTGCTCTGTGCAAAAGAATTACACAGGGCAGATAAGTACAACATGTTTGCTATTTTTACCTAAAAAAAAAAACAAGACTTTACAATCACTTTAAAGTTCATGTGCGTGTAAAGGCAGGTGTCCCAATACTTTTGAAAATAGACTGTATACGTGATTCTGCACTTTCGGGTAGGGGGTGCACCACTTTGGCTGTGATTTGTCACAGCAGAAGCCGATAAGCAGGTGCCGGCCAATGGATGTCCCTCGGCACCCGCCAATCATCAGGAAGATGCACAGGATGGAGCTCTGCAAATAAATAAAGCTCTGTTCTGATATGGGGAAGTGATGGATTTTGTGTATCTGCAAAGCAGGGAGTAAAATCCATCACATCCTTTAATAAAGGCACCTCACACAGTACACAAAAACCCTGGTTAGGCACACATTTAACCCTTTACCCCCTTTAGATGTTTAACTCTTTCCCAGCCAGAGTCATTAGTACAGTGACAGTGCATATTTTTAGCACTGATCGCTGTATTAGTGTCACTGGTTCCCACAAAGTGTCAAAAGTGTCAGTTAGTGTCCCATTGTCCGCCAAAATTTCTCAGTCCTGGTGTAAGTCGCAGATCGCCACCATTATTAGTATAAAAAAAAATCAGCATATATATCATAGTTTGTAGATTTGTGCAAACTAATCAATATACACTTATTGGGATTTTTTTGCCAAAAATATGCGGCAGAATACATATTGGTCTAAATTGATGAAGAAATTGGATTTTTTAGGAGAAAAAAAATTCTACCCAAAATGCTTGGATTTCTTGACCCTAAATCCGGCCATACATGATTAGATATTTGTTCAAAAGTTTTTAGAAAAATCATTGGTCAGAACATTCTTTATTGCCATCATTGAGTCACTTAATTTCATTCAAAAGCATTAGACTTGTCTAGTCCTGGTAGTGGATGGGAATCACAGGCGTATTAAACAGGTTTCATTACATACAACTTTTCCTGAACAAAAACCACATTCACAGGTAGAATTTTTTTCATTCAAGAAAAATTTTCCATTCCACTTCTTTGAATTTTCTCATCACTACACTTGAAAATGAATTTTGATTTGACTCTAATAATCACTGGAAAATCAAACAAATTTGCCACAAATGAAAATTCTACTGTTGAATGGCCAGCTTAACCGTCTATATTGCCTGGATTACGCAAGCAAGATAAATAGACATTAACTGCCTTTATGAATTGGGACTCAACAAGTGGACGGATTTCTGAAATGAAATGGTTTTCTGAAACGGTGTTCTGATCTGAAATGTCTCCACAACAAATAAGGACTTGCTGGCTGATAACTTGTTGCTGACTTGACACCTATAAGTTCCTGCATGATGACTTTGGAGGGTTTCAATGTATAGAACTGTTCCATTGTCTTGTAGTTGGTAGAACTCAGAGTCCTGGTCTACCACAGTCTCATTGTGCAACCACAGGAATACGGGGGATGTTCCTTTCTCTACGGAGCAATTCAATGTCAAAGATTCTCCATATACAAAATCACCTTTATCCACTGTGATACTTACACCTGAAATTGAACCTGTGGAAAGAGAAAAAAGACATTCTTGTAGTGGGCCAGATTTGGCCAACAGGCCATAGATTGGACACCCCTGTGCGGCTATGATGATCTAATCCACAAGTCACCAAAGGATTCTAAGAGATTTGGTGGGGGGGACCCCAATAATCTTATCTGAGTGCACATACAGGGTGGACATGAACTTCCTATCTTAAGGAATGCATACATTTCTTTCATGGAAATATATTTATGGTGGATATTGCCTTAATAATGACTGTTCCTAGTAGATAAGACTTACAATATCACTCTCATTAAAAGTTTGCCTTTTCCAGAAAATAGCCTATGCAGTTAATTCCACTGCATGGAGCATTGTTTGATGACATGTCTAGTGGACAGAATACACAAGTTTGTGTCTCTCCCATTGTATGCCTTGTAGGTGTGACTTCTCGTTGTTAACTGAGTTAATTGAGTCACCTATTGTTTCTGCCTGTTGGCAAATTTGGCTAACTTTTGGAGGTTCCTACATGATGGCATTATTCTGGTGTCAACTCTACCTCCATATATAACCTTTGTGTGATTTTTGGGTAAATATTTGGTTTTGTTGCTCATGTGGCAACTAACCTACCTTTCAAGTGTATAAAAAAACCTTCAATTCTGTACGATAAAGAGTCATTCCTTTGGTTATACCTTAGCATCTTGTCTGTGTACAATGCTTGGGATAAAAGGGCTGGTATTAGCTCTTGGTCTGCTGGAAACCGTCATTTAAAATGTACCCAGAGACAGAAGATGGGTAACTCACTTTTTTTACTCCTCTCTGAATGAAATTTGGAGAACCTAAACACTTTCTTACTACTCTACAACTGAACACATTCGGGTATCAGATATAATTATTACCAGTGTTATCATTTGATAAAATAGTAGAAAATGATGCCCATACAAGGGATAAAATGCATAAATGGCTAACTCATTTTGAGGGGTTTCCTCTTCATCAGAGCCTTGGACAACTAAAACTGGTCTGTATGTTGTAATATGTCTATATAGAGAGAGTTGACTTGATGGATGGTATATCACTCGATAGATAGTACACTCCTACAGGTGGATTCTACTTTACTGTAGTAGTAGTGTTTCATTCCACATCGCAGTGCTCTATATTAGACAGACACTAGACATATATAGATAGATTTCTATATTTGTCTGGTGTCTGTCTAATATAGAGCACTGCGATGTGGAAGGAAATACTACTACTACAGTAAAGGAGAATAACAAAATACAGACCAGTTTTGGTTGTCCAAGGCTCTGATGGAGAGGAAACCCCTGATAACGTGTTAGCCATTTATTAATTGTATCCCTTGTATGGGCATCATTTTCTACTATTTTATCAAATGATAACACTGTTATTAATTTATTTATGAATACGTAGTATTTTTCTCTATGTATACTAATTTGTTTAAAATAAACTTTTTTACCTCGATTCATGCATCAGGCCACGCGCCTTCCTTCTTCTTTCATACATAGCACCTTGGACTTCCCCTAGTCAGCCTAGGCAGCGGGTTATGCATGATCACCCTACATTTATATCACCAGGAAATACTACCATCTTTACTAAGGCCCTCCGCACTAGCGCAGGAAATTATCTTTTCTGTTTAAACCTATAATTGTTACCAGTGTGGCCTGGATTTTTTCTAACTAAATATCGGTTTTTCAACATTGACATTTATCAAAAGACTTTTTTAATGTAGAAATTTTTGCCAATTGCTTTCAAAAGGGGACAATTCCCTTAAAGCATAAGCTCACCTTTCCAGACATTTTGCAAAGAATCCCCCTATGCCACGTGTGTCAAACACAAGGCCTGTGTAGGCCCAATCTGGCCCACCAGGCCATTTCATGTGGCCCTTGCACCTCTTCTGCAGTTGCGGCACCCCCTTCATCCTTGCTCCCACCATGTCTCTGCAGTCGGCAGCAGAGAGGAGGACAGAACTTCTCCACTAGATGGTGGTGAATGGCCAGCCTAACCTCCTATATTGCCTGGACTACACAAACATGGACTTTGGGAATGTGAACTCACCAAGTGAAGGTTTTTCAGTAATCTGGCTGAACTGAAATGCCTCCACAACAAAGGAGGACTTACTGGCTGATAACTTGTTGCTGACTTGACACCTATAGGTCCCTGTGTGGTGACTTTGGAGGGATTGAATGTATAGAACTGTCCCATTGTCTCGTAGTTGGTAGAATTTAGAGTTCTGGTCTACCGTCGTCTCATTGTGCAACCACAGGAATACCGGGGATGTTCCTTTCTCTATGGAGCAATTCAATGTCAAAGATTCTCCATGTACAAAATCATCTTTATCCACGGTGATACGGACCCCTGAAATTGGACCTGTAAAAATGGGAAAACAATTGAAAAATTCTACAAAAAAAACCCCCACAGAATTATTGTGTTGGTTGTGGAAAGGCAACTGCGATGTGTTATTTTGCAGGAAAGTTTAATATATTTAGAACTGGTGCTAAATTTGGTTGTTTTTTGCATTATTCAAAAACTATTTCCATTGTTTTTTTGACTAAATTATTTCATACATAATGTTAAACAAGGAACGTAAGATAACAGCTTGCACTCATTTTGTACGAGGATGTGGACAGATGGTGCTGTTTTTCCCGACTTTTCCATCCTGGGATTGCACAGAACACTGATAGCTTCCTGAGTTCTCTTCTTCGGCTTTACCAATCACATAACTGGTCTTGCTAGAAGCACTTTGGACACTTTGAGAGTCTTTATAAAATGTATATAAGAGGCTGGTCCTTCCTTTAGGATTGGTCACACACTCCAATGTCACCTGCTTTCCCTCTTCCACAAGGTGTGATGGACCAACTCTGATTTCTGGTGATGTGAACAGCTCTAGAACACATTTCAACAATTAAAGAAGTATAAAATAAACTTATATGACAATATGACATTCTATAAGTGTGATTCATTCATTGATTTTAGCAGCTAAGTGAAGGCCATTCCTATCCACTCTATGTTCCTAATTGGGAAAATGAAGAACGGATAAGCCAACCCAGAGATAGAAAAAACATTCTGTATCTGGAGAACCTCCTTAATTTCCCCCATAATATGTAATTGAGAAGAATCCTCAGTCCTGGGTTAACTTTGTCTCAGAGTTCAAAGGTCTTCTTCTCACATTTGGCGACAAATGAACCAACAGACAAGCAAACGCAAAGGCCAGACCAATAAATAGGTAGATGTGGTAGCTACCATGGGCATTTTAGCAGGGGAAAAGTGCAAAAAAGACAAGACCTGCAGCCTATGCTGCTGAATAGGGATGAGCTTAGGTTTGGCTTGAGCCCAAAATAAAGCTGTCAGTGCCAGGCCAATTAGCCTTCAACAGATGATTCCCTACCCCCCAGAGCTGCATGTTCACAAAGGGGTGGGGCTGCCCATGACATAATTGACTTAGTATAACCATATGAGGTTATGTAGCCATACTAGGTCAAAGACATTGAGGTTTATTTACTAAACCTGGAGAGTGCAAAATCTGGTGCAGCTGTGCATGGTAGCCAATCAGCTTCTAACTTCAACTTGTTTAATTAGGCTTTGACAAAAAAACTGGAAGATGATAGGTTTGTATGCAGAGCTGCACCAGATATTGCACTCTCCAGGTTTAGTAAATCAAACTCATTGGCTTAATATGGTCATGTGGCCGTATTAGGTTCAATGATTTAATGAGCAAATAAGTCCACCATGCTTGTTAACTACTTCAGCCCCGGAAGGATTTACCCCCTTCCTGACCAAGCCCTTTTTTGTGATACGGCACTGCGTCGCTTTAACTGACAATTGCGCAGTCGTGCGACATTGTACCCAAACAAAATTCACGTCCTTTTTTCCCCACAAATAGAGCTTTCTTTCGGTGGTATTTGACCACCTCTGTGGTTTTTATTTTTTGCGCTATAAACAAAAAAAGAGCATCAATTTTTAAAAAAAGCAATATTTTTTACTTTTTCCTATAATAAATATTCCCAAAAAAATATAAAAAAAATAATTTCTTCCTCAGTTTAGGCCAATATGTATTCTTCTACATATTTTTGGTAACAAAAAAGCGCAATAAGCGTATATTGATTGGTTTGCGCAAAAGTTACTGCGTCTAAAAAATAGGTAATAGATTTATGGCATTTTTATTATTCATTTTTTTCATTAGTAATGGCGGCGATCTGCGATTTTTATCGTGACTGCGACATTGCGGCGGAGTCATCGGACACTTTTGACACAATTTTGGGACCATTGGCATCTATACAGCGATCAGTGCTATAAAAATGCACTGATTGCTGTGTCAATGTCACTGGCAGGGAAGGGTTTAAACACTAGGGGGTGTTTAATGGGTTAACTCAGCATGTTATAACTGTATGGGGGATGGGCTCACTAGAACATGACAGAGATCACTGCTCCCAATCATAGATCCCTGTCATGTTGCTAGGCAGAACAGGGAAATGCCTTGTTTACATAGGCATCTCCCGTTCTGCCTCTCCGTGACATGATCACGGGACACTGGTAGACATCGAGTCCACGGGACCCACGGGCACGCTTCCACGGTGTGCGCCCGCTAGCCGCGAATGACGCAACGCTGTACGGGTATGTCATTTTGCGCACACCGTGTGTATATCGTCGTGGGCTGGTCGGCAAGTGGTTAAATCAATACTTGCACAAATTCATTGTGTCATGAAATCAACTGAGTCTATATATAAAAATGTGCATCACCAAAAAAAAAGTGTCTAAAAACAAGCTTGATTCATGGGCTCTCAGTGAGCTCCACCATCATTCATAAGTAAGGGTCAGCCTCTTACCAAAAATTCAGACCCCAAATCATTGGAGGTCTACAGAGCATGTGGTACTTCATGGGTTAACCCTGCCACATTCAAGTCACAGCACACAGAAAGGACCTGACATGCAGATGAATAAATGGGAACCTCAGAGCTCACCAGCAGAGAATATGGCTCAGCACCTGGAAGTAAAGACCACAAGAATTCCATAGTGTAAACCACCAGAATAGTTTATTAACTAGCAAAGCGCACAGACCACAACGCCGGCCAGTCAGCATAAGCCCCGCCTCTGACATGTTTTGTCCATAGAGACGTTCTCATTAAAGTGATGATTTCCTCTGTTAACATGCAGAGAAATGTAAAGTACTTCTTTACTTCACACAGCCTCTATATGCATAGTGCTCCCGCCAACACATGCAATACTCTGTCCTTGGTGACCTCTATTGGACTCTCAAGACCCAAATAACGGTAACAAATCTGATAAAGGTTCCTTCCACTGTGCTACTTCCAACTGGGATCCAATGTAATCCACATTGGCTGCCGATAATTTCAACAGTACATGGAAAAAGAGAAAGTGCCTCCAATAGTGCAGTATCGCAGGGATTAAAAATGAACCTCTCCACCTCCAGATGAAGCCACGTGTGAGGTGGTGAAACTAGTAGAGGTGGAGCCTGGTGGTGGAACCTTGTCGCAAATGAGTGAGACCTTCTGATGTATCATTTATGCTTTTAATATTTTTAATAAATGTGAGTTGTATACTAGCTGGGGTGGGTATCAGCTGTGTAGGGTATCGATTTGTTGCACTTTTTGCACCAAGCACAGTTTTATAATAATTTTTGCAATGATCTCATGAGCATCCCCACCCCTTTGTAAACATGCAGCACCATGGGAAGGGAATTCCCTGCTCATGACAACTTACTTTCAGGTTGGGCAGAACATAGGTTAAGACCGGACCCAAGCTCATCCCACTGCTAAAGTAGTTCACAGCTCATTGGAAAGGCACTTTGGCTACTTTTCCTTGGGTGATAAAGAATTTGTCCAGGCACCGATCAACTGAGCCAAGGTGAGGATAAGATGGTGCAGGTTCTGGTTTCATGTAAACCTTCTCCTTTCACCTACATGAGTAAAGCACAGGATCACTATAATGAACAAACTTTCAAGGTCAGTTTCTCAGGCTCACCTTGGATCTGAACAGGAAATGCGTTGCTGTTCTTCCTCACAGTGTCAGACCTCGTCCTCACTTCACAGGTGTATTTCCCAGAATCCTCCAGCTGAGCTGATGGCACTCTGTATGTATTGGAAGCACAGAATTGTTGCACAGTCTGTCCATCTCTGTAGAAGGCAAAGTGCAGCTCTGTGCTGCCTCGGAGAGGGTTGAGCGTGGTGTGACATGTCACTGTCATCTCATCTCCTTCTTGTATGGAATAAGGAGAAGTTCGTATTTCAGGAGTAGGGAACAGTTCTATAATGATAGCGAAAGATTACAATGTATAAAGTTTTATTACTTGCATAGGATAAAATGTGACCTGACCTCTCTTATTTTCAACCATTTCCACCCAGCTGTAGAATCAAGTGTAAGCTCCTGTGGCCACAATATCATACATTTCACTACAGGAAACCATCACAGCCATGATCATATTATTTGTACTTTGTTATTGGAAGAGGGTTTGGTTCACTTCTGTTATATCCATACAACGAAAAGTTAGAGGCTTAATTTATCAAATCAAAAAAAATGTTTTTTTTTATTGTACTGGGGTACTGGAATGCATGGGCTATTTTATTGTAAGGGTGAACTAACCTTTTAATTGTGATCCCTGCTTCCCCAATCAGTATTTGGAGCCATGGTAAAAAAAATGGATATGGGACACCTACAGTATATACCAGCCTCCACCCTATAACTAACAATGCAGTGCTCAGCAATCTATTGGCAGGTATGAGCTGTCACACTGGCATTGCTCTATGTAAGTATGGACTTTCAAAAAATATGTATTTCCAGCACTGCAGTATATGGAATAAGGACCAGTTTGTAGTAGGGAATGTATGTCAGAACTACACTATACTATCAAAAGTATTGGGACACCTGCCTTTACACGCACATGAACTTTAATGGAATCCCAGTCTTAGTCCGTATTGAGTTCATTGAGTTGGCCCACCCTTTGTAGCTATAACAGCTTCATCTCTTCTGGGAAGGCCGTCCACAAGGTTTAGGAGTGTGTCTATGGGAAGCGCATTTGTGAGGTCAGGCAGTGATGTTGGACAAGAAGGCCTGGCTCACAGTCTCTGCTCTAATTCATCCCAAAGGTTTTCAGGGGCGGGGTTTGGCCCCTTAGTTCCAGTGAAGGGAACTCTTAAGGTGTCAGCATACCAAGACATTTTGGACAATTTCATGATCCCAACTTTGTGGGAACAGTTTGGGGATGGCCCCTTCCTGTTCTAACATGACTGCACACCAGTGCACAAAGCAAGGTCCATAAAGACATGGATGAGCGAGTTTGGGGACTGGTGCGCAGTCATGTTGGAACAGGAAGGGGCCATCCCCAAACTGTTCCCACAAAGTTGGGAGAATGAAATTGTCCAAAATGTCTTGATATGCTGACACCTTAAGAGTTCCCTTCACTGTAACTAAGTGGTCGAGCCCAACCCCTGAAAAACAACCCCCCACCATAATCCCCCCTCCACCAAACGATTTGGACCAGTGCACAAAGCAAGGTCCATAAAGACATGGGTGAGCGAGTTTGGGTTGGAAGAACTTGACTGACCTGAACAGAGTCCTGACCTCAACCTGATAGAACACATTTGGGATGAATAAGAGCGGAGACTGCGAGCCAGGCCTTCTCATCCAACATCAGTGCCTGACCTCACAAATGCTCTTCTGGAAGAATGGTCAAACATTCCCATAGACACACTCCTAAACTTTGTGGACGGCCTTCCCAGAAGAGTTGAAGCGGTTATAACTGAAAAGGGTGGGCCAACTCAATATTGAACCCTACGGACTAAGACTGGGATGACATTAAAGTTCATGTGCGTGTAAAGGCAGGTGTCCTAATATATTCGGTAATAGTGAATAATGAATAATAATAGTGTGTGACTGTGGGGGGGGTTTAGAGTGTAAGCTCCTTTGGTGCAGAGACTGATATGACTGGCTCAGTGTTCTCTGTACAGCACTGCTGTATATGTCAGAGCTATATAAATGTATTATAATAATAATAGTGTGCGTCTGTGGGGGACATTAGAGTGTAAGCTCCTCTGCTGCAGAGACTGAATAGTTTGGCACAGCTTGATGTAATGGTGCTACTATCTAAGAGGAAATAACCAAAAAAGTACCTTGTACAGAAATATATGTTTCTGCAGATTTCCAGTTTGTACCGTCCAATAAATATTTTTCACATCTGTATTTTCCAGTTGCAGCCATAGTGACATTTGGAATTTGTAAAATGTCGTCTTTAGAGTCTAATCTCGTATCACCCTTGTAGAAGTAAGTTGTTCCAGTTTCATAATTCCACTCACTGTGACATGTCAGACTCAGGGAATCACCTTCTACTACATCTCGGGGGATCTGCAGGATGAGATTAGCTGAATACAACAACAACAAAAAGTTAATATTAATACATTAGCAAATAAAATATATTTTATAGAGGAGGTCCACATGTAATGATATAGCAGCCACAGAGAGAGTGGAGGAGGCAGATATCCCAGCAGAGGGACATCCAGGACATGGGTCTTCTATATGAAGGGTTCATGTTGAATGGTGAAGTTAGTTGCTCCTATATCTCCTCCTGGACCATTTATTGATGATTGCATTAAAAAAGAAAACTGCTGTACAAATACAGAGACATTATGGGGTGATAATTATTAAATTGTGGTACAGTGAATAATCCAATTTTGGGGGAATTATAAGAGGAAATTCAACAATGAGAATTAATCCTGCACAGGTCTACTTTGTTTCAATTCACTTAACATAATATACTACGGGGGCACCATAGAGGGCAGAGGATGTTACTAGACTTTTTTTGGCTCAACAATGGCATTTTGCAGAGGATGGTTGGGGGTGGCGGTCACTGCTGAACATGGAAAATTTTAGGGGTTATCAATGAACATGGGTGCACTAGAAAAGAGATTTAATTTCCAAATACAGAAAGGCTTCTTCACAGTAAGAGCTGTGAAAATGTGGAATAGACTCCCTCCAGAGGTGGTTCTGGCCAGCTCAGTAGATTGTTTTAAGAAAGGCCGGGATGCTTTCCTAAATGTACATAATATAACTGGATACTGACATTTATAGTAAAGTTGATCCAGGGAATATCCGATTGCCTCTCAGGGGTCAGGAAGGAATTTTTTTCCCTAGCTGGAGCAAATAAGACCATGCTTTATTTTTTTGCCTTCCTCTGGATCAACTGTGGGTATAGGATTGTTAAATTGGAGGTTTTATATTTGTGTGTGTTAGCTGCATGGCTGAATTATTTTTATGCACAATGGTAACCACTTGCCGACCAGCCGTCGTCATTATACTGCGGCAGGTCGGCACGTTCCCACGAGTTGTCGTAGCTGTACGTCGGCTCCTTTAAACGGGATAGCAGGCGCGCGCGCCCGCTGCACTGTGGAGGTGCCGATGCTCGTGACCGGCGGTCACAATGACCGCCGGCCATGAGTGTTCACGGGCACGAGAGGCAGAACAGGGACTTGTGTGTGTAAACACACAAATCCCTGTTCTGTTCTGAGAGGAGATGCAGATCGTGAGTTCCTAATAGCTAGGAATCATGATCTGTCATCTCCTATAGTCAGTCCCCTCCCCCTACAGTTAGAACACACACAGGGAACATATTTAACAACCCTTGATTGCCCCCTAGTGTTAACCCCTTCCCTGCCAGTGACATTTATACAGTAATCAGTGCATTTTTATAGCACCAATCGCTGAATAATTGTCAATTGTCCCAAAATTGTGTCAAAAGTGTCCGATGTGTCCACCATAATGTCGCAGTCACGATAAAAATTGCTGCCATTGCTAGTAAAAAAATAATAATAATAATAAAAATGCCAGAAATCTATCCCATATTTTGTAGACGCTATAACTTTTGCACAAACCAATCAATATACGCTTATTGAGATTTTTTTTACCAAAAATATGTAGAAGAATACATATCGGTCTAAAATGAGGAAAAATATTTGTTTCTTTGATAAAAAATTTGGGGTATTTATTATAGAAAAAAGTAAAAGATATTGGGGTTTATTTACTAAAGCTGGAGAGTGCAAAATCAGGCTCACTTTTGCACAGAAACCAATCAGCTTCTGGGGTTTATTGCCAAAGAAACAAAAAAGAGAAAGGCGCCTCTGGGTGTAGACTTAAAACAGTTTAATTATAAAATAGTAGCAGTCAAACTCACATTTGAGAAGTCATCACAAGGCATGTACATGTGAGCAATCCATAAAGTGACATCCATCATGGGGAATACATCAGATCCGTCTGTGCTCCTAATCGCAGGTTGGAGGCTCTGCTTGTGTATGGGGGGGGAAAGAGAAGCCACCGCTGAGATATTAGCCGGCTGCAGCGGTGTCAGAACCCAAAAACGAGGCTGGGAGCGCAAGGAGAGAAGACCACAGCCAGCGAGGAGGAGTGACGTCACCGGTAAAGCTTTAAGTCTACACCCAGAGGCGCCTTTCTCTTTTTTGTTTCTTCCCAGGATTTGGAATCTGGTTTCAGTTCCCAGTGAAGGCAGCCCTATCTGTGGACTTATTATCTTGTTCCTGGATTTCTGGACTTTTATTTGTACCATTATGACTGTGATACAGATGCCATTATAGAATATCTATATAGAATATATATGTAGATATTCTATAATGGCATCTGTATCACAGTCATAATGGTACAAATAAAAGTCCAGAAATCCAGGAACAAGATAATAAGTCCACAGATAGGGCTGCCTTCACTGGGGACTGAAACCAGATTCCAAATCCTGGGAAGAAACAAAAAAGAGAAAGGCGCCTTTGGTTATAGACTATCTACATATATATTCTTTACATAGGTTTCTTCCCATATATATACTGCTGCAGCCTTATTAGTGGTATTGTCTTTTAAGAAATATCCTCCCCTCTCCTTCCCTAACCATTTATCAATACATATATCCTAATTTGGAATTATAGGGGGTGGTCGTTTTCTGTTTTTGGTTTATTGGTTGTCTTATTGCCATTTCCAGTGATTGCACCTACACTTGCATACTGGTTTATTGCCAAAGCTTAATTGAACAAGCTGAGGTTAGAAGCTGATTGGCTACCATGCACAGTTGCACCAGATTCTCAGTGCACCAGTTCCAGTAAATATACCCCATTGTGTTTTTTTCAAAATTGTTGCTCTTCTTTTGTTTATAGCGCAAAAAAAAAAAAACCCACAGAGGTGACCAAATACCCCCAAAAGAAAGCTCTATTTGTGGGAAAAAAGGACGTCAATTTTGTTTGGGTGCAGCATCTCACGACCGCGCAATTGTCAGTTAAAGCGACGCAGTGCCGAATCGCAAAAAATGGTCTGGTCATTGAGCAGCCAAATCTTCCAGGGCTGAAGTGGTTAAACAATGACATGAAAGAAATATAATAGAAATCAGAGCTTGCACTCACGTTGTATGAGGACATATATGCTGGTGCTGTTTTTTCTGACTTTTCCATTCTGGGATTGTACAGAACACTGATATGTCCCTGTGTGATCTTCTCCGGCTTTATTAATCACATAACTGGTCTTCATGCCAGCATGCTGAATAATCTGAGAGTCTTTATAAAACGTGTATTTGAGGCTGGTGGGTGCTTTCGTTCCTGAAGCACACTCTATTGTCACTTTTTTGCCCTCTTGCACAGGTAGAGATGGTTTAACGCTTATTTTCGGTGATGGGAATAACTCTACAACACATATTTAGAATTAAACATTTTTAAAATGGACTTGGCTAAATTAGATAGTCTAAAGGAATAAGCATCATTGGTCTTCTGTTTTTAGAAGCTAAGTAAACATATCAAACATCACCTGATGCGATGCACATCTTTAGCCATGCCAGTCACCCCTTCTGTTCCTCCCTTCTGACCCCTCACACCCTTCCAGCAAGTTATTATTTTAAACTAAATTCCTTTAGATCCTTTTTTAATACTCACCTAAGACTGCCATCCATTTCTCTTGCTGGCAAAACTCTGGGAGTTTTTACTGGTGGATCCAGTGTTGCAGTAGTTCGCCTTTTTTCCAATGCCATCTCTCCATTGAGGACCCACACTGCTGGACAGCCAATAAGAAAAGTCCACATAACCCAAGCAGTAACATGGGAACTCAAAGAAGGGCCCTCACCCTCTGAAGAAAAGGGGATAAAAGACTCAAGAGCCAGAGTGTCATATGACCATTGAGTGAGAATTTTTAGCCCTTAGGACAACTTAGCAATTAGTTGGAGAAGGTGGGAGCAAAGTTCCTGAGTGTAGCACCCTCTCTAGTGCTAGGTGAGAAAGATAGTTTTTTTTTTTTCGTCAGTGTAGGCAAATTTAAGCAGGCTTGGCTGGCAGCCAGGCCTGTTTGTATTGTTTCGTGGACAAAAATCCAGGGAGAGCTGGGTGACTCACAGGTAGGATCACTGAGACCTCCCACCTATTTCCAGAACATGCTGGAATCTTCTGGAAGAATAGGAGGAGAGGTAAGGTGGAGCTACCTGAAGTATTCTGAGGGGCCCTGACCAATCCCCAACTTGGATTAGCAGGGGGCAGGCCTCCTCAAATACTTGAGGCAGCCCAGCTGGGGAGGAGTTGTTCAGGTGGAAGCTGAAAATAAAGTTTTATGCTGTCATGGACTGGAGGGAGCTCCCCAGTCTGGGGAGGTGAGGAGGGGGCATGGGCCTAGGTGCAGACAGGACCCTCTCAAGACACACGGAGGTGTCCTGGACGGGAGGCATGAGAGCAAGGAGGAACAAGTTGCAGCCAAGAGGGCTGATGAGTGAAACACAGTCAGGAGGACTGGAAGGCATGCCTGAGAGGACTGGGAGATTGCAGTCTGGAATGAGTGCAGAGGCAGTGGAAAGAGGCAGCTGCAGCCAGGAGGGCTGGAAGGGCCTGAAGAGGTGGTGCTGGGATCAGTAGCCACGTGGGACAGCTAGCACTAGGACTACCATTTTTGCTACACCATAGAGATCTGTGGTCATTTGAGGGCATTTTTTGCTTTGGGCCTGGCTGAGCCAGTGTCAGGCCTTCAATTCAGTGCTAGCTGGTCCTGGGAGTGATAGTCTGCAAGCAAGTTTGTGCTGGAGGAAGAGAAGAAGGTGTATATACTGGAGGTGTATATAGTTCTCAGTCACTATATTACTTTTTACAATTAACTGGGCATCCCATATCTACCCTATCCCCATCCAAGTTACAATCCCCTCAATAAAACAAAAAAAAAGACAAAATACAAGGACTGCTTCTTGACTACTGAGTGTCTGAAGATTTGTGTGCCTGGCTGTGCAGAGTGAGAGGCAGACCACAACTATCAGCAGCCCCTACGGGGGTACCGCCACATGTGTATACGGCCTCACTTTACCCAGTCCATGATGTTAATTGTAGCACAGCAATGAGGCAATATTACGTTTATGAGGCTCTCCAGAGTTTCTGGATCTCATGGCCTCATCAGCACACACCCCTATAAGTTCAAAGTATTACATGACTCCAGAGGAAATCAAGGAAAGATAAAACCAGAAAATAAGCCCCAGTCACGCTATGGAAATTCCAGAATACACTCTACACAAGAGATGTTGATTGTATGCAAACCAGAAAATGATCAAAGAAACCATGTTATGCAATTTTGAATTGATATGGAAAATTGATTATATTGATTAATTGATTTTTTCACAAGATTTTCCAATAATTTAAGCTCTCCAGGCTGCAGCTGCCCGACTTCACTGGCCGTAACATTGCAATCCTTACTGGCTCCACACCCAGCTCTGACTGTTTTCTCCTAGTCCTCTCTGGCATGCCTCTCCAATAGCACATTTCACTCACTAGCCCTCCTGGCTGCAAACCGGCGGTCCCCTTCTGAAGACTTGCCTGTCAGTGCTATCTCCACTGTCCTCTCTGTGCCTCCTGTTCAGATCCTTCATGTGTTCTTGAAGAGATCCGTCCTGCACCCGAGTCCCAGGCCCAAGATCACCCCCCCCCCAGAATGGGGAGCTCCCTCAAAGGCCTCGACAGCCTAGCACTCCATCTCTAGTCCTCCCACATGACAACTCCTCCCCAGCTGGTCTGACCCTGGGTATATCAAGAAGGCCTGCCCCCTGCCAATTCTAGTTGGATATTGGTCAGGGCTCCCTGAGACACCTCATGCAGCTCCACCTCTCTCCCCCTCCTCTTCTTCTAGCATCTTCTTGAAGGAAGAGGGAAGTGACCAAGAAATGATGCTGCATGTGAGTCACTAGTCTACTCTGAGCCACTCCCAGCCCACACAGATCAAAATAAACAGGCCTAGCTTCCAGCTAGGCCTGCCTAAATCTACCTGTACGCACCAAAAATCCTGCTTCTAGCACCTACCTAAGTAGAGGGTGCAACACCTTGTTGTGGATTTATGAAGAAATCCATTTTATATTTACTGGCAGAAATATGAGAGTTGCTTAGACCTCAAAAAGTAGATGAACTGTGATTCTGCAAAAATTGAACTGTTCCCCTCTTGGAACCATTTAATGCAAAATAGTTGAACTCATACGCTTTACAAAGCTTAATGCATCAACCATCTTCTAAAGTTTTACAAGCCTGCATTGAGACAGAAACTCAATGGAACAATAGTGTATCTCGTCACAAAACAAGGAAATATTTACATGGTTTTAGTGGATAAACAAAAGCTACACATACAACTATAGGAAAAAAGGTTATACAGACTGTTATCACATAGAATACACTTGTGTCCACCAAAACCTATTGTGTTCGAGTGAGGAACTGTTTAAATAGCTAACACAACTCTTTGTGTAGATTTTAGGAATTGTGGACACAGCTAAACTATCTAAACATCCATTGAAACGAAGTTCAATTCAACACATGGTGGGAAAGATTTGAAGTTTGTGCAAGTCAAACATATGGTTAGTACTGTGGCGGAATTACCGGGGTCGCAACAGTTGCAGTTGCGACGGGGCCCGGCATTCCGCCACTGTGGGGGGGGGCCCAGCGGGGTTGCTCTTCACACACGCTCTGAGTGGAGATCTTGTGTCATATAACAATAGCACAATAGCACAATAGCGGCGGCATTAACGTTCTATTTGTCGGTCCTCTCTGGCACAGATGAGAGAGGACACACAGCTGATCTCACGGCTCCCCCTTCTCCCCCCTTCTCTCTCCTGTGTGCTCCACGGGCAGTCTAGTGTGAAGCTAAAGAGCACACAGGAGAGGGAGGGGGGAGAAGGGGGAGCCGTGAGATCAGCTGTGTGTCCTCTCTCATCTGTGCCAGAGAGGACCGACAAATAGAACGTTAATGCCGCCGCTGGTGTCTCTCTGTGCTATTGTTATACGACACACGATCTCCACTTAGAGCCGTGCTGTCCGGCACTGATGGGATCTAATAGCATTCACTGTGATGGGCACTGATAGCATTCACTGATGGGCACTGATAGAAGGCACTGATGGGCACTGATGAGCACTGATAGAAGGCACTGATGGGCACTGATAGAAGGCACTGATGAGCACTGATAGAAGGCACTGATGGGCACTGATGAGCACTGATAGAAGGCACTGATAGAAGGCACTGATGAGCACTGATAGACGGCACTGATGAGCACTGATAGAAGGCACTGATGGGCACTGATGAGCACTGATAGAAGGCACTGATGAGCACTGATAGAAGGCACTGATGGGCACTGATGAAAGGCACTGATAGAAGGCACTGATGAGCACTGATAGACGGCACTGATGAGCACTGATAGAAGGCACTAATGGGCACTGATAGAAGGCACTGATGAGCACTGATAGAAGGGCACTGATGGGCACTGATGAGCACTGATAGAAGGCACTGATGAGCACTGATAGAAATCACTGATGGGCACTGATAGAAGGCACTGATGGGCACTGATGAGCACTGATAGAAGGCACTGATGAGCACTGATAAAAGGCACTGATGGGCACTGATGAGCACTGATAGAAGGCACTGATGAGCACTGATAGAAGGCACTGATGAGCACTGATAGAAGGCACTGATGGGCACTGATAGGCAGCACTGATGGGCACTGATAGATGGCACTGATGATTGGGGCACTGATTATCAGTGTAAACAATTTACTGACATTCTTGACAGTTAACGGCAGTCCTTTCCTCACACAGACACAGCGTGTGAGGAAAGGGCTGTGGATAACCGGCAAGTCTGTTTACATGTGATCAGCTGATCACATGGTAAAGGGCCGATGTGATTGCGCTGGATGCACATCCCAGGGGTCTTGCAGGAAGCACGGTTTTGGGAGGATGTCCATGGACACTCTCCCAAAATTGGTAGCCCGGGGCTCGGATGGAAGGGGGGCCCATCATGGTTTCTTGCACCGGGGCCCTGAAGGTTCTAGTTACGCCTCTGGGTTATTATATGGTTATTATCATTTCAAATTATGTATGATAATGTAGGTCACAGAGATGATTATAATTTTAGTATCTGCGGACCCAACAACTTTGGTATAAAGAAAATATATATGAAAGTGTGATTTTATAAGTAGAAGTGTTTTAAGCAACGAATTAGTATTATGAAAAACATTATGATTATAACTATATAAGACTGTAGCCTATGTTTAGATAAACAAATATTCATTGGATATACCGGAATTATACATGTATCCATATAGATAATCATTTTATGTGATATTGATTAACATGTGTCTTTCTTAGATAGACATTTATAGATATACATATATATAACCAGTTTATGTAATAGTGATTAATCAAAATTATACTGAGTGTATTTTATATTAGACCGATTACCAGAATATTTAAAGGTATATATTCTTCTCACCATTATACACATTATGAAAATAGAACGTATTAACTTAAAAAGATAAACTCAAAACACATGTGAGACACCTGGTGGTTGAAGGTGATATTATTTGAACTCACTAAACTTCCGGGAAAGGTACATGATTAAGTTTTGTTAACCAATAGAAAATAAGCCATACCTTTTGGGCAGAACTTATTATAATTTTATGATCTCATTGTCTGAGATGGTATTTAGAGGCAAGTAAGATGCCATGAGGGAGGAAGCTCAGGGACCCACCCTGACGGACACACTCAGGGACACACCCTGAGGGGGGACACCGGGAGATACACACACTCCCAGACAGACTGACACTCTCAGATACTGAGATATACGTACCCCATGCATCAATACACATCTTACATTCATGAAGATTCCTCAACACCTGATACTTGGAACTCGGAGGTTGCAAGAAGTAATTCCTCTTTAAGAGTATCCATTTTGAAAGCCACGGCAGCCATCTTAAAAATCCTGGTAACCAGCAATCCAGACTAGTAGCCATCTTGGAATGGGTAATTATGTCATGTTGATTTTATCTAGTGTGTTCTCTCAAATATTGATGTATTGAATATTATACTATGGATAATCGTTCTCCCGAATCAATAACCGCCTTGTAGATTTTTCTTTTTGCATAGTTGCCACTTTTGTTGACAAAACAAACGTCTAATTCATTTCACATTGCTGACCACTTATTTACCAGCAGTATAGTAACGGTTGGACGTGTGAAATACAGACATTCTGTTTAATTGTTAATTTCACAAGGTTATTGATTCTACAGAGAAGTTATCATGGTGGTATTATGTCAAAGGGACTGTACGCCCATTTTGCAAGTGTTTTTATTGATTTTCAAGATGTTCATGTAATGCAATGGGTATTTTAATTTCATGTAAATATTTGTTTTTTGTCAACCAATAAATGTAACTATTTTGTATGATCACATGTCTCCGTGAATAAGTTTCATATGCATAGACTGTGTCATATAGATTGATTTTGTATCTTAAAAATATCCTCGTTAAAAATTACTCAATAATAATTACTGTGCAGGAAACCTGTCCTTAAAAAGCACAACAACCTTTAAAAATTAAAAGCCACGGTTTGACTTGAACACCCCCCATACTAACAAATTGCCATACCTGAACTTTCAGGCAATACATAGTCCACTGATAATGTACTAACCACTACTGCCAATCAGGAATCATGTTTCATGGACCGGCTTGGTCCGTACTGAGCAAACACCCAGTTGTTTTTACACATTCCTTGATGATTAAAAGAAATAATTCGTTGAGGGTACTGTCTAGCAATATTAACCATACCAGTGTCCATCTCCCACCGACCGCCATACCACTAATAGGTGTAGTGTGGACGTGGATATGAGAGAAACCATTCTCGCTCTTAAGCATTGCTTTCCCAATAGACTTCAGGAGATAATTTCTCATCATTGGAGGTTAGTATTTATGTCTCTCTTTTGCAGGCAAATCTTTTTGGAAAAGTAAATCTTTAGAACAGGGTCACAGTATTCAAGGCCAGTCTTTCATGCTCACCTCGAATCAGAATGGATACCACATTGCTGTTCTTCCTCACAGTGTCAGATACTGTCCTCACTTCACAGGTATAATTCCCAGAATCCTCCAACTGAGCTTCCCGAGAACTGTATGTTGCATCTTTGCTGAAATCCTGAACAATCTGTCCATCTCTGTAGAAGGCAAACTGCAGATTTGTGTTCTCTCTTAGAGGGTTATGCCTGGTGTCACAGGTCAGGGTCATGTCACCACCTTCTTCTATTGGGTATCGATTGTAATCTATTTTTGGAGTAGTGAAATGATCTATAAAACATAATAAAATGACTGTGTGGTATTATTATACACACATAGCTATAGGTTGGGCTACAGATATGTGGGACCCAGTGGCGTGGGGGGGGGATCGGTGGCAAACTAATGACACCCCCCGCCCACGGAAATGGAGAGGAGGGTAGGGTAATCAGTGTCCTCCTTACCTTAGGAGGCAGGGGGAAGGAAGACCTGGGGTTCAACAACTGAAAGCAGAGCACAGGAGGCAACATTTGCCAGACAAGAGTCCGTCCTCCATCTCACCTCCTTTCTTCACTGCCATGGACAGAGGGGCCGCCAATCACACTGGAATCACACCCACTTCCCAGTTCCTGGACGGAGAATTCTGGGGGATGAAAAAAGAGCTGCGGAGGCAAATCGCAGAGAACCCCCTCTTCCAGTAGAGGTATGGAGAGGGCTAGGACTGCAATGCTTCTCCTCCAAGCCAAACAGGAAGTGGGTCCTGAGACTCCCTGACCAAGGTGGTGAATCAGAAAGACAATAGCGAATATTAATTCGCTATTGTCACACAACCGGGTGGGCTCAGGGCGCAGTGAGCCTACTCTTTTTTGAAGCCAATTAGAGCCTCTGGCTCTAATAATGTGCTTAAAAAAAATCCCCATTGGAATCCATGCACCCGCGCCCTGCATGTAGATTAGGGGCCGAGCGCATGGATTAGAGGGGCGACGCCCCTGCACCCTGCATGGATGGGACGCCACTGGCAAAACATCACAAATATTGGAGTAGGAAGTAATATTGGCTCCGGTCTTCATCAACATTTAAAAGCCAATGTTGTAGTCTATTGAAGAATCCATTGCACATACCCATCCGTTTGGTGTTGCCGGCCCATAGGGGGCAGTGATTAAGTGATATTCACGAGCAGCAATTAAATGGTCCCTTTTTGGAAGATGTATGGCCACTGAAATCTCTTCAACATCAGACACACTACTGGGGGTGCCAAATGCCCCCTCAACCACTGTGCTTCAAACCACTAGCCCTCACATCAGTAGAGATCACAGTAATGACATAGTGGCCAGCAGGACAAACCACAGTCACTGAAGAGTTTTTGGTGACCCTAAATCTTCACACAGTGACCATTTGAGTCATTGTCCACTAAAGAGGGAAGCATGCACACTCATACTTTACAAGAGCCTGTTTTAAAAAAATCAGATAACCTCTCTTTAAAATGATCCACAATACATTGCTACTATATACATATAGGAATTAAAGGATCTAAAAAGAAAAATTTAAAAAGTTACCTTGTACAGAAATATAGGTTTCAGCCCATATCCATTCATAATTCTGAGGGTCAAATTCAATTTGTTTTTTACATTTGTACATGCCGCTCATCGCTGTGTTTACATTTTGAATATATAAGATATCTTTTGTGGATTCTAATTGTTCATTATCCTTGTAAAATAATGTCACCATTTCATCTCCATAGCCTGGTAAGCTGTGACATCTTAGATGAAAGGAATCACCTTCAACAACATCAGGAGGTGCCTGCAGGATAAGATGGGCTGGAAATAGAAGAGTCAATATCAAAGTTAAAATTTGGAACAGAGAATGTAGGGTACGATGTCAGACAGGAGAGAATGGATTTGATAAGTACAGACCTGATAGTTGTGTCTGATTCAGGGTTGGATGAGGCATGACAGGGAGGAGAGAAATTTGCTTGAACCCCCAGTACGAAGAATGGAGAGGAATACAGTACCTAATGTAGATGTCATGTTTAAATAAAAGGGAGATGGGTTTTCATGTGGGTATGGAGAGAGAGTGTTGACTTTTAGCTAATTGAATGTGGTGAAGTTGTCCTCACTACTTTTATTTACACAAGAGGGATATTAGGAAAATAGAGAAGAGCAACCAAACCGATAAGAGGCATGGAGGAGCTCAGCTATGAGGAAAGATTAGAGGAACTGAATTTATTCTCTCATGAGAAGAGGAGATTAAGGGTGGATTTGATCACCATGTACTGTATAAATACATAAGGGGGTATGATCACCATGTGAAAACACAAAAGTAGGATATGATCATTATGTATAAGGGGTCCATATAGTGAACTTGGTGTTGAGTTATTCACCTTAAATTCATCACAGAGGACAAGGAAGCACTCTTTACGTCTAGAGAAAAAGAGATTTAACCTCCAAATACAGATAGACCTCTTCACAGTAAGTGGCGGTTCACACTTGTGCCATGTAATCGCATGTGATTTGCACCGCACTGCGGTGGAGATCACATGCGATGTCTGTGCGATGCAAATTCAGCGAATTCGCATCGCATTCGTACCAAAATTGTGCTGGACTCTTTTTTGTGTCCGCATCAGAAACAGGTTGCATGGGTGTACACACCCATACGATCCGATTCCTGTCCACATTCACAGTTCGCACTTGGATATGGAAACCGATCTGGGGGTGTCATTAACTTTCTATTGACACCTGCAGTGATTCGCACAGTGTAGTGTGAATTGCCTGCGAGTTCTATGCGATGCGGGAACCGGCAGTGGAATCGCGCTGGTATGAACCGGCACTAAGAGCAAAATGTGGAATAGACTCTCTCAGGAGCCAGCTCAGTAGATAGTTTTTTTTTAAAAAAAAGCCTGGATTCTTTTCTAAATGCACATAATATAACTGAATACTAAAATTTAGGGGTAAAGTTGATTCGGGGAATATCCAGTTGCCTTCCTCTGGATCAACTGTGGGCATAGGATTGTGTATATGGAGGTTTTCTATTTGTGTTTGTTTTTTTTTCTTTTTCTTTTGGTTGACCTGGATGGACTTGTCTTTTCTTTCTTTGCTCCGATGCTGCATCTGTCCTCTGCCAGCTCTAAGACTGAGAGCCGTGTGACCAAACACAGAATATTGCTCGGTTCTCAGTGCTTCCTGAGCAGAGGGCTTAGGCTCTCAGTGGCTCACTGAGAGGCTGAGCCGGTGCTGGTCCGGTGCTGGTCTGGTGCTAGCCCAGAGCTATTCCTGCTCATTTATTCTATGCACCTGAAGCTGCAGAGATGGCGATTGAGGGCCATGTACTCAATCTCCTTTCTCTGTCTTAAAAGGTGAAACATCAGAGGTTTGTTTAGACCCCTAAAATATCACCAAAGACCCCCAATGGGGCTCCTAAAAGAAATTGTAAACATTTATAAAAAAAAGGTAAAAAATTATTTTAAAAAATAAAACAAAAATAAAAAACAACTTACATCACAAAAGTCACACTTGTGACTGGGCCCTGGTGTTCCACCACTGGGCTTGGAAGGAAATACCCCGGGCTCAGAAGGAATGGCCCCGATTGGGGTAGGGGGAGCCCTTCATGGTTTCTTGTACTGGGGCCCTGAAGGTTTTAGTTATGCCTCTGCCTAAAGGCTTCATTGTGAAGAGGAGTAAAAAGTCCCTGCTGGTGTCTTATCCAGTACGGGATGAGGATGAGGACAGAGGCTATGTCTGAATAGAGGCGAGCTCTGTGCCCCACCAGAGGCTCTCTACCCATAGCCAACCTTGACCAAGCTGCCCCCTGCCGGCCAGTTCCCCGGATTCGGTGCAGCAGGCAATGTGCAGCCCAACCCTCTCAGGGAGCAGAGAGTACCTTGAATGGAGCTTGAGCCTGGGATGGGGGTCGGGAAGAGGTAGGGAAGAGGGAGAGTGGGAGGGGGGCTGATTCGCTGCACCATGGGCCTCTGGGTTATACGTGCCCTCTGGGCCAAAAGTCACCAGTCAGCCCCCGCTGGGGTGCCTTTATATTTCTTCAGGGGTGCCTTGGCAAAATGCCTAAAAATTGTATACAAGACAGCGGGTGGATCAAGCCTGCCTTTCAGATACACTAAGCCACATGTTTTGCAATGTGCACCATTGCAACCTATTAGCTGCCAGAATCCTAGCAACCAATGCTGTAATTGGTTAATAAGGAAGATGTCATGCACCTACACAGCATCCTTTATTTATAGCATTTATTTATTTATTTTATATAGGATTTAACTTGTTGTAGTGTTTTTATACCTGACTATAGCCACCAATTAATGAGGTACCATGGCACACATTCTTTTCTGTCCCTACAATGAAAGAGCCACTTGGTTGTAATTTTCCCCAGGCTAAAGGTTCACAGTCCTCCTCTTGTTGGATCCAACGTGGAATGCATTCACTCTTAAACTGTAGATCAGTAAATGAGTGGTGGGGTGATCACTCCTGGTGAGTTGGGAACTCTCGGACACCTCCACTAGTTCACTACAAGATGTAAAGATTTCCAATGAGGGTATTTTCTGAGGACCACTCATCAATAAATATTAGAAACCTAGAAGATTGGTGGCAGAAAAAAAGACCAAGTGGTCCATCGGTTCTGTCCTATTTTTTAACATACATTTTTTTTCAATTCAATTTAAATATGATCTAAGGTGGAGGCAGACCTTTTTTAAGCCAAGATAGGACTGTATCAAGGCACAGATTTGGGGAAGGGTACAGAAAAATGTCTGCAGCATTGAAGGTCCCAATGAGCATAGTGGCCTCCATCATCTGTAAATCTGAATCTCAGATTGAGGTGAAGGCTCATATTTCAACAGGACAATGACCCTAAGCACACAGCCAAGATAGCAAAGGAGTGGCTATGGGACAACTCCGTGAATGTCCGTGAGTGGCCCAGCAAGAGCCCAGACTTGAACCCAATTGGACTTTTTAAGAACGTGATTAGAGCCAGAGGTTCTAATAGGTTTCAAAAAAGCCTCCGCCCATCTCCTGCGGGGGGTGGTGGGTGTTGGTGTTAGTTTGTGCAACCACTCCCAAAATAGTGAGCACCATCCATCACTGGCCACTTCAATTCACACAGCTAAGACACCGTGACACACTGTTGCCTAAAGTAATTGTATTAACCTCTCTCTGCTTACTCACTTGCAGAGGAACAGTCCTCAGGTTGCAGCCACAACACTCTTTTTCTCTTTATGCCCTCCTCCCGACCCGTGACATAATGCCAGGTCTAGGAAGCTCCTGTTGGGTGGAGATCACTCTGCCCAACATGGAAATGACTGTGGTTATTACACTACTTGTGCCGGCTGGGTGCAGGAGCAAACTCGGCACACTCGCAGCGATTGGCTACAGCTCTACAAGTAGCAGTGACTGGGCTACCCTGGTAGTTTGCCACTGCCTGGCAGCCTATAGTGGGGGGGGCAAGGAATAACCTGGGGGGGGGAATTGCCCCCCCTTTCCCTCCTCACGCCACTATGAGGAACATTTTGTAGTTGAAATGGCTTGATATTTGAAGCAATTTGTCACTACCTACAAAGATGGGAAGACTTACCTTCACTAATTACTTCCAATCCTACAAAGGAGCTGAGATCCACTCCAGAGCTACACTGGTAATCCCCACTGTCCTGTATTTTTGAAGATATGATTTGGAGTTCCTGATTGAACTTTCCACGTATTTTCTTTCCATCTTTTTTCCAGTCATAATTTAGTGCCTTTTTAGCGGTGTTACAAGTCATAGTTATCATCTCATTCTCAAACACCGTTCCCCACTGAGGAGAGAGGGTCACAACGGGCCTGTTTGGGTTTTGTAACATACAATTTAAATACATATATAGAGATTGTATGGGCTATGGGGGTACTTCATCCATGGAAAATTCTTTAGAAAAAAAATGGACAAACTGAGCGGACTTTACCGGTACCAGTGAAGGACTGCCAAACGTAATAGTACTAAATATCTTTATTACAAAATTCTTAAAAAGTGTTGTATATTTTTTGTATAATCATTTAAATTTTTGAGAACATTGGCTTGCTTCTGGATGACACCTGGTACACCATTTTTTGAGGGCTCTTCTTTACATGATCTCTGTCTAGTGTCTAGGGAATAAGGTCCTGAGGAAGCACAAATGTGAAACGCGTCAACCTTAAGGCCCAATAGTAACAGAGATCTATTGTATAACTAACCAAGTGGTAAAATTGTTTAGAGCCACTCAATTTTGATTTTATTCTGAATGTGTAAACATTTTTTAAGGATTTTGTAAGATAATTAATACTATTACATTTGACAGTCCGCTCAGTTTGTCCCTTTTTTTTCTATGCAATTTAAATGCGTTAGCAGACGTGACTCACAAAAATTAAATGTTCAACAAGTAACTGCAAGCTGCTTAAAGTAGATATAAACCCAATCACTTAACCCCTTCCCGACCGGCGCACACCGATGTACATCGGCAGAATGGCACAGCTGGGCAAAAGCACTTACAGGTATGTCCATTTGAATTCCCCGCCGTGCCGTTGCGTGCACGTGCCGGGAGCTCCGTGATTTGGGTCGCGGGTCCCACGGACTTGATCGCCGTGGGGATACCTGCGATCGCCTCACGGAGAGGACGAACGGGGAGATGCTAATGTAAACAGCATCTTCCCGTTCTGCCTAGTGACAAGTGTCACTGATCACAGCTCCCTGTCATCGGGAGCTGTGATCAGAGTAATGACACTGCTAGCCCATCCCCCTACAGTTAGTAATCACTCCCCTAGGACATACTTAATCCCTCCCCGCCCCCTAGTGGTTAACTCCTTCACTGCCAGTGTCATTTACGCAGTAATCAGTGCATTTTTAATCGCACTGATCGCTGTATAAATGACAATGGTCCCAAAAATGTTTTAAAAATGTCCGACATATCTGCCATAACGTCGCAGTCACAATAAAAATCGCTAATCGCCGCCATTACTAGTAAAAAAAAAATTATTAATAAAAATGCCATAAAACTATCCCCTATTTTGTAAACGCTATAACTTTTGCACAAACCAATCAATAAACGCTTATTGCGATTTTTTTTTACCAAAAATATGTAGAAGAATACGATCGGCCTAAACTGAGGAAAAAAAATGTTTTTTTATATATTTTTGGGGATGTTTATTATAGCAAAATGTAAAAAATAATGCGTTTTTTTCAAAATTGTCGCTCTTCTTTTGTTTATAGCGCAAAAAATAAAAATCACAGAGGCGATCAAATACCACCAAAAGAAAGCTCTATTTGTGGGGAAAAAAGGACGTCAATTTTGTTTGGGAGACAGGTCGCATGACCACGCAATTGTCAGTTAAAACGACGCAGTGCCGAATCGCAAAAAACGCTCTGGTCAGGAAGGGGGTAAAAAAGGGGTCATGAAACATAGCAAAAAAAAACAAAAAAACAAACAAAAACATATACAATTGCCACACCAGCCATATATATATATATATATATATATATATATATATATATATATATATATATATATATATATATTTATATTTATATATAAAAAAGTCCAAGAGGTTGCTGCACTTAAAAACTTCTTTGCTTTATTTCACAATATCTTCAGGAGAGATTTACAAAGCAAGTATATTCCTTTCAAGCAGTATCAAAGGCAACAAATGCCTACACAGTTTCAGACATGGGTAGATTCAGATATGGATGGATGGATGGATGGATTACGTTTCGGGCTAGTCAGCTTACGCCCTTCCTGAGATCCATTGAAGCACATCTGAAGGTTTCATTCCAATCATTCATTTAAATACAGGTTTAGTGAAGTACTTCACATATGGAATCAATATGGCTAATTAGTTCAAATCGCATACCATTTAACATCTATATATGCATATGTTTATCTATAACATGCCATTAAAGCAAGGATAAGCAGCAGGTGTCAAATCTCTCAATCTCCTCACTCGCATTTTAATATATTCAGAATACCTATAAAAATGCAGGGAAATGGTACATTCATGAGTAAAAACAAAAAGATATCCCCATCATAAAGTTATTTTATCTGGCTACTTTTAAATGCTTATTCCAACAATTAAACAAATAAATAAAGATCCAAATAAACATTTAAGCCATATGGAGCAATAGTATTTAAAAAATGTATCCAGTATACTTCTCTTTTTCTTAGAATCAATTCACGGTTGCCCCCTCTCCTATTTTTCTCAATACCTTCTAGGACCATATATTTTAATTGTGATACATTGTGGCCAAATTCCAAAAAGTGTCTCACCAACGGTAATTGGGTTAGTTTATCTCGTATTGAGTATTTGTGTCTCGTTATCCTGTCTTTTATTTTTTGTGTAGTCCCCCCTACATAAACTAAACCGCACGGGCACTTTATGGCATAAATTACATATGAAGATTGGCATGTATAGTAACCCCCTATGGGGATATTGAAACCCCTATGTGGATGTGTAAAGTATTTAAAGGTAAATACTTTACACACCCCTATGTGGATGTGTAAAGTATTTACCTTTAATCATAGAGTTACATTGTATGCATGACAAGCAGGGATATGATCCCAGATTTTTTGGTCCCAGAAAGGTTGGTTTGGCTGCTGCAGCCACAGGTTGATCAGATTTAATCATCGATCTCGTATCGTTCTACCTTTTCTATAGGAGGACATGGGTGGATTCCAGAATTCCTGTACCATGGGGTAACTGGATCTTAAAAGATTCCAATGTCTTTTGACAATTTGGTTGATTTTGTTGGAGAAGGGATGATACTGCATAATAAAGGGGATTCTCTTGTTTTCCTTTCGGGGTGATCTATTGTAATCTGTATTAGAGTAATCAATATTAACTAAAGCTTGAGGGTATCTTCTACTAGTAAGTTTGTTTTTTATTTCATTAAGTCTCTGATCATGGCACAGCGGGTCACTTACGATCCGCTGCACCCTCATCATCTGACTTTTTGGGATGGATGAAAAACCGTTTGGGGGGATGAAAGCTATTAAAATGTAGCAATTGGTTACGGTCCGTGGGTTTCACATATAAGTCCTTTATTTATATCAATGATTTATTTTAAAACATTGCCAATGTTGGTACAGATTTGTGGACGATATTTTCGCTATATGGGATGGTAACATGGAAAGCTATACTTATTTGATAAATACATTAACCATTTAGTACCTGGATTAAAGTTTAGCATTGAAATTGGTAAAAATTAGATCTCTTCTTGATATTCTACTTAAATTGAACAATGGGCAGATTACTACTGACTTATATGTGAAACCCACGGACCGTAACCAATTGCTACATTTTAATAGCTTTCATCCCCAAACATTTTTTCATCCATCCCAAAAAGTCAGATGATGAGGGTGCAGCGGATCGTGAGCGAGACTTAATGAAATAAAAAAACAAACTTACTAGTAGAAGATACCCACAAGCTTTAGTTAATATCGATTACTCTAATACAGATAACAATAGATCACCCCGAACGGAAAACAAGAGAATCCCCTTTATTATGCAGTATCATCCCTTCTCCAACAAAATCAACCAAATTGTCAAAAGACATTGGAATCTTTTAAGATCCAGTTACCCCATGGTACAGGAATTCTGGAATCCACCCATGTCCTCCTATAGAAAAGGTAGAACGATACGAGATCGATTGATTAAATCTGATCAACCTGTGGCTGCAGCAGCCAAACCAACCTTTCTGGGACCAAAAAATCTGGGATCGTATCCCTGCTTGTCATGCATACAATGTAACTCTATGATTAAAGGTAAATACTTTACACATCCACACAGGGTTTTCAATATCCCCATACGGGCCAATCTTCATATGTAATTTATGCTATAAAGTGCCCATGCGGTTTAGTTTATGTAGGGGAGACTACACAAAAAATAAAAGACAGGATAGCGAGACACAAATACTCAATACGAGATAAACTAACCCAATTACCGTTGGCGAGACACTTTTTGGAATTTGGCCACAATGTATCACAATTAAAATATATGGTCCTAGAAGGTATTGAGAAAAATAGGAGAGGGGGCAACCGTGAATTGATTCTAAGAAAAAGAGAAGTATACTGGATACATTTTTTTACTCATGAATGTACCATTTCCCTGCATTTTTATAGGTATTCTGAATATATTAAAATGCGAGTGAGGAGATTGAGAGATTTGACACCTGATGCTTATCCTTGCTTTAATGGCATGTTATAGATAAACATATGCATATATAGATGTTTAAATGGTATGCGATTTGAACTAATTAGCCATATTGATTCCATATGTGAAGTACTTCACTAAACCTGTATTTAAATGAATGATTGGAATGAAACCTTCAGATGTGGTTCAATGGATCTCAGGAAGGGCGTAAGCTGACTAGCCCGAAACGTAATCCATCCATCCATCCATATCTGAATCTACTCATGTCTGAAACTGTGTAGCATTTGTTGCCTTTGATACTGCTTGAAAGGATTATACTTGCTTTGTAAATCTCTCCTGAAGATATTGTGAAATAAAGCAAAGAAGTTTTTAAATGCAGCAACCTCTTGGACTTTTTTCTATATACAAGGTCGGTGGGAAGACCTGATTGCTGGCACTAAACTGTAAGCAGAGTGCGGTTCTCCTCTACAAGTGAATATATATATATATATATATATATATATATATATATATATATATATATATATATATAATATATATATATATATATATATATAATAATATTGTCAAAAGTATTGGGACACCTGCTTTTACACGCACATGAACTGTAATGGCATCCCAGTCTTAGTCCGTAGGGTTCAATATTGAGTTGGCCCACCCTTTGCAGCTACAACAGCTTCAACTCTTCTGGGAAGGCTGTCCACAAGGTTTAGGAGTGTGTCTATGGGAATGTTTGACCATTCTTCTAGAAGTGCATTTGTGAGGTCAGGCACTGATGTTGGACGAGAAGGCCTGAGTCGCAGTCTCCACTCTAATTCATCCCAATGGTATTCTATCAGGTTGAGGTCAGGACTCTGCAGGCCAGTCAAGTTCCTCCACCCCAAACTCGCTCATCCATGTCTTTATGGACCTTGCTTTGTGCACTGGTGTGCAGTCATGTTGGAACAGGAAGGGGCCATCCCCAAACTGTTCCCACAAACTGTTCCCACTCCTATGGATCACAGGAGTGCAATTCATTTTTCGCTCCTGTGACCCATTTTCAGCAGTGGGCTGAAGTCCGCTCTCTGCTGAAGTCGGTCCAGGCACCACGTCATCGTGACAATGGAGTTGGGATACACCAGGTGCCTGGACCGACACCCGGCTCAGGCTCTTAGCTCTGTTATCCCTGAAGAGCTGACCGCCCGCTCTAAAAAACGGTACCGGGATGATGCCTGCGGCTTCCCGGTATAACCCCTTAAAGCCGAGGCCGCATATGTGCGTACGTTCAGCGGGAAGGTGTTATATTGCAACAGACCCTCCCATTCAGAATCAGTCGGGAAAGGGCATTGTGAAACAAACATAGAAAGGTAGGAATCTGCTTCAAAGTTTGTTAAAATCCCCGAAATGTACATTGATCACTTTTTTTTCTCAACAATAAAAACCTTAGAAGGTTTGGGCTGGAGTTCTACCTTAAATAAGGGCATCCTAACAATAAAGAAGTGCTGGATATCATTTTTTGGATGGATATCATTTTTTGATGGAAGCAGTGAAGATAACTCACCATTATCAATCACACCCAGTCTCACTGGATGGCTGTAAACTTTATCGTCAACTGAGCACTTATACATTTCAGTGGTTTTTCACAGTGATTTTATATTGTTTGCTCTGAATCCAAGACGTTCTCCATTCTCCTTTATACCAATAACTGTTCACTTCCACTGATCCCACACTGCATGACAGAGTCACCGAATCACCCCAAAAAAATTGGTTCCAATTAGGGGACAGAGTTACAACAGGTATAACTGCAGCACCTATAAAAGAGAACAATGGGAATTGGTCTTAGGAAAAAAATACCTGGAGAGCCAACGACTTATAAAAAGCATGGTCATCTCAGATATGGGATGCCAGATATACACTTGTAGCACTATCGTTTGAAGAGTCTCTTAGTAGATTGGGTTCTCTGTTCTTCTTCCTCACCTCGGAGAACAACCTCAGCCTCTCTGACAGACCAGGTTAAGCAAATGATACTCCACTGCTACCGGGAACACAAATATGGATATCCTGCACACAAGATTCTGCATCAAAAAGCCAATGTAAGACTAGTTATTGGTAAATGAACCCAATATATTGTTACAGGTAAATTACTCGACTCCAATGGCTTGGCATGTAAATTGCCATCATCTCTTACAAATTCAAGAAGAAGAACCTCAAAATGGGATTTTTAAGGCAATTTGACAAAAATTATATGAAAAAAGTTAATAAAAAATATACGATTGTATTATTGCACAAAAATTCAAAAAATTCTTATGGAAAAACCACAAGAAAAACATATATACATATATTTGAATAATATTATACAATGATTGACAGAAGTGGCAAAATCCTACTACAATCATGAAACCATCAAAACAGATGACAAAAAATGGTATGTAGTGGTAAAGTCAGACGCGTTTCGAAAAGTGCATACAATATAATCTTCATCAGGGACTGTAACCACCTATGTCAAGTAGATTGGTTTGGAAAAAGTTCTCCCTCAGCACCAAGAATCATCCCATAGGTTTGTATAAGCCTTTCATCACACAAGGAGTCCATGGGGTAAAAAACCCAACAAGGGCGTTCAATAAGGTAATCCCAAAGGGAATGGACACGGCCAATGAATAATGAAGCATAATGAAGTTTAACAAATCCCAGGTCCAAAGGCAGAATTTGTATGGCAGTGGCCCCTAAGAAGATAGTCCCAAACAAAAAATGGGGGAACACCAGCTGGATTTGGGCAAAAACTATGTCTAAACCAGGACATAGATCTGCAATGGCTTCTGTCCGTGAATGATAGACCAGGGCTGGACCCCCCCCCCCACAGAAAGAGATTGGGCTTCCAAAAAATGGTTCCCACAAAAGCGTGAGGAGAGAATGGCCCAATCACCATTCTTCTCTCCTCACTCTTTTGTGGGAATCATTTTTTGGAAGCCCAATCTCTTTCTGTGGGGGGGGGGGATCCATTCTTGGTCCATCATTCAAGACAGAAGACATTGCAGATCTATGTCTGGTTTGGACATAGTTTTTGCCCAAATCCAGCTTTTGTTCCCCATTTTTTCTTGGGACTATCTTCTTAGGGGCTACTGCCATACAAATTCTGCCTTTGGACCTGGGATTTGTTAGACTTCATTTGGCTTCCCCAATTCATTGGCCGTGTCCATTCCCTTTGGGATTTCTTTATTGAAGGCCCTTGTTGGGTTTTTTACCCCATCGCCTCTTTGTGTGATGAAAGGCTTATACAAACCTATGGGATGATTCTTGGTGCTGAGGGAGAACTTTTTCCAAACCAATCTACTTGACATAGGTGGTTACAGTACCTGATGAAGTTTATATTGTATGCACTTTTCAAAATGCGTTTGACTTTTTCACTACATACCATTTTTTGTCATCTGTTTTAAAGGTTTCATGATTGTAGTAGGATTTTGCCAATTCTGTCAATCATTGTATAATATTATTCAAATATATGTATATATGTTTTTCTTGTGTTTTTTCCATAAGAGTTTAATGAATTTTTGTGCAATAATAAAATCGTATATTAACTTTTTTCATATAATTTTTTTGTCAAATTTCCCTAAAAATCCCATTTTGAAGTTCTTCTTTTTGAATATAATGTTACAGGTTGCAGTAAATAGCCGTATGCACACAAATGAGTACGTAAAGTATCACAGTACATTAGACAATATGTTCACCCGGCTATAGCAGCATTGAATGCAGTTCTATGAAGCTAAATGAAAGAAAATCTGGTAATCCACAAAATTAGCTATTTAGAAAATAGTAACAATAAATACTGCGCTAACTCCTCTGTAAACAGTAGGCTATAACTGTCACGGACCTGGCCGGAGCGGAGGCTGTTGGAGAGGACTGTGTGCAAGCCTGTTGCCCACCGATTATGGGCCCTAGCATTTGAGGTGAATGAGAAATCCAATCTGAACTGTATTAATCGGACTCAGTCATGTATATATTGTATGGGGACTCCTTACTGTATATTTGTGTCCCTGAAGAGGGAGGGGGGATTCCTCCAGCAGCCCCCTGCTGATAAGACTGATTCATTCTGTTGGGACACATCCTGTGAGGAGATGCTGGTGTTATCAACATGTGTTTATGTTAATTGAGAGAGCTGATCACATTAGCCACCAGCCCTGGCTAATAGACGAATGGTCTAGGCTGAGGAGGGGGGAGATTGTTGTTTGTATTGTTAATTGTATTAATGTGTGAAGCTCGGTGCCCACAAGACTGTCATCTGGTCTGGGTACATTTTGTAGTAAATTAGGTCATGTTAATTAGGTTAGCTTTGAGTCATCCCTGCTGTATAAAGGTCTGTGAGATCTCAAAATAAAGGAGTTCTGATGTACTCCAAGACTGGTGTTGTCTAGTTCTTGGGGTTCCTATAGCCAGATCCATTGGACTCGTGTTCCAGAACTTAGGAAGCGGTATATGACGGAAGCACTCAAGCGGAGTGTGGGGCGTTCCGTGACATTGGTGGCAAGCAGCGGGAAAGCTTCCTGAAGTCTGGGACATCCAAACTTCCATCTGGATCCAAGGTCCAGATAGCAGAAGAGGAGAGGTACAGATACCAGCCCCCATGGATGAGGAATTCAGAAGGAGGTTGCGAGAGATGCAGATACAGCACAGAGGACCAGTATTGGAGCAGGTCCTGCTGGGATGGTGTGATTCTATTCGCTGCAAACTCTGGAAGGAAGCGCTAGCCCGTGAGCAGCGACACCAGGGAAAAGTTCTCCCCTCCATCGAGGAAAGGTACTGGTCGCAGTACGGACTGCGGGTGCGGTTTTTGGGAGAAAAACCACACAAGAAGCAGACAGCTGAATTAAGCAGGCTGGTCTGGGCAGAGATGAAGTTGGATGAGAGCTACAGAGCCCTCCGGTGGCATGTATCCCAAGCATGTCCCTGGATAGCGGATGACAGCCCAACGGAAGGCTTAAGCTACGGCGGCTTGGGACTGTTGTTTGTGAAGCTGACAGGGGACCCTAACTTTGGGAGTGATTTGGAGCGGCGGGTGGACGAAATCATGGATTTCAGAGAAGGGCTACTGAACATTTCGGAAGTGCACTGGGCACAGGAAGATTTGGAGTTTCTGGCCGTTCAGGAATGGGAGCTAGAGATCGCCTACAGACGGCTGCTAGACATTGCTCAGTGCCAGGGCTGGGCTCCCTTTGCCTGGGACTATCAGGAAATAGCAGCTGACAACCCTGAAATCCTGGCTGAAGAGTCGGCAATGTGGCAGAGCGATAGTGTGCTTTGCCAACCTGCCCCCACAGCTATGGAGGCGGAGGTCTTATGGCGGATGCAGCAAGTGCTGACTGACCTTGATGATCCTGTTTCTGCATGGGATGATCTTGGATGGAGGAATGTGCCTGTCCAGCAGCATGCCAGAGAATCTGCAGTGGAAAATCTGGAGATTGCCATCCCCAAAACTGAAATGCTGACAACAGGGCAGAGCTCTGCTAACCTCTGCCCAGCACTGATGGCATCTTCTGAGTTCCACGGACAGGAGATGGTGAACCTCTATCCACAGACACCAGTTATAGAGGTAGAGGATTTAATAGACTTTTCTGCTGAGGAAGAACAACCTGATGAGCCTCCAGCAGAAGAGCTGCTATCAGGGCCAAAGTTCACTGTGTTCTGCCCAGCACCAACAGTGGCTTCAGCCTTCCTGAGAGAAGAGGTAGTCAGCCTTTCTCCCACAACACTGACAGGGACATGTGATTTTCTGCCAGCAGCATCTATGGAGTTAAAACAAACTTCTCCAGCTGAAGATCTGGTAACTGAACAGAGGGTCCAAGACCTCTGTCCCACACTTTTACCAATCCCAGAGACTGGGGATTTAATAGACGTTTCTGTAGAGGAAGAACCACCTGGCAAACCCCCAGCAGAAGTGCTGGCAACCGGACAGAGGGTCCAAGACCTCTGCCCCACACCTGCAGCAATTGTGGAGGCCCAAGGTGAGGAGGTGGCAGTCTATCGCGAGCTGCAGATCAGGATCCAAGGAGAGAATGCAGTCATCACCTCACAACTGCAGCTTGATCTGGTGTCGGTTGATGGGGCTTCAGTCCCCACCTGTATACCCCAGGAATGCTGGGCAGTCGGCCCAGATCCCCAACAGCAGGATGGAGTGAGCCCAGTCCCCCTGTCTTCTCTCCAGCGGCAGAAAGAATTCCAGGGAGAAGGGCCAGTCCGGGCCTCTCCCCAGCGGCAGATATGTTCTCTGAGAGAGGCAGAGGATGGCTGGGTGAGTAATGCACTGTTTGGGATGATTTGTTTGGGGTACTGTGTGGGTACAGGCAGTAGAGGACTGGAACTATGGACTAACTTCGGAGTCAACCCGTCTGGGGTCTCCTCCTGTGTTAGTCTCCTGCCGAAAGGGGAGAAATGTCACGGACCTGGCCGGAGCGGAGGCTGTTGGAGAGGACTGTGTGCAAGCCTGTTGCCCACCGATTATGGGCCCTAGCATTTGAGGTGAATGAGAAATCCAATCTGAACTGTATTAATCGGACTCAGTCATGTATATATTGTATGGGGACTCCTTACTGTATATTTGTGTCCCTGAAGAGGGAGGGGGGATTCCTCCAGCAGCCCCCTGCTGATAAGACTGATTCATTCTGTTGGGACACATCCTGTGAGGAGATGCTGGTGTTATCAACATGTGTTTATGTTAATTGAGAGAGCTGATCACATTAGCCACCAGCCCTGGCTAATAGACGAATGGTCTAGGCTGAGGAGGGGGGAGATTGTTGTTTGTATTGTTAATTGTATTAATGTGTGAAGCTCGGTGCCCACAAGACTGTCATCTGGTCTGGGTACATTTTGTAGTAAATTAGGTCATGTTAATTAGGTTAGCTTTGAGTCATCCCTGCTGTATAAAGGTCTGTGAGATCTCAAAATAAAGGAGTTCTGATGTACTCCAAGACTGGTGTTGTCTAGTTCTTGGGGTTCCTATAGCCAGATCCATTGGACTCGTGTTCCAGAACTTAGGAAGCAGTATATGACGGAAGCACTCAAGCGGAGTGTGGGGCGTTCCGTGACAATAACTACATTAGAGTGCACTCTATATGAATGAAAGCCATTAAATGTAAAACAAGTATCTGAGTGAACAGCCTTTAACTCGAATTCTTCAGCCGGCTAGCATTGGGGCCCAGTCTTTACAACATTGCACATACAGTCGTGGCCAAAAATATTGGTACCCCTGCATTTCTGTCAGATAATGCACCACTTCGCCCAGAAAATTGTCGCAATTACAAATGTTTAGGCATTCTTATGTTTATTTCTTTTGTTTGTATTGGTATGACACAAAAAAAGTGGACAAGCAAAAAAGCCAAATCTGACACATTCCAGGCAAAACTCCAAAATAGACTGGACAAAATTATTGGCACCTTCTCAAAGTTGTAAGAAATAATTGCATTCCAAGTTTGTGATGCTCCTGTAATTTGTAATCAAAGTCACCTGTATCCGGTAACACGTGCTGACAGAAATCACATCGGCAACCAGTTAAAATGGTGAAAAACTCAATCAGCCTTTCTGTTGTGTGTCTCTGTGTGCCAAACGATGAATGGAGAAGAGAAAGAGCAACAAAGAATTGTCTTGAGGATTTGAGATCAAAAAATGTGGAAAAGCATGGACAATCTCAAGGTAAAAAGTCCATCTCCAGAGATCCTAATGTTCCTGTGTCCACTGGGCGCACCATTGTGAAAAAGTTTACAGCCCATGGCACTGTAGCTAATCTCCCTGGACGTGGACGAAAGAGAAAAATTGATCAAACATTGCAACAAAGGATTGTTCGAATGGTGGATAAAGAACTTTGACCACTTTCCAGACAAATTCAAGCTGACAGGGTACAACTGTGTCAGCTCGCACTATATGTCTCCATCTGAATTAAAAGGGACAGTATGGTAGGAGACCCAGGAAGACCCCACTGCTACACAGAAACATAAAAAAGCCAGATTTAGAGTTTGCCAAAAACTGAGGAAGATAAAATCCTTTTGGGAATATGTGCTGTGGACAAACAAAACAAAATTTACAGCTTTTTGGTAAAGTCTGTCAGTCTAGTGTTTTCAGAAATAAATGAGGCCTTCAAAGAAAAGAATACAGTCCCTACAGTAAAACATGGTAGAGGTTCACTGATGTTTTGTTGCTTTGCTGCTGCAGGCACTGAATGTCTTGACCGTGTGCATGGCATTTTGAAATCTGAAGACTACCAAAGAATTCTAGGGTACAGTGTAGGGCCCAGTGTCAGAAAGTTGGGTCTCTGTCAAAGGTCATGAGCCTTACAGCAGGACAATGACCCAAAGCAAAAAGCACCCAGAAATGGTTTAAGACAAAGTGCTGTAGAGTATTGAACTGGCCAGCAATGAGTCTAGATCGAAATCTCATAGAGCACCTGTGGAG
This sequence comes from Aquarana catesbeiana, assembly GCA_037953035.1. NCBI lineage: Eukaryota > Metazoa > Chordata > Amphibia > Anura > Ranidae > Aquarana > Aquarana catesbeiana. Next base: position 641,656 of record JBBHAA010001424.1, on the reverse strand, counting down.
AGATCTCAAAACAGCAGTTGGGAGAAGGAACCCTTCCAATCTGAGAGACCTGGAGCAGTTGGTTAAAGAAGAATGGTCCAAAATTCCAGTAAAGAGGTGTAAGAAACTCATTGATGTTTACATGAAGTGATTGATTTCAGTTTTTTTTTCCAGGGCCTGTGCTACTAACTATTAAATTGAGGACGCCAATAATTTTGTCCAGTCCATTTTTGGAGTTTTGCATGGAATGTGTCAGATTTGGCTTTTTGTTTCTCACTTTTTTGTGTCATACCAATACAAACAAAAGAAATAAACATGAGAATGCTCAAACATTTGACAGAAATGCAGGGGTGCCAATTTATTTGGCTATGACTGTAAGTACAGCCCAGTAAAGTCTGCATGCAGTAAACAATGCTGCTAGTTTGATGGCCTGTTCCTATGTGATCGGTCTCTGGTAGCAGCAGCAGGTGAATGGTATCAGTGTCCTTTCACCAGTCCCAATGATACAGCAACAGGGGCCCCATTGTTCAGATATCAGTTCCCTTCTGGATCTGCCTGGAATGACTTCAGTCCTAAGTACACGGCTGCAGGCTCTGCAGGCTCTCAGCAGGTTCATGTGCACACATCAGTCTCCTCGCAGCAAAGAGAAAATCTGTCACAATCAAGAGCAGGCTCAGAGACTAGTTGCTATAGCAGTAGCTGGGCACCCACCGACAAGCAAGATAGGTATGCAAGCAGGTCACTCTGGCAGATGACACAGGCTCATCTGAGGTGCGGAGTCTAAGAACTAACCAGTGTTCACCAGAGCTGCTAATGGTGGAGATGAGTTTTGCTGCATGTCAGTACCAGGTCGCGGTCCTTGGGATTACCCCACCTGCAGGTGAGGAAGCCGAAGTCCAGTAGCAGATATAGCAGGTAGAGATCAAGCAGAAGTGAAGTCGAAAAACAGGCCAAAAGTCGGTAACAAGTGGTAACAAAGATACAGACAGCAGCAGTAATGACAAGAGCAAAACATTGGCTGGAGAGAGAGAGAGCACAATAATCTGGCAAACAGGAAGTGCAATGACATGGCTCAAATCAGGAAGTTTATGGGGGGAGCAAAGAGTAGAATAAAAGGCACAAGGCAGGATTGTCCAATGGATCAGAGAGGGTGCAGTCTAGCATCTCGGGTAGCTCAGTGAGAAGAGTTACTACCAGACACAGCAGAGGTCTTAGGTCCAGGCCCTGACAAAATCACTTGGTATTCAGCCTGTGAAAATTCTCTCTCTCTCTCTCTCTCTCTCTCTCTCTCTCTGTACATCTGGATTGCATTTGTAACTGTAGTCCAAGAGCCCATTAACTGCCATAGTAAAGTTTCTTCCCTGAACTTCATCTCGTATGATTCAAAGCTGCCGGCCATCAATTCTCTTGAGCTCCTTCTACTTGTCGGGTCTCCCTAATGGATGGAGGTCAAGTAATGTGAATCCATTTAGCTAAAGTCTGTTGGGAGCACAGAAAGAACTGCAGCACAGTGCTTGAAATCGCTCCCAGCCTCCAGCCAATCACATGGCTGCACACATACACTTGTTATTGAACAATGACTCACTAAGATGGCACCAGTGGTGCCTGAACCAAACAAAAGTTCCTTGAAGCTGACCTCCAGGACACCAAAACTTTCAATATATTCCTTGATAGTCACAAAGAATAAAAATTACACTTTGTGTGCACCAAATGTCTTTACAAACCCAGATATTGCCTTGTGAAAGTAGCAGTGACATCATCACTGTGCTCTAAATAGCCCATGGAAAGAGAAGCACTGTGGGAGGGGCCCAGGACGCCAACTCACTACGGAAAACTACAGGAGGGGGCGGAGACAAGACCAGACTCCCTGCACAAGGAAAGAGAGCAGCAGTGAGCGGTCTGGATTACTGCACAGATCTGGAAGAAATACACAAAAAATATTTTAAAAATAAACATTTGCAAAGGTCAGTAATTTTTTCTTACTTTGGATCTGAATTGATAACTTTTCACTCATCTTCCTCACAGTGTCAGACACCGTCCTCACTTCACAGGTATAAATCCCAGAATCCTCCAGCTGAGATGACCGCACTCTGTATGTATCAGATACATTGTATCCCTGCACAGTCCGTCCATCTCTGTAGAAGGCAAAGTGCAGCTCTGTGCCGCCTCTGAGCGGGTTAAGTTTGGTGTCACATCTCACCGTCATGTCGTCGCCTTCTCGTAGCGGGTCAGGATAATTTTTTATTTTTGGAGATGTGAACAGATCTATGAAAACCAAAGAAAATCTAATGTGTGATTTTTATTACTTGCATGAGTGACTACAATGCCCCCGATTTTTACCCCCCTCACCCCTTCTCCCTGCATGACACACAAATATTCCTCTGATTCACCAGAGACTGCATGGCTTCCAGGGTGATCCGTAGTTTTAACAGTTCTGATGCTGTGAAGTGCAGTAAATCAGTTTTTGACTCACCAGATTTTCAAAATGAAACCCAGGGATGCCCTACTGTCCATACCTACTTTTAAATCACACCCACATGCAAATTATGGTAAAAGTGGGAGGTCAGGTGCATAAAGGAGCATGCTCAAAAAAAAGCCTGAGCCCATGCTTCTATTGTTCAATAGTGCTTAATGCATTGCATGGAATACAGAAGTCAGGAGAAAGTAACACACAGAGTGCAGAGATCAAGAGTAAGTAACATAAAGAGTGCAGAGGTCAGGAGTAAGTAACATACAGAGTGCAGAGGTCAGGAGTAAGTAACATACAGAGTGCAGAAATCAGGAGTAAGTAGCATACAGAGTGCAGAGGTCAGGAGTAAGTAACATACAGAGTGCAGAGGTCAGGAGTAAGTAACATACAGAGTGCAGAAATCAGGAGTAAGTAGCATACAGAGTGCAGAGGTCAGGAGTAAGTAATACACAGAGTGCAGAGGTGAGGAGTAAGTAACATAAAGAGTGCAGAGATCAGGAGTAAGTAACATACAGAGTGCAGAGGTCAGGAGTAAGTAACATACAGAGTGTAGAGGTCAGGAGTAAGTAATATACAGAGTGTAGAGGTCAGGAGTAAGTAACATACATAGTGCAGAGATCAGGAGTAAGTAGCATACAGAGTGCAGAGGTCAGGAGTAAGTAACACACAGACTGCAGAGGTCAAAGTAAGAAAAACACACAGAGTGCAGAGGTTAGGAGTAAGTAACATACAGAGTGCAGAGGTTAGGAGTATGTAACATACAGAGTGCAGGGGTCAGGATTAAGTAACACACAGACTGCAGTGGTCAGGAGTAAGTAATATACAGAGTGCAGAGGTTAGGAGTATGTAACATACAGATTGCAGAGGTCAGGAGTAAGAGACACAAGGACTGCAGAGATCAGGAGTAAATAACACACAGAGTGCAGAGGTTAGGAGTAAGTAAGTAACACACAGAAACAAAGCAAGGAATGTCAGCACTTGATGGGTAACACTAGATGAGCATATCAGTGGCAGAGAACACAAATGGCCCAAAAGAAGATATCAACATGCAGTAGGTGAATGAAGATAATCTCTCAAAGATGGTACTGATGAACCAGAGCAAGTTTAATTAATAATCATCATAAAATTAAAACCTAAAATCCTCGTACAATTGATGTATAAAAATAGAGGCATAAAGAATAAATGATTAAATGATCCTATGAAATCACTGGAGGTTCCCGGAGCAATAAGGCGCTGACGGCATCCAACGGTGCAGCATGGGGGGGCGCAAATAATCCCGCTGCACTGGGGGGTCCTGACCCAGATGGCAGACCCCCTCGCCGGCGTGGTCCCTCTTTATCCCTCTTTTTTCATACATCAATTGTACGAGGATTTTTGGTTTTACTTTTATGATAATTATTAATTAAACTTGCTCTGGTTCATCAATACCATCTTTGAGAGATTATCTTCATTAACCTACTGCATGTTGATATCTTCTATTGGGCCATATGTGTTCTCTGCCAGTGATATGCTCGTCTATAGGGATGAACTTGGTGTTTGGGTCAAACGTACGTTGGACTCGAACATCAGGTGTTCGCCCGTTCTCTGAAGAGCAAACATTATGGGGATTTTGCGGCAAATTTGAGCGTTTGCAGAATGCCCCATAATGCACTGCGAGATCGCATTGCTGTATGATGATTGGCCAAAGCATGCACCTGACCTGCATGCTTTGGCCAATCCCAGCGCCCTTTGCTAAGAGAGCCATAATTAGCCAAAGGCAGGGTGCCTTTGGCCAATCATGGCTCAGGGGGACTAAGTCCACACCCCACTCTATATAAGGCTGCATACTCTGCATTTAGCATAGACTATAAATTCAGTGTTTATTCTGTATTCAGTCAGTGCAGGAAGTGTATTAATATATATATATATATATATATATATATATATATATATATATATATATATATATATATATATATATATACAGCATCCAGTGTAGCCTATATCTACAGTGCATTCTGTGGTGTACTGTTTCTAATACACTTCAGGCGGTGTATTAATATATGTAGCGCTGGTAGATTTTCAATCTACAGCTTATATGTAAATTTAGTGGGTCATCTGTTCTGTACATAGTTCAGATCTAATTTATAGCTAAATTAGCCTCTATTCCAGCTTTGGCTGTATTGCGTGCAGTTCCACACTGTTGCCTGTAGGTGTCGTTGTCACCATAGGTCAGTGTTGGAAAGCAACAAGCTGAAGTGTATTGAGTGCTCTTCTTTCTGGGAGACAACTCTGCAGAGGTGGTCCTCTGCGGTGCATTCTGGGAAAGGGTACTTAAGGAGGAACCACCATGTTTCTTTCTCTTTCACCTGCTGGCCCTCCTGGCCTAAAGGTATGTGCTAGGAGTTCTACCTCATGGCCCTCCAGGCCGGAGAGCTGCGTTGCTATAGCCATGCAAGTAGGCCCAGAAGCCTGTCTGGGGCCTACTACTGCTGGGATGGTCCTGTGCTGTCTGTCCTGAGGGAAGAAGCCGGACAATTGAGAAGATCCAGGGGAGGACCCATCTTGGAAGGGGCCATGCGGAAGGCTGGTCTTAAGAGGGGCCTGGTGACTCGATTGGAGGATGCATCTTAATCTAATCTACCGTACAAGTACTGCCGGGTCAGATTAAAGGTTCTGGTACTGTGTTGCTGTTCATCTAAAACTACTACATCCTGTGGCAGAGGATCGTACAGTTTTATTCTACTCAAGTCTGTAGCAGAGACTTTTTGTTCGTGCTACGTTCCGGCTGCTAGGTTAGTGAGAGAAACCTATCCGGGCGGGCAAAGATTTAATCCTTGACTGTATCCTGGACTGAAGGTAGATTTCAATTCCTTATTGCTACAACAAGAAAAGGTATTTGAACTTCCCTGCAACTCTTCTTCTACCTCTTTCCTGCTACTTCTTCCAGTTATCTCCCATTAAAGCACTGGAAAGTACTAAAGTGACTGGTGCCTACATTATTAGAAAACAAGCTCAACGTGGACTCTAATGCCTCGTACACACGGTCGGACTTTGTTCGGACATTCCGACAACAAAATCCTAGGATTTTTTCCAACGGATGTTGGCTCAAACTTGTCTTGCATACACACGGTCACACAAAGTTGTCGGAAAATCCGATCATTCTGAACGCGGTGACGTAAAACACGTACGTCGGTACTATAAACGGGGCAGTGGCCAATAGCTTTCATCTCTTTATTTATTCTGAGCATGCGTGGCACTTTGTCCGTCGGATTTGTGTACACACGATTGGAATTTCCGACAACGGATTTTGTTGTCGGAAAATTTTATATCCTGCTCTCAAACTTTGTGTGTCGGAAAATCTGATGGAAAATGTGTGATGGAGCCTACACACGGTAGGAATTTCCGACAACATGGTTCTATCACACATTTTCCGTCGGAAAATCCGACCGTGTGTACGGGGCATAAGTCTGGTATTGGTGAAGCTACTGGTAAAAAGGTGACGGTAACAGCCCGATATAAATCAGCAGCCACTAAGGAGGGTATTGCTACATATATATATATATATATATATATATATATATATATATATATATATATATATATATATACATACACAGTGGGGACAGAAAGTATTCAGACCCCCTTAAATTTTTAAATTTTTCATTCTTTGTTATATTGCAGCCATTTGCTAAAATCATTTAAGTTAATTTTTTTCCTCATTAATGTACACACAGCACCCCATATTAACAGAAAAACACAGAATTGTTGACATTTTTGCAGATTTATTAAAAAAGAAAAAACTGAAATATCACATGGTCCTAAGTATTCAGACCCTTTGCTGTGACACTCATATATTTAACTCAGGTGCTGTCCATTTCTTCTGATCATCCTTGAGATGGTTCTACACCTTCATTTGAGTCCAGCTGTGTTTGAATATACTGATTGGACTTGATTAGGAAAGCCACACACCTGTCTATATAAGATCTTACAGCTCACAGTGCATGTCAGAGCAAATGAGAATCATGAGGTCAAAGGAATTGCCTGAAGAGCTCAGAGACAGAATTGTGGCAAGGCACAGATCTGGCCAAGGTTACAAAAAAATGTCTGCTGCACTTAAGGTTCCTAAGAGCACAGTGGCCTCCATAATCCTTAAATGGAAGATGTTTGGGATGACCAGAACCCTTCCTAGAGCTGGCCGTCCGGCCAAACTGAGCTATCGGGGGAGAAGAGCCTTGGTGAGAGAGGTAAAGAAGAACCCAAAATCACTGTGGCTGAGCTCCAGAGATGCAGTCGGGAGATGGGAGAAAGTTGTAGAAAGTCAACCATCACTGCAGCCCTCCACCAGTCGGGGCATTATGGCAGAATGGCCTGACGGAAGCCTCTTCGCAGTGCAAGACACATGAAAGCCCGCATGGAGTTTGCTAACAAACACCTGAAGGACTCCAAGATGGTGAGAAATAAGATTCTGTGGTCTGATGAGACCAAGATAGAACTTTTTGGCCTTAATTCTAAGCGATATGTGTGGAGAAAACCAGGCACTGCTCATCACCTGTCCAATACAGTCCCAACAGTGAAGCATGGTGGTGGCAGCATCATGCTGTGGGGGTGTTTTTCAGCTGCAGGGACAGGACAACTGGTTGCAATCGAGGGAAAGGTGAATGCGGCCAAGTACAGGAATATCCTGGACGAAAACCTTCTCCAGAGTGCTCAGGACCTCAGACTGGGCCGAAGGTTTACCTTCAAACAAGACAATGACCCTAAGCACACAGCTAAAATAACGAAGGAGTGGCTTCACAACAACTCTGTGACTGTTCTTGAATGGCCCAGTCAGAGCCCTGACTTAAACCCAAATGAGCATGTCTGGAGAGACCTAAAAATGGCTGTCCACCAACGTTTACCATCCAATCCAATCTGCAAAAATGTCAACAATTCTGTGTTTTTCTGTCAATATGGGGTGCTGTGTGTACATTAATGAGGAAGAAAATGAACTTAAATGATTTTAGCAAATGGCTGCAATATAACAAAGAGTGAAAAATGTAAGGGGGTCCGAATACACCGGGCAAGGGTTGTGGGGATGAGGCCCTTGTCCCCATCAACATGGGGACAAGGTGTTTTGGGGGGCTACCCCAAAGCACCCTCCCAATGTTGAGGGCATGTGGCCTGGTACGGTTCAGGGGGGGGGCGCTCTCTCATCCCCCCCTCTTTTCCTGTGGCCTGCCAGGTTTCGTGCTCGGATAAGGGTCTGGTATGTATTTTTGGGGGGACCCCACGCAGTTTTTTAAAAAAATTTTGGCGCGGGGTTCCCCTTAATATCCATACCAGACCTGAAGGGCCTGGTATGGAATTTAGGGGGACCCCCCACGTCATTTTTTTAAAAAATTTTGGTTCAGGGTTCCCCTGTGGGGAATTCCCATGCCATTTTTATCAATGAACTTCTATGTGTATTGTCGGACCGGCAATGCATTAATAGCCGCGAGTAGTTTTAAATGACTTTTTTTCCTTTGAAATGTCATTTTGCTGTCAGACTGTTCTAAACACGGGAAACATGCGCCCCTTTACAGGCATACTATAGACACCCCCCAGGTACGAAATTTAAAGGGATATTACACTTTTATTGTTTCAATTTAACCGGTTCAATACCGGGCATTTTCACCCCTTCCTTCCCAGACTAATTTTTAGTTTTCAGCGCTGTCACACTTTAAACGATAATTGCGCAGTCGTGCGACGTTGTACCCAAACAAAATTGACATCCTTTTTTCCCCACAAATAGAGCTTTCTTTTGGTGTTATTTGATCACCTCTGCGGTTTTTATTTTTTGCGCTATAAACAAAAGAAGAGCGACAATTTTGAAAAAAACACAATATTTTTAAATTTTTGCTAAAATAAATATCCCAATTTTTTTAAAAAAAAACAAATTTTTTTCCTCAGTTTCGGCCGATATGTATTTTTGGTAAAAAAAAATCACAATAAGCGTATATTGATTGGTTTGCGCAAAAGTTATAGCATCTATAAAATACGGGATAGATTTATGGCATTTTTTAAAAAAAAATAAAAATTTTTTTTTTTTTACTAGTAATAGCGGCGATCGCGATTTTTTTTCGTGACTGCGACATTATGGCAGACACATCGGACACTTTTGACACATTTTTGGGACCATTCACATTTATACAGCGATCAATGCTATAAAATTGCATTGATTACTGTGTAAATGTGACAGGCAGTGAAGGGGTTAACCACTAGGGGGCGGGGAGGGGTTAAATGTGTTTCCTAGGGAATGCTTCTAACTGTAGGGGGAGGGGACACACAAGGGGAGGAGACCGATCAGTGTTCCTCTGTTCTGGGAACACAGATCGCTCTCCTCTGAACTGACAGGATGTGGATCTGTGTGTTTACACACACAGATCCACGGTCCGGCCCAGTTAATGGGCAATCGCGGGTGCCCGGCGGACATCGCGGCCGCCGGGCACACGCACCGGGTCCCAAACAACGCGGCGCACGCGCGCCCCCTAGGCGGCCGGGAACCCGAGGCCGTCATATGACGTCCACCCAGGATGGGAGATCCCATCTGTGGACATCATTTGACTATAGGCGGGTAGGGAAGTGGTTAAGCATTATTAAAATCATTGCTCCCGAAAAAACGTCCGTTTTTAAAACACCCCAAATTGTTCGCTGTTTGGCGAACTTGCGAACAGCCCATGTTCGAGTCGAACATGAGTGCGACTCGAACTCGAAGGTCATCCCTAATATATATACTCTGCATCTAGTGTAGCCTATATCTACAGTGCATTCCGTGGTGTACTGTTTCTAATACACTTCAGGCGGTGTCTTAATATATGTATATATATATATATATATATATATATATATATATATATATTTATTTATTCTGCATCCAGTGTAGCCTATATCTACAGTGCATTTCGTTGTGTACTGTTTCTAATATACTTCAGGCGGTGTATACAGTACACAATACAGTGCAGCCGTAGTACAGTTTTTACTACTTTTCTGGTGGTGTACACAGTACACAATACAGTGCAGCTGTAGTACAGTTGTTAATACAGTGCAAGTGATGTACACAGTATCTAATACAGTGTGTACAGTTTCTATTACACTTCTAGTGGTGTACACAGTATAAAATACAGTCCATCCATAGTACAGTTGCTAATACAGTGCAGGCGGTGTACACAGTATCCAATACAGTGTGTACAGTTTCTATTACACTTCTGGTGGTGTACATAGTACACAAAACAGTGCAGCTGTAGTACAGTTGTTAATACAGTGCACACAGTACACAATACAGTGCAGCCATAGTACAGTTTCTACTACTTTTCTGGTGGTGTACACAGTATCTAATACAGTGTGTACATTTCTACTACACTTCTGGTGGTGTACACAGTACTTAATACAGTGCAGCCATAGTACAGTTGTTTATACAGTGCAGGTGGTGTACACAGTATCTAATACAGTGTGTACAGCTTATACTACACTTCTGGTGGTGTACACAGTACACAGTACACAATACAGTGCAGCCGTAGTACAGTTGTTAATACAGTGCAGGGGGTGTACACAGTATCTAATACAGTGTGTACAGTTTCTACTACACTTCTGGTGGTGTACACAGTGTCTCATACAATGTAGTTTGGTGTTGCAAAACAAAATATACTGTATTTATCGGCGTATAACACGCACTTTTTTCCCCTTAAAATCAGGGGAAAAGCGATCCCCGCCGATCTCCGCTGATTGTGAGGAGAGGAGCGAGCGGAGCCGACATACACAAAGCCGAGTGTACTTCGGCTGGACTCAGCTCCTCTCGCAGTCCCGCCCATCTCCACTGATTTCGAGAGGAGAGAAACGAGCGCTGCCGACATACACAAAGCCGAGTGTACTTCGGCTGGACTCGGCTCCTCTCACAGTCCCGCCCCTGACGGCGGCGCTCGTTCCTCTCCTCCGATCGGCGCCAATTTTAAAAGACACAGCCTGCAATGACACAGGGAAGGCTGCAATAATGACACAAGGCTGCAAAGACACTGGGAAGGCTGCAATGACACAAGCTGCAATGACACAGGGAAGGCTGCAATAATGACACAGGGCTGCAAAGACACTGGGGAAGGCTGCAGATGGACACTGATAAGGCTGCATTGATGGGCATTTAAATGTAAGTTTTTTTTCCTTAAACTTCCCTCCTAAAAGTTTTTTTCCTTAAAATTCCCTCCTAAACTTGGGGTGCGTGTTATACGCCAATAAATACGGTACATCATGTCCGGAAGGCCACCAAGGAAAGGCAGATGCCCACAGGCCACTAAAAGAGGGCAAGCAGCCTCTGTGTCTACAGTCAACAGTGCTGGTCGTGGACATGGTGTATCCCCTGCAGGTGGCCGTGGGGCACGCTTGTCCTTTTTTCTGCTGCTGGCCGTGTTATTGAGCCAGAACATGCCGAAGTGTTGGTGGAGTGGATAACAAAGCCGTCCTCATCCTCCTCATCCCCTGTCACACAGGCTCAGAGTAGTTTTCCTTCCAATGCAGCTGCCAAAGCGACCTAATCCACTGGCTCCTTGTCCACAGTCACTCCTTCCATAGCCTCACCATCATGCACGGAGGAGTCCCCAGAACTATTTGACCACAGTGTCGAGTACATGCTGCTGGAGGATGCGCAGCGATTTGAAGGCTCCAATGTTGGTTCCCAGGTTGAGGAAGGGAGTAGCGTGAGCCTAGAGAGAGGGGCTGCCCAAGAAGGACAAGAAACTGGCAGTCGTGTTCCCCCAGCTGCAGCATACTGCCAAGTTTGCTCCAGTGACAAGAAGGGAGGGGATGATGAGGTCACTGACTCTACTTGGGTGCCTGAGAGAAGAGAGGAGGAGGAGGAGGCACAACTCCAATGATGCAGGATGTCCTCTAGGGGGCAGCTTAAGGGCAGCCACCCTATTGCATCACACCGCAGAGCTCCGCAGGTGCAGGGCACTGCTGACTCCCCGCTGACTTTTAAAAGTTCCTTGGTGTGGACCTTTTTCGACACATGCGCAGCAGATCGCACCATTGCTGTTTGTAACCTATGTCTGAAGCGGATCACCACATGCTTGACCAGACATATGATGTCCTGCCATGCAGTTCGTTGGCAGCAGTACTTGAAAGACCCACATCAAAGAAAAAGGCGGACTTCTCCTTGCTCCTCATTTGGGATCTCCAATCCTACTATACCTTCAGTCCTCTCAAAAACCTGCACTGAGAGGAATGAAGGTAATGAAGGTATAGCAATAGGTATCCCAAGTACTTGCAGCCAATCTGCTAGCAGTACCCCACCATCTGATTTTAGTAGGCAAATTTCCCTACCCCAGTTGCTGAACCATAAAAAGAAATTCGCTCCCAGCCATCCACATGCTCAGCGTCTGAATGCAAGCTTGGCCAAATTGCTAGCACTACAACTGCTGCCTTTTCAGTTGGTAGACTCTGGCCCCTTTTGTGAATTTGTGGAATGTGCTGTACCTCAGTGGCAGGTTCCAAAACGCCATTTCTTTTCACTGAAGGCCATTCCGGCTCTTTACCGGCATGTGGAAGGCAATGTTTTAGCCTCATTGGACAGGGCGGTCAGCAGTATGGTGCAAATTACTGCTGACTCATGCTCCAGCAGGCATGGGCAAGGACGTTACCTTTCCTTCATGGCGCACTGGGTAACTCTGCTGGCAGCTGGGAAGGATGCAGGACAGAGTTCAGTATTGTTGGAGCTTGTCCTGCCACCACACCTCCAAAATGCTAGTGGTGATTCTGCCACAGCTCTCTCCTCCATCCCCTCTTCTTCCTCTATAGCCTGCAGATTTGTCCTCTGAACCAGCGGTGCTCCATAAGAGTTCAAGGGGCTACGCAAGCACTCAGGCAAAAAGATGCCATGTGGTGCTTGAGTTGGTCTGCTTAAGATACAGGAGCCACACTGGGGCAGAGATTCTGTCAGCTCTGCATGGGCAAGCTCAGAGATAGTTGACGCCATGCCAGCTTCAGCCAGGAATGATTGTATGCGACGATGGCACCAACCTTCTCTCCGCTCTCCAACAGGGACACTTGACCCATGTTCCATGTTTGGCACATGTCCTGAATTTGGTGGTGCAGCGTTTCTTGAGCAGGTACTTAGGCTTACAGGATCCATGCCGGTCATACAATGCCAGTGCTTAGCTGGCTGACATTAAAAGGAAATGCAACCTGCCCATTAACCGCCTCATTTGTGACATGCCCACCAGGTGAAACTCAACGTTGGTAATGCTGCAGCGGCTAAACATGCAGCAGAGGGCCATCAATGAAGACCTGTGCGAGTATGGCACCAGGACAGGGTCAGGGGAGCTTGGCTTCTTTTCGCCATGCCAGTGGCTACTAATCATGGATGCATGCACTGTCCTGTCAACATTTGAGGAGGCCACAAGGATGGTGAGCAGCTACAATGCATGCATCAGTGATACTGTCCTTCTTGTCTTCCTGTTAGAGCACACGCTTCGCGGTATAAAGGACAGGGCACTTGAGGCGGAACCGCAGGAGGAAGAGGAGGACTTTCTTACCTCTTAAAGCCCCCTTTTTCCAGATAGTATTCCTGTGGGACTGCCAAACACACAGGAAGAAGAGGAGGAGGAGGAGCATTGTGTCAGCCTGGACGTGGATGATAACACTTAGCAGCAGTCTTCAAGGGATGGTTTTCAGTCCCCAGAAACCCAAGGAGTTGTACATGGCTGGGAGGGGGTTGTTACAGATCATGTGATTCTTAGTGACTCAGAGGACTCAGAATTGAATGCCTCTGCAAACTTACGCTGCATGGCCTCCCTGATTCTGCAAAGCCTGCGAAAGGACCCTAGGATTCATAGTATCAAGGGGAGGGATCATTACTGGCTGGCAACCCTTCTTGATCCACGTTACAAGGATAAGGTTGCAGAACTCCTCCTGCCTTCGCAGAGGGAGCAGAGGATGAAACATCTTCAGGAGGCCTTGAAGAAAGGTTTGTGCAATGCATTTCCAAACCCTGGGAGGGTACAGTTTCCTGGTGCTGGACAACGTGTTGCTGAGGCTTCGTTCAGTCAGAGGAAGAGCGGTGGAGAAGGTGGCTGACTGACCGATGCCTTTAAACATTTTTTTAGTCCTCAGCGCCAAGGTCTGATTGGTTCAAGCAACCATCGCCAGCGTCTGCATTACATGGTGCAGGAATATCTAGGGGCAAGAGCAGACTTGGAGACCTTTCCAATAGAGCATCCACTGGGTTACTGGGTCTTGAGGATGGATCACTGGTCAAAACTTGCTCAATATGCAATTGAGCTACTGGCCTGTCCTCCATCCAACATTCTTTCTGAACGCACATTCAGTGCTGCTGGAGGGTTTGTAATGGATCATAGAGTGTGCCTGTCCACAGACACCGTTTATAGGCTCACATTCATAAAAATTAATCAGTCTTGGATCAGCAGCTATCAAGCACCTGATGCTGATGTAACTGATTTACTTTTCTATGGATGTGGGATCCCTTGAAGACTATGCTGAGTGACTATCCTATTCCTCCTCAATCTTGATGATGCTAGCTTCCAAAAATATTTTTGGTTTAGGGCACCACCACCAAAACGCAAGGCCCAATTTTTCTGCCCCTGTTTAACAGGGGCATGTAATTACAATTTTTGATCTGATATTACACAGCAGGGCCTGTTCCTGTGCCCAACAAGCGTAACTGTGAGGGCTTACAGTGTTGTGGCACCACCACCACCAAAGGCCAAATTTTTCTGCCCCTGTTTAACAGGGGCATGTAATTCCAAATCTTGATATAATATTTCAACACAGGGCCCGTTCCTGATCCCAACAAGAGTATTTGTGAGGGTTACAGTGTTGTGGCACCACCACCCAAGGCCCATTTTTTCTGCCCCTGTTTAACAAGGGCATGTAATTACAATACTTGATATAATATTTCATAGCAGGGCCCGTTCCTGTGCCCAACAAGCGTAACTGTGAGGGCTTACAGTGTTGTGGCACCACCACTGCCACCACCAAAGGCCCATTTTTTCTGCCCCTGTTTAACAGGGGCATGTAATTCCAAATCTTGATATAATATTTCAACACAGGGCCCGTTCCTGATCCCAACAAGAGTATTTGTGAGGGTTACAGTGTTGTGGCACCACCACCCAAGGCCCATTTTTTCTGCCCCTGTTTAACAGGGGCATGTAATTACAATTCTTGATATACTATTTCATAGCAGGGCCCATTCCTGTGCCCAACAAGCGTAACTGTGAGGGCTTACAGTGTTGTGGCACCACCACTGCCACCACCAAAGGCCCAATTTTTCTGCCCCTGTTTAACAGGGGCATGTAATTCCAAATCTTGATATAATATTTCAACACAGGGCCCGTTCCTGATCCCAACAAGAGTATTTGTGAGGGTTACAGTGTTGTGGCACCACCACCAAAGGCCCATTTTTTCTGCCCCTGTTTAACAGGGGCATGTAATTACAATTCTTGATATACTATTTCATAGCAGGGCCCGTTTCTGTGCCCAACAAGCGTAACTGTGAGGGCTTACAGTGTTGTTGCACCACCACCAAAGGCCCAATTTTTCTGCCCCTGTTTAACGGGGCATGTAATTCCAAATTTTGATATAATATTTTGCAGCAGGGCCCGTTCCTGCATCCAACAAGTTTAACTGTGAGGGCTTACAGCGTTCTGGTACCACCAACAAAGGCCCAATTTTTCTGCCCCTGTTTAACAGGGGCTTGTAATTACAATTTTTTTGATATAGTATTTCACAGCAGGGCCCATTCCTGCGCTCACCAAGAGTAACTGTGGGGGCTTACAGTGTTCTGGTACCACCAACACCTAAGGTCCAATTTACTGCAGAGTATATGGGGCAGGCCGTATAATATATATAGTATATATAGTGCTGTTCAGAGTATATAGTGCCTTGGGACCCCCACACCATTTTTTTTTTAATTTGGGTGCAGGGTTCCCCTTAATATCCATACCAGACCCAAAGGGCCTGGTAATGGACTGGAGGGGGGGACCCATGCCGCTTTTTTCAATGTTTTTCATCTATATTGCCGGGACCCGACAATACATTACAGTCCCGAGCATTTTTAAATGACTTTTTATCATTTATAAATGTCATTTTGCTGTGTTCTAAACGCGGGAAAACTGCGCCACTTTACAGGTATTCTATAGACACCCCCCAGGCACGATATTTAAAAGAAGATTTAATTTTTAATGTTTCACTTTAAGCATTATTAAAATCACTGCTCCCGAAAAAAACGGTTGTTTTTAAACTTTTGTTTTGCATTGATCCATGTCCCCTGGGGCAGGACCCGGGTCCCCAAACACTTTTAATGGCAATAACTTGCATATAAGCCTTTAAAATTAGCACTTTTGATTTTTCACGTTCGTGTCCCATAGACTTTACCAGCTTCAGCTCTGGACCAATTGGCTGGCCAAAGACCAGAGCACTTTTTGCGATTCGGCACTGCGTCACTTTAACTGACAATTGCGCGGTCGTGCGACGTGGCTCCCAAACAAAATCTACGTCCTTTTTTCCCCACAAATGAGTTTGCGCAAAAGTTATAGTGTCTACAAAATAGGGGATAGTTTTATGGAATTTTTATTAATAATTTTCTTTTTACTAGTAATGGCGGCGTTCAGCGATTTTTATCGTGACTGCGACATTATGGCGGACACGTCGGACAATTTTGACACATTTTTGGGACCATTGGCATTAATACAGCGATCAGTGCGATTAAACATGCATTGATTACTGTAAAAATGTCACTGGCAGTGAAGGGGTTAACACTAGGGGGCAGGGAAGGGGTTAATGTGTGTCCTAGGGAGTGTTCTAACTGAAGGGGGAGGGGACTGTGCAGGGAAACTAACAGATCGCCTGTTCATACTCTGTATCAACAGAGGATCTGTCACTTCTCCCCTCAGAGAACCGGAAACTGTGTGTGCCCTGAGCGATCGCGGGAGCCCGGCGGTGATCGAGAGCGCCGGGCACTCGCATCAGCTCGGGGTCGAGCGGGGAGCGCGCGCCTCCAGCGGCGTGCATGCCCCCCCTAGTGGCAACAGGGCGAATCGACGTTACATAACGTTGTTTGGCCCAGTCGTGCCATTATGCCACAGTACAACTGTGGTGGCTGGTCGGTATGTGGTTAATGGTGTTCGTGTGTTTGAAAAAAATTTTCGTCTGTTCACATGTTCTGTTGCGAACCGAACCCGGGGCATGTTCGGCTCATCCCTACTCGTCTAGTATTACCCATCAAGCACTGACATTCCTTGCTTGTTTTGCTGCTATCCATATCCTCCAATTATGGTCACCATTCAGCTGCACTGGGTTCAGCAGATACTTACCTAATTGGTATTAATTTATTATTTTATTTTTATTTATTTCTCTACATGATCTTCAGTTGAGTGCTGGTGATACTTTTGTTACTTAACACACAGAGAGCCGAGGTCAGGAGCAAGTCGATTGCAGAGGTTAGAAACATGTAAAGCACATTTTGCAGCAGTCAAACATAAGTAACTCGCAGAGTGCAGGGGTCAGGAGTAAGTACCATACAGAGTGCAGAGGTTAGGAGTAAGTAACATACAGAGGTCAAGAATAAGTAACTCACAGAGTGCAGAAGTCAGGAGTAAGTAACATACAGAGTACAGAGGTCAGGAGTAAGTAACACAAACAGAGCCGAGGTCAGGAGCAAGTGGATTGCAGAGGTTAGAAACATGTAAAGCACATTTTGCAGCAGTCAAACATAAGTAACTCACAGAGTGCAGGGTTCAGGAGTAAGTAGCATATGGAGAGCAGAGGTTGGGAGTAAGTAACACACAGAGAGCCAAGGTCAGGAGCAGGTAAGCACCAAGAGCAGGGGTCAGGAGTAAGTAACAGACAGAGCTTGGGTTTAGGAGTAAGAAACTCACAGAGTGCAGAGGGCAGGTGTAAGTAACACACAGAGTGCAGGGGCAAGTGTAGGTAGCACACAGAGTGCAGAGGTTAGAAGTATGTAATGCATCAAATCTAGGGATGCAGAGAAAGCAACAAAGTGCAGCGGTCAGGGGAAGGTAAAGCAGAGAATGCAGGGGTCAGAAGTAAGTAACACACAGGGGCTTATTTACTAAAACAGGAGAGTGCAAGATATGGTGCAGCTGTGCATGGTAGCCAATCAGCTTTTAATTTAAGCTTTGACGAAAAAACCTGGAAGCTGATTGGTTTCTATGCAGAGCTGCACCAGATTTTGCACTGTCAAGTTTTAGTAATCCAACCCCTACAGAGTGCAGGGGTCAGGAGTAAGTATCACAGAAAACAGAGGGGTCAGGTATAAGTAATGCAGAGAATACAAGGGTCAGGAGTAAATAACACACAGAGTGAGGGGTTTAGCAGTAAAGTGGATGCAAACCCTCCATATACCCAGCGAAGTGAACAGCCTCAGATGATACACAGAGAGATTAAATACATCTCCCTTCATAGGTATTACATGTATATCTGCTGTATCCAGCTTTATATATTCTTTAGAATTCTAACATTGTGTTAGAATTTTTACTTCCTCATTCAGCAGTAGGAGTGGATTCTTGGCATACACTGTGTGACACCTGATTGGAAGAAAGGTACCCCCCCCATTCCTCCACATAGGCAAAGGAAGGGAGGAATGTGCAGAGCTGTGCTGTGACAAGACAAGCTCTCTGCTAATCTATTTATAGCACCCACCCTGACACAAATTTTCAGATGGTTTTATCTCCCATCCCAGAGAACTTGTCAGAAGTTATCATGCTGATACCACAGGAACTGAGCAGCAGAAAGACACAGGACGTATGGCTTTGGAGAGAGTTAAGTAAACACAACAGATATATGTGCCCAGCTCAAAATTCATGAATCAGGGTTTACATCCACTTTAAGTAACACACAGAGTGCAGGGGTCAAGAGCATGTAACACACATAGTGCAGGAGTATCTATATATACAGTATCTCACAGAAGTGAGTACACCCCTCACATTTTTATAAATATTTTATTCTATCTTTTCATGTGACAACACTGAAGAAATGACAATTTGCTACAATGTAAAGTAGTGAGTGTACAGCTTGTATAACAGTGTAAATTTACTGTCCCTCAAAATAACTCAACACACAGCCATCAATGTCTAAACCACAGGCAACAAAAGTGAGTACACCCCTACGTGAAAATGTCCAAATTGGGCCCAATTAGCCATTTTCCCTCCCCGTTGTCATGTGACTCATTAGTGTTACAAGATCTCAGGCATGAATGGGGAGCAGGTGTGTTAAATTTGGTGTTATCGCTCTCACTCTCTCATACTGGTCACTGGAAGTTCAACATGTCACCTCATGGCAAAGAACTCTCTGAGGATCTGAAAAAAGAATTGTTGCTCTACATAAAGATGGCCTAGGCTATAAGAAGATTGCCAAGACCCTGAAACTGAGCTGCAGCACTGTGGCCAAGACCATACAGTGGTTTAACAGGACAGGTTCCACTTAGAACAGGCCTTGCCATGGTCAACCAAAGAACTTCAGTGCACATGCTCAGTGTGATATCCAGAGGTTGTCTTTGGGAAACAGGCTTATGAGTGCTGCCAGCATTGCTGCAGAGGTTGAAGGGGTGGGGGGTCAGCCTGTGAGTGCTCAGACCATACGCCGCACACTGCATCAAATTGGTCTGAATGGCTGTCATCCCAGAGATGATGCACAAGAAAGCCAACAGTTTGCTGAAGACAAGCAGACTAAGGACATGGATTACTGGAACCATGTCCTGTAGTCTGATGAGACCAAGATAAACTTATTTGGTTCAGATGGTGTCCAGCGTGCGTGGCGGCAACCAGGTGAAGAGTACAAAGACAAGTTTGTCTTGCCTACAGTCAAGCATGGTGGTGGGAGTGTCATGGTCTGGGGCTGCATGAGTGCTGCCGGCACTGGGGAGCTACAGATCATTGAGGGAACCATGAATGCCAACATGTACTGTGACATACTGAAGCAGAGCATGATCCCCTCCCTTCGGAGACTGGGCCGCAGGGCAGTATTCCAACATGATAACGACCCCAAAAACACCTCCAAGATGACCACTGCCTTGCTATAGAAGCTGAGGGTAAAGGTAATGGACTGGCCAAGCATGTCTCCAGACCTAAACCCTATTGATCATCTGTGGGGCATCCTCAAATGGAACGTGGAGGAGCACAAGGTCTCTAACTTCCACCAGCTCCGTGATGTCGTCATGGAGGAGTGGAAGAGGACTCCAGTGGCAACCTGTGAAGCTCTGGTGAACTTCCTGCCCAAGAGGGTTAAGGCAGTCCAGGAAAATAATGGTGGCCTCACAAAATATTGACACTTTGGGCCCAATTTAGGCATTTTTACTCAGGGGTGTACTCACTTTTGTTGCCAGCAGTTTAGACATTAATGGCTGTGTGTTGAGTTATTTTGAGGGGACAGCAAATTTACACTGTTATACAAGCTGTACACTCACTACTTTACATTGTAGACAAGTGTCATTTCTTCAGTGTTGTCACATGAAAAGATATAATAAAATATTTACAAAAATGTGAGGGGTGTACTCACTTTTGTGAGATACTGTATGTATGAACGCTGCACAGTACCACTTCTCTAGCAACCTGAAGATACAGTAATTTAGTGCACTGCACAAATTCCTATGGCTACTCAGGTTTTTTTTTAACCCCTTGCTGACCGCTGCACGCCGATATACGTCGGCACAATGGCAGCGTTGGGCAAATGGGCGTACCTGTACGTCCCCTTTAAGAGACGGTGATAGCAGGCACGTGCGTGCACCCGCCGTGTACAGCGTGACCGTGCCCGCGGCACCAGCGGACTCAATGTCTCCCGGTGATCGTGTCACTGAGCCTCAGAACGGGGAAGTTCCTATGTAAACGAGGCATTTCCCCATTCTGCCTTGTGTCATGACAGAGATCACTGCTCCCTGTCCCCATCCCCCCCGCAGTTAGAATCACTCCATAGGACACACTTAACCCCTTCATCGCCCCCTAGTGGTTAACCCCTTCACTGCCAGTGTCATTTACACAGTAATCAGTGCATTTTTATAGCACTGATCGCTGTATAAATGACAATAGTCCCAAAAAAGTGTCTGATGTGTCCTCCATAATGTCGCAGTCCCGATAAAAATTGCAGATCGCTGCCATTACTAATAAAAAAAAAAATTTAAATAAAGATGCTTAAAATTATTCCCTATTTTGTAGACACTATAACTTTTGCGCAAACCAATCAATATACACTTATTGCGATTTGTTTTACCAAAAATATGTAGAAGAATACATATCGGCCTAAACTGAGGAAACAAATAGTTTTTTTTATATATTTTTGGGGGATATTTATTATATATATAATAATGATAAAAATAAAAATAAAAAATAAATGCCATAAATGTATCCCATATTTTGTAGACGCTATAACTTTTGTGCAAACCAATGTATGCTTATTGCAATTTTTTCCCCCAAAAATATGTAGAATACATATTGGCCTAAACAGAGGAAAAAATCTGTATTTTTTATAACAAATGTGGGATAATTAATATAGCAAAAAGTAAAAAATAATGCGTTTTTTTCAAAATTGTCGCTCTTTTTTTGTTTATAGCACAAAAAATAAAAACCACAGAGGTGATCAAATACCACCAAAAGAAAGCTCTATTTGTGGGAAAAAAAGGACATCAATTTTGTTTGGGTGCAACGTCGCACAACCGCGCAATTGTCAGTTAAAGCCGAATGCCGAATCGCAAAAAGTCCTCTGGTCAGGAAGAGGGTGAAATCTTCCAGGGCTGAAGCGGTTAATGTGCAGATTTGTTTGCTCCTACATGCACATATTAAGCCACGCCCCTAAAAACAATTAAGCTTTCGTATCCTTATTACCTAGTGAACTTATAGGAACACACATGTACTGTATATATACTCATCCATACATAATAATAAAATAAATAAATATATAATAAATTATTAAGAAGCTTAAAAATAAAAATAAATCAATAAATAATGATACAACAAATACTTTAGTAATAATATAAATCATTTAAATAAAATAATATCTAAAAGCAAAACTCACCTTGTACAGTAATATATGTTTCAGCAATTGTCCATTTATTATTAGAAATCTGAATTTGTTTTCCACATGTGTACATTCCGGTCTGTGCTGTGGTTATGTTGGGGATCTGTAGAGTGTCACCGATGTCTCTCCATTGCTCATTCATGTAATAGTATATTATATTATTATCTTTATTCTTGCTGTGACATCTCAGACTCGGAGAATCTCCTTCTACTATATCAGGGGGGGTCTGCAGGATGAGAACAGCTGGAAATGAAAGAATAGAAAGATCGTTTCATGCAGTAAAATGTAGAAAAGGTTTTATAGACACACTTCACATCAGATAATGCGTCGGTGGATATCCCAGCACAGGGACGTTCTACCCAATCTATGATATATCTATAGGAAAGTGATGTGGAAAGTAACAAAGCAACCAGGCAGTGAATTTCCAAAAGAGCAAAAAGGCTTTATTAACATCAGCTGCAGCTGGGAGCAAATTCATTACTTGAAGAAAGAAAGCATGCAGGCCTTTTCATAACAAAGTTTCACCATAGAATTACATGCGGTACAATATGAATGGTTGCTAAGATCTACATCATTGTAACTAACCATACATTTGACATCTGTTATACATCCAGACAAATCTATTTATTCCCACAATTCCTATATGTTTATTAAAAATGATCTATATATATATATATATATATATATATATATATATATATATATATATATATATATATATATATATATATATATATTACATACCGTGTTTCCAATTCAAGTATATTTTAAAGTATTAGTTTGTGTTATTAAACCCAGGAGCCTGTACCCACTATATCTGGTCTCCCCAGGAGCCTGCATTCACTATATCTGGTCTCCCCAGGAGCCTGCATTCACTATATCTGGTCTCCCCAGGACCCTGCATTCACTCTATTTGGTCTCCCCAGGAGCCTGCATTCACTATATCTGGTCTCCCCAGGAGCCAGGAGTCTGAATTCACTATATCTGGTCTCCCCAGGAGTCTGCATTCACTATATCTGGTCTCCCCAGGAGTCTGCACTTATTATATCTGGTCTCCCCTTGAGTCTGCATTCACTATATCTGATCTCCCCAGGAGTCTGCATTCACTATATCTGTTCTCCCCAGGAGTCTGCATTTATTATATCTGGTCTCCCCTTGAGTCTGCATTTATTATATCTGGTCTTCCCTTGAGTCTGCATTCACTATATTTGGTCTCCCCAGGAGCCTGCATTCACTATATCTGGTCTCCCCAGGACCCTGCATTCACTATATTTGGTCTCCCCAGGACCCTGCATTCACTCTATTTGGTCTCCCCAGGAGCCTGCATTCACTATATCTGGTCTCCCCAGGAGCCTGCATTCACTATATCTGGTCTCCCCAGGAGCCAGGAGTCTGAATTCACTATATCTGGTCTCCCCAGGAGTCTGCATTCACTATATCTGGTCTCCCCAGGAGTCTGCACTTATTATATCTGGTCTCCCCTTGAGTCTGCATTCACTATATCTGATCTCCCCAGGAGTCTGCATTCACTATATCTGTTCTCCCCAGGAGTCTGCATTTATTATATCTGGTCTCCCCTTGAGTCTGCATTTATTATATCTGGTCTTCCCTTGAGTCTGCATTCACTATATTTGGTCTCCCCAGGAGCCTGCATATATATATATATATATATATATTACATACCGTGTTTCCTATTCAAGTATATTTTAAAGTATTAGTTTGTGTTATTAAACCCAGGAGCCTGAACCCACTATATCTGGTCTACCCAGGAGCCTGCATTCACTATATCTGGTCTCCCCGGGAGCCTGCATTCACTATATCTGGTCTCCCCAGGACCCTGCATTCACTCTATTTGGTCTCCCCAGGAGCCTGCATTCACTATATCTGGTCTCCCCAGGAGCCAGGAGTCTGAATTCACTATATCTGGTCTCCCCAGGAGTCTGCATTCACTATATCTGGTCTCCCCAGGAGTCTGCACTTATTATATCTGGTCTCCCCTTGAGTCTGCATTCACTATATCTGATCTCCCCAGGAGTCTGCATTCACTATATCTGTTCTCCCCAGGAGTCTGCATTTATTATATCTGGTCTCCCCTTGAGTCTGCATTTATTATATCTGGTCTTCCCTTGAGTCTGAATTCACTATATTTGGTCTCCCCAGGAGCCTGCATTCACTATATCTGGTCTCCCCAGGACCCTGCATTCACTATATTTGGTCTCCCCAGGAGCCTGCATTCACTATATCTGGTCTCACCAGGACCCTGCATTCACTATATATGGTCTCCCCAGGAGTCTGCATTCACTATATCTGGTCTCCCCAGGACCCTGCATTCACTATATCTGGTCTCCCCAGGACCCTGCATTCACTATATCTGGTCTCCCCAGGACCCTGTATTCACTCTATTTGGTCTCCCCAGGAGCCTGCATTCACTATATCTGGTCTCCCACAATACACAGAACATGGAATTAGTAAATATAAACTGCAAAATACCTCTTCTCATCAGCAGTATATAGCAGTTTTGTGACTTCTATCAGTGTCTGGTTAAAGCTTGTAGGAGGAGTTTCATTCTGTTCTGACTGTCCTATGAGCTGCATGACCCCTGACCCTCTGTCTGTACAGTGCTGATTTACCCTGTGCTTATCACATGGACTCTCCCAAAAAAAAACTCTCTAGACTCTTAGAGCCCTGTTATATCAGCAGATGGATTGGGGACTGTGGAAGAAGGGGAGGATCAGAGAAGAATGGATCAAACAGCCTTTTTATACAATACAGAAGATTAACCCCTTTGGTTCCACAGTGAGTATAACAAGCATGCTTTACTGCATACACAGACTGATTTTACTGTTGTGAGTTTAGTAGCACATTAAAGTGGTTGTAAGGGCAGAAGGTTTTTTTTTTATCTTAATGCATTCTATACATTAAGATAAAAAACCTTCTTCGTGCAGCAGCCCCCCTTAGCTCCCCTTTTACTTACCTGAGTCCCATCTTGATCTAGTGTTGTTGCAGGAAAGTCTGGGCTGTTTGGGACTCTACCACTTGATTGGATGAGATGGTACTATGGCGCCATTGGCTCCCGCTGCTGTCAATCAAAGTCAGTGAGCCAATGAGGAGAGAGGGAGTGGGGCCGATCCTCATCTCTGAATGGGCACACAGAGCAGCGGCTTGGCTCAGGTGCCCCCATAGCAAGCTGCTTGTTGTGGGGTCACTCGGCAGGAGTGAGGGACCAGGAGCGCTGGTGAGGGACCCGAGAAGAGAAGGATCCAGGCTGCTCTGTGTTCTAAACCATTACACAGAGGAGATAAGTATAACATGTTTGTTATTTTACCATAAAAAAACTGAGACTTTAGTATCACTTTAAGACAAAGGCAGACCCTTATCCATGAACCTGTCAACTTAATTAGGCATGGGCAAAGTGTTCAGCCTGAGCTTGAGTTCGGCTGAACATTGGCTATTCGCCCGTTCGATGAACACCCAAATGATCAGGGCGTTTGTTTGGCCCACCAAATTATCACAATGCACTGCACCGTCGCACAGTGCATCCCTGATTGGCTGATGCAATGGAAGCTTTGCCCAATCAGGGTACAGAGCACTGTCAGAGCCATAATTGGAGACTGTCATGATGACCCTATCAAATCATGGCTCCCGCCCCACACTATAAAAGTGTTCCTTTAATGGTGGCCATTTGTAGTGTGATATTGGTGTGGAGAGAGATAGAACAGGGCTCTGTTCAGTGCTATTAGACAGTTAGTGTGCTATAGTGTTCTATTCTGATTCTATTGTCCACGGAATATCAGTTTAGTGTGAATCTAGCAATAGTTCAGTCAGTGTGAGTGTAATGACCATTCATTTTTACTTTTTTTTGTCAGTTTATTTTGTCAGGGCAGGTTTACTGCAGTATAGTTCAGTGTGTTACTTGCCGTTTAACGCAGTATATTTCTGTGCATTACATGCCATTTAACGTAGTATATTTCTGTGCGTTACATGCCATTTAACGTAGTATATTTCTGTGCATTACATGCCATTTACCGTAGTATATTTCTGTGCGTTACATGCCATTTAACGTAGTATATTATTGTGTGTTACATGCCATTTAACATACTATATTTCTATGCGTTACATGCCATTTAACATACTATATTTCTGTGCGTTAGTGCATGTTTAACACAGCTTCTCTGGAAGCTGGTAGTAGACACTGCTACTCCAGTGAGCTCCTGTAGCTTCCGGGTCCCCCTATGCTGAGTGTCAGCCCTGCTGCTTACAGAACATAGGAGGTCCTCCCCTTGGTATAGGCATCAGTCAGAGGATGCTTTGCAGTTTTTCACTGAATGAAAAGCACTTTCTTATTGGGCAAGGTGGTGGGCAGTGACATCGCACTCTCCACCTTTTCCAATCTCAGAATGTTCATTGATGAAATGCAAAGCATTCCCTGAAAGGCTCCCGTGGCAAGCAATTGACCTCCTGTGTTCTGAATCGAGCAGGCAACTAATCAGCATGGGACTCGGAAGCTAGTGGAGATCACTGGAGTAGCGGTGCCTACTACCAGCTTCTAGAGGGATCCCGCAGGAATGGAATATACATAGTTACATTGGTCCAAGCTGGAGCAATGTAAGTAGGTAAAGTCCTGGAATTCTTCTTTAATTATTCTTATTTATTATTAATGGATTTATTACATCATTAACTATAAGTCAAATAATAGTGTTGGTAGTTAATACTTAAATAAATTAGTAAAGAAACTCACCATCAGAGATAACATGTAGTTGGACAGGATTACTATAAATGCCAGATCCCACTGAGCACTTATAAACTCCATTGTGTTCTTTTTTGGCAGTAAATGTTCTGCTCTTTTTATTCATATAGCCTTTGCCATCTTTAGACCAGGTGTAGTAATAGTCTCCAGGTTTATCCTCTTCTACCAATCCCACGCTGCATGATAGAGTCACCCAATCTCCGGAGTATACATTGTTCCAGTTGGGGCTCAGGGTGACTACAGGGGTGACTGCACCTTCTACAAAACAGTACAATGCAAATGGTTAGTTAAAAAAACTCACACAGGATGATAATTGAGTCAGGAGAATGTGTCAGAAACCATGAAATCAGACAGAGACAGAAGTACAGTTAAATCACACTTGTTTAATAATTAAAGTAAATAGAACAAACATAGTCAAAACATAGCCAGAGTTCAGGAACCGGAATGGATAGTCAGACAAGCCAAACGTCAGGGAGCTGGAGATGAGCGTAGTAAAACAGCAAGCAGGATCTGGAGCCAGAAGGAATGTCAGCCAAGCAAGTCTTTAACAGGAATGCATGAGAGCGTCTCAGATGTTGACCAAGGCAAAGGCAGAGATCCTCTGGACTGGACGGCTTAAGTAAAGCAGGACTGACGAGCAGGATATCATCAACAGCTGAGTAACTGTGGAGAGATAGGAGCTGGCAATTAGCTGGGGCTCAGGGTGACTACAGGGGTGACTGCACCTTCTACAAAACAGTACAATGCAAATGGTTATTTAAAAAAACTCACACAGGATGATAATTGAGTCAGGAGAATGTGTCAGAAACCATGAAATCAGACAGAGACAGAAGTACAGTTAAATCACACTTGTTTAATAATTAAAGTAAATAGAACAAACATAGTCAAAACATAGCCAGAGTTCAGGAACCGGAATGGATAGTCAGACAAGCCAAACGTCAGGGAGCTGGAGATGAGCGTAGTAAAACAGCAAGCAGGATCTGGAGCCAGAAGGAATGTCAGTCAAGCAAGTCTTTAACAGGAATGCAGGAGAGCGTCTCAGATGTTGACCAAGGCAAAGGCAGAGATCCTCTGGACTGGACGGCTTAAGTAAAGCAGGACTGACGAGCAGGATATCATCAACAGCTGAGTAACTGTGGAGAGATAGGAGCTGGCAATTAGCCAACAGCTGAGTGGCCAGCATAGAGAAGTAAGGGCTGAGCCCAGCCCTGACAGAATGGCACATTTTGTGACCCATCCAAATATTTGCATGTCATGATGACAGACTTACAGTGCAGTTATACTGTACAGCTAGAGAAATACAGAAAGAAGCACCAGGCCAAAATTAGATAAAGAGTCTAGGATCATTTGAATTGTCATTAAAAACATCCATTGTATTTTTGGGTGCAGCACCATGCCAGACAAGCTCACTGGCTAGGAGGCACCCACAGAGCAAGCTTTTCATGGATGGTTACCCTACAGTATCTCAAACCATAGAAATACAGAAAGAGACAGCAGACCAAAACTAGACGAAAGATCACTTTAGTTGTTATTAGTTGTTTGTAAAAAAAAAAGTTGTTGGTAAAAAAAGTCATATAAAAACATACAACAGGTTTTGGGGGCAACACCTGCTTTATCAGGGCTCAACACAGGATAAAACTTGGATGGACTCAGAGAAGATAGTGACTTCACAGACCTATATTAGAACCAGTATTGAACTCTCCACATAGAGTAACAACCCAGGCTAACAGCAGTTGCTAAGCAGCAATGGAGCTCCAAGTCACTGTTTTCTCTGGGTCCATCCAAGTTTTATCCTGTGTTGAGTCCTGATGAATGCAGAGTAGCCCCCGAAACACATTGGAAGTTTTTATATAACTTTCTGGTTTTGGTCTGGTGCCTCTTTCTGTATTCCTATGGTATGAGTTGCTGTTAAGTGGCCATTTAGGGAAGCTTTGCTCTTTGGGAGCTGCCTCACCAGAGCTATAGAGCTTGTCTGAAGTTTTCCTTCATCTGACTACACATACAAGTCTAAAAGTTCCCAACACCCCTTTGAGTATGTTGATCCACATTGTAAAACCAGGTCTTGGACTTCACCCCAACCTATGACCAGACAATGAATGCATGATCCCTGTGCTCTCCACTCCTGTAAGCATGATCTCAGTGTCAGAGTGACATCACTGTGCTAAGCAATAGTCCAATGATTACTTTGGAGTGTTGTTCCTTCCTCTCCCAATCTAAGTGCTGTTGCACAATGCAATGCAGATTAGGTGTTAATGTCGGTTGTATTTAAAATATATTTAATGATTCATTTAAAAAAAGGTCTAGAGCAATGATGTGCAGCCAATGCTGGAGCAAGTGTACTGTATGTAGACAGAAAGTGGCCGCAAAAGGCAGCAGGAGGACCTGTGATCGGTGATTGAAAAAAAAAAAATAACGTGAAAGTAGCATTTTATGATGTGCTGCCAAATTCTCTGAAACGCCTTTGGAGACAGCTTATGGTAGAGGAATGAACATTCAATTCAAGGGCAACAGCTCTGGTGGACATTTCTGCAGTCAGCATACCAGTTGCATGCTCCCTCAAAACTTGCGACATCTGTGGCATTGTGCTGTGTGATAAAACTGCACATAAGGCCTCATGCACACGGACGTTTTTACAGCTGCTTTTTTGAGCGTTTTTTGCAGCTTAAAAAGGCCTGTCTATGTTGGTCTATGGCTTCATGCCCACCTAGGCGTTTTTGAGCTGCAAATGGCATAGGCGTTTTTAAGCTGTAAAAAAAACCCAGGACCAGTGGGTTCTGAGAGACGTTTTTCAGCTGTAAAAACGCTCTAACGCTGATAAACGCTCAAAAACGCTAAAAAACGTCATTCACCAATGTTTTTTAAGGTTTTTGATCCATTGAAAAAAAAAATAAAAATTTTGAAAAAAAAAATACAGCTAAAAAACGCTAATAAACGCTAAAAAACGCTATTGCACAAACGTTGAAAAAAGCTGAAAAAAGTTTAAAAAAATCACTGCAAAGATACTGGCGTTTTCATAACGTTATTTTTACATCCTGTGTGCATGAGGCCTTATAGAGTGGCCTTTAATTGTGTGCCAGCCCAAGGCACACCTGGGCACTAATCATGCTGTCTAATCACCATCTTGATATGCCACACCTTTGAGGTGGATGTATTATCTCGGCAAAGGAGAAGTGCTCACTAACACAGATTTAGACAAATTTGTGAACAATATTTGAGAGAAATAGGCCTTTTGTGTACATAGAAAAAAGTCGTAGACCTTTGAGTTCAGCTCATGATAAATAGGGGCAAACACAAAAGTGTTGCGTTTATAATTTTGCTCAGTGTATGTATTTTAGGACAGGCTACCTCAGCATCCAGGTTGTTGCATAGCTTAAGAAAAGCGATTGAACATTCATTTTATTCTCAATATCAGTGAACATATAGTGCCTCAACATTTGCATATCACTATGCCAAACTTATAGTATACAAGGCAGCTATCTATTACAATCGACCATTTGCGGAATAAAGGCGCATAGAGTTACAATGAAGAATTTGCAGTTTTATAGGACAACTTCCATTTATTCACACATTTATAGGCTGCCCTTTAAGGATTTAATCCAATAAATAATCTGTTAGTAGATTTTTTTCATTTACTGACCTGTGTTCCTCACTGCCAGTACTGGAAGAGAAAAGAAGAGAAATACATATAAAAGAGTCACTTACATAATAAACTAATTTAAAACTAAATATTTTAATAATAATTTCCTGTTTTATTCTTGCATTAAAAGGAATGTTTAGGGGAATTTTACCATAACTATGCTCAACTATACTCAATGCTCAGTTTCTTGAAATTTCTTTGCTAGTTTGGCCCTATAAATTCTACTAGAGTGTCCAGTTTATTTCTATTCAGTGGTAGGAATTAGGGAAGAGCTGAATCGCCCAGAGTTTGGTTCAAGCTGAGTTTGGGGAACTTAAAATTTCCGGCAAATTATATTTCCCTTCTGGCTTCTATTTAATGAAGAGTCAATGTAATTGCCCAAATATGGGCAGTAATCATATTTGGGCAGTGATGTCACTTCTATCCCTGCCCCTTTCCTCATGTAGCTGAGGATTCTGGCCATGTAAAGCAATGTGCCTGTGATAGCGGCGGTTGCCAGGGATGCAGCGGTTGCCAGGGATGCAGCGGTTGCCAGGCATGCAGCAGTTGCCAGCATCCACTGCTTCCATAGGAATAATTGACGGCAGGAAACATATATGGAGGCAGTAGAAATACCACTGAAACTTAGCTCCCACCGAACAGAGGTTTGAAAGGGCAATTTTTTTGTTTTTTTTATTATTGTGAATCCAATCTATTAACTGTGACATAGTGACCATCTTTATAAGGTCTGGCAATGCCAGCACACCTGCTTTCTTATCTTTGGCCAGTTCAGTGTATGTAATTCTAGGACACCTATGTGCCCATATATACTTCAGCATGAGAGTTCTAAGTTTCTTAAAATATTCCTGCGGGAGGGAATTTGGGAGCAAATCTATACAGCACTTTAGGCATAATACTCATTTTGAATGTATTTATTCTACCCAACCAAGAAATAGGTCTATATTTGAGGGAGTTTAGGTTGTTTTTAATTGTATTAAGAAAAGGAAATGTGGTCAGCCTTATACAATGTCTTCAATGATGTTGTTAAATTTAATTCCGAGGTACCCCAGTTCATCCTTGCACCAAGCAAAGGTAAGTCAGGTGCCACTGAGAGAGAAGTTGGGCTGAATTTCCAACTTCTCTCTCGGTGGCACTGTAATGTTCAAAATCTCTGATTTAGATGTATTAATTTTAAAATTTGATAATGACCCATATAACCTTACTTTCTCAGTAGGTTTGGTAGTGTCAGCCTAGGGTTGGAAATATTAAAAAAGAATATTGTCTGCATACGCAGCCACCTTGTGTTCCCTCTCCCCAATTTTGACTCCCTTGATGTCCCCACTCTCCCGGATTGCCATCAACAGAGCAAGTACGAACATGAAAGGGCAAATGGATAAGTGGAATACCGCGCCAATCCAACAAATCAAAACAGCAGCCAACACTACAATACGACTAAAATTGTGCAAAATAACTTTTTTCTTGCTGTACCCAGCCACCCATACCACGCTTATTGTTTCTATTTCTACTTTTTATTACTTGAATCGATTCTACTATTTTTAGCCTTTATGGATTGTTTGATGATCTTGAGTGATCTAATAAACGCCATTTGAAAAATAATTTTTGGATTTACACCATGTGGAGGCTCCTTGTTTTTTCTTTATACACGGTCCATGCATGCTGACAAAGACGGTGACCGTGCAGACCTTCCGGGCAGGTTCCTGGCCCCCCATCCAAGGAGGAAATCTTCCGGTGTACAAGCCATCCTTACACTGTCATCCATCTTAAGACAGTACAAGCCTATTTGACTCACCGCCAACGGCCTGTGAGTCCACCGAAGTCGGTAAGAGTATCCTACCCCTTACTCTGATTTGGATTTTTTACTGTGATATTACCTGCCTTGGATTCAATTTGGGTCAACTACACTATGCATCATATGGACTAATTTATTATGTTTTTTATTGTTTACCTGGGAGTTACACCTCCCCACTAGCATTGTGGACACTTTTACACCATTTATATATTTTTTTTCACTACTAAAAAGTGTGGACATTTGAGTCAATAATTTGTTGGTATATTTCACTATATATTTATTTTCGTGATTGTTTGTGCCTTTCCTAAAAAGAGAGAGCATTTCACTTGTTTATAGGTGTGGTGATATTGGATTTTACACCTATTCATCTCACTATTCAGTATACATATTCTTCAGGTTTGGATTAGATGGGGTCATTTGCTTCTTCAAATGTGAATTGACCTCCCCCTGTCCTAAACCCTTACACATGTTTTTTTCACTTTAGCGCTACACTTTTAACATTTAATGAAAGGGCAAATGTTTGGGTGTTCATCCAATCAACTGAAGAGCCAAAGTTTGGTCTGAACCTGAGTTTGGACAGAACCATTGGCTCATCCCTAGTGTGGATGAGCAAATCTGCTTGGGTTCAGTTCACAAACAGTTTTGCAAATCTTCTTCAAAGATTAAACTATGCAAACTTGTGATAAATCTGATTAAAGTGTATCGGTAAAAAATCTTATTATTCAATTTTGGCCATTTGTAGGGTTAAAGTGGAACTACACGTATCTGAGCACCACAAACTGAAAAATGCAATTTAATTCAATTTTGATATCCAAAGCAAGCTCCCCCATCCATCCATGTCTCCATGCTTTATTTTGTTGAGAAATCATTTTGAAAAACACCCCTCTTGTATTGCTGGCCATGGCCATCATAAAAAAGGGCAGATGATTAATGTAGCATTTACTTCCTGGAATCCATCTGACCTTAGCTCAGTCATGCAGACAGGAGGGTGTGCTTAGCTGAGAAAGCACACCCTCCTCCCTTTCTGTAACAAAAATAATTTCGGCCAGCTTGGCCCAAACAAATTATTTAAAGTGCAAAGAAACCTGGAATTCTACTTTAATGTGGTCAAACACTTATTTATTTTTGTATATCCCCTTTGGGCGTTATGCCTCCCCCTTTTTCTGGTCCTAAGGGTACTGCACATGGGATTAGGAGTTAAAGGAAATCTACCCAATGGTGTCCCACAAAAGAGAAACTTCAACAGTGGCTCAACAGTGGAATTAAGTGGAAATCATTTCTATTCCTCATTAAACTTCTATTTAACATACATGAGCTACAGTAAAAAAAACAAAAAACTATTTATATAAAACTATCTGCTGTGTCTGAGCTTAACCACACCAACATTGCTAACCTGGGAAAAAACCTTGTTATGCATCAACAGACAGAACATGACAATTCATATTTTGCACGAGCTGATGATCTGTGACTGTGGACCTTAGCTGATTGGGAGTGGTCCTCAATTTAGTCTCCTCATCTCAAAAAATTAATAAAAAAAATAATAAATAAAATAAAGATATAATACAGCCAACAGTACCTGGTACTGATACTGTTATGGCGAGTCCCCAGATTCAAAGATTGGTGAAAGAATATAATATTGAACACCAAGGTACTGTATATGAGGTCAATAGATAAGAAATTCCATCTTGCTGAAGGATTGACACTGTTTAGTAAAAAGATGGCAGGAGCTCAAGCAGCGCCCAGAAAAGAACAGCAAAGACTAGATGTAGCAAGGGCTACTACAGTAAGGTGAGTAGATTTTCAAAGTGGATTCCATGGACACCCTACTGACCATGGATATAGCTATTAGGGGTGCGGCAGGGTTGGTAAAACATGGTGCCACCCCCCCCCCCCCCCCCTGGGCTCGGCATGTCAATATGGCTGCTGTGAGCCCACCTTTTTAAAGAAAGGGGTCAGGGTTATCTAATACCTGAAATGATTGGCTCAGCTGACCAGAGGCAGTAGCTCCACACTATGTCACAGGTTGTTCCCTATTTCTTTTGTATAACCTGTGAAAGTTTGTGATTTGCAAAATCAGTGAATCCT
Organism: Aquarana catesbeiana; assembly: GCA_037953035.1. Lineage (NCBI taxonomy): Eukaryota > Metazoa > Chordata > Amphibia > Anura > Ranidae > Aquarana > Aquarana catesbeiana. The sequence goes on along the minus strand of JBBHAA010001424.1, from coordinate 607,920 downwards.
GGGGATTCATAGCCAACATATGGTAGCGGCAAACCCAAACCATATCCATATTCATTAGTCCAACAGAATTGGATGTCACCATTTTAAAAGCAAATTTATTAATGTAGGATTAGTCCAGCACTATAAGACTGGAATACATAATTACTTCTAGCACTACCCTCTCCCTCCCGTAGGAGTTGCCGTCCTGTCTACCAGTCAGTTATCTTTCCAAAATTTTGGTAATATAATTCTCAGTTTCCCAAAGCCAGTTTCCCACAATGCTAGTCTGCCATCTTGTACTTTTTTGCTTTATAAATATATTGGCTCATGGTCAAGCAAGATGATGACAATCTTATCTCACAGATGAGAAATGATGGTTGTCCATAGTTTAAGAGTTTCTGTGTCCTATTACTATTTTGATCAAGTTTGACTATTCTGGTTTACTTTAGAACAAAAACTCATTGGTCATGCACTAAGCCACATGTACTAGCACAAAGCTCTACAGGGGTATGCACTGAGAACAGCTAGTTGACCACATCTGTGTCAAACTCATATTATTGGAAATGATAACATACTCATCTTACTGAAGCAGGAAGGAAATAGTACTCAGCAGTAACCCACCACTGCTCCGCCTCCCAAAAAAACTCACAAGATGAAAAACAGAAGATACAAAACAAAATTGTTGTTCCTCAAAATGAACTGGCCAAAGTTGTTTTTTTTTAATTTAAGCAAAAAGTAAAATATGTCTATTTATCCATTTTACAACCATCCCCAAGCTTCTTCCATCTGAAAGTGCAAATGTTTTGGTAGAATGTTTAGGAGCTTATGCCTCCTCGTAATCAAGGTGAGTATGTGCTGGGGGAAGGAGCATTAACATAAATCTTTTTCTTTTACTTTCATGGACAGGTCCAGGTTTAAGCTGTCTATACCTTAGTAAGTTTTTGTTTGAAAAAATCGAATTAACGCATTCAATAATGCCATTGGAGACTTGACGAATGTCATTCGAAAGTACTTCAAAATTTTGTTTCGAAGGGTGTTGGCTCAAACTTGTCTTGCATATACACGGTTACACAAATGTTGGCCAACAATTGGGCTGAGCGGTATCATCGCACCACCTCCCACTCAGGACGAGCTATCTGTGGTCATCCGGCCGGTGCCACAGTCTGTTCTTCTATTTGATGATGCTGATTGTCTTACTTATATGTGAGTGTTTACGCTTTTTTCTATAATAAATTGCCATCTGATTTTATACTATGGGAGCCCTCCCTTTCTTTTCTCCTATGATGACACCAATATGCTGAGGGCTGAGCCCCCCTCCTGTGGATCCATCCATCTCCATCCCAGCACCTGACGCCCTTTTCCAGTTTCCATTCCCATCTCTGCTCCATCTCTGCTCCTGGGAAGTCCGGACTACTAGGATCTTAAAAAGCCCTTTTAGACCCTCTGTAACGGGGGGTCATGGGGTTCTGGTAAGCGGCCAGGCTCTTACTGTTGGTGGTGGTCCTGCACATTTGAGGTTCCATGCGGTTGAAGGACCCGTGATTGCTAATTCACTTTTTCTCGGGTTTCTTCTTTTTTGGACATTTTTTACCTTTTATAATAGTTTCTTCAATATATCTATTTTGTTTGGATTTTATTTTTGTGATCTGTGTGCACTGATTGCGATATATTATTGCACAGACGATTTATATTTTTGTTGTTTGTTTGCACTGATCGTGATACATTGCCACACAGACGGTTTATGCATCCACTGATACTGGTTGTATTTAGTGTTTTTGTACGGTGAATCTGGTCACACACTCACCAATTTACACAGCGCAAGTCATCTTCATTTTTTCCTTGTTCATGTTATGTGTTTGTGTCACATTTAGACATCGCTGCTTTCTTTATCATAATTTAGACACTTTGAAGCGCAATTATTTTTTATATATATTTTTTTCAATTACGAACGTAGTGACGTACGTGATATCTTCATTACGAACGCTAGTTTTACAAGATCGAGTGCTTCCAGCTCGTACTTGATTCCGAGTATGCGTGAACTTTTGTGCGACGGACTTATGTACACACGATTGGAAAATCCGACAACAAAGTTTTGTTGGCGGAAAATTTGAGAACCTGCAGCCAACATTTGTTGGCAGAAAGTTCGACAACAAATGTCCGATGGAGCATACACACGGTCGGACTTTCAGCCAACAAGCTCACATCCAACATTTCCCGTTGGAAAATCCGATCGTGTGTACGCGACATTACACTACACAGTGGAATTAAGTGGAAGTAATTTATATTCATTTATATTCATTTATATTCCGTATTAAACTTCTATTTAAAATACCGTAAATACTCGAGTATAGGTCGTTCTGAATTTAAGCCGAGGCCCCTAATTTACCACATAAAACTCGGAAAAATTTATTGACCCGAGTATAAGCCGAGAGTGAGAAATGCAGCAGCTACTGTAAGTGGAAAAGAGGGTCAACAATGCAATGAAAACCTTGTACTTATACTCAAGTATATATGGTACATGAGCTACATTAAGAAAATAAACTATTTATATAAAACTGCTGCTCTGCTGTGTCTGAGCTTAAGCACACCAACATTGCTACCCTGGGAAAAAACCTTGTTATGCATCAACAGACAGAACATGACAATTTATATTTTACACGGGCTGATGATCTGTGACTGTGAACCTTAGCTGATTGGGAGTGGCCCTCAATTTAGTCTCCTCATCTCAAAAAATAAATAAAAAAGTTAAAATAAATGATATAATACAGCCAACAGTATATTGGTGCTGATACTGTTATCGCGAGTCCCCAGATGCAATAATTGTTGACAGAATATAATATTGAACACCCAGATATATGAGGTCAATAGATAAGAAATTCCATCTTGCTGAGCGATTTACTCTCTGTATTCAGTAAAGAGATGGCAGGAGCTCAAGCAGCACCCAGAAAAGACCAGCGCTGACTACATGTAGCAAGGGATACTACAGTAAGGTGAGCAGATTTTCAAAATGAAATCCATGGACACCCTACTGACCATAGACATGTTTATTAGGGGTCCGGCAGGGTCAGAACAGGGGGTGGGCATAACAGCAGGCTGCAAAGTGTGCCACACTTAATGTTGTGAGACGGTCTTGAAGGGGCTTATTTTCTCTAGGTTAGGAGCGTAGGGCCAGGTGTGCACTGCCAGTCATCATCACAAACAAGGACAAGGAGGCTGATAACCTATATCCTGACCTTCCACAATGAAGTCTGCACAAGCTGAGAGGGAGGGACTGGGAAAACTACATAATGTCAACTTGTGAGGTCATCAATAACCACGGACACAGCTGGAAGCAGCCACACCCCTTACACCCCTTGTGATAGCTATAAAGTTTAAAAATATATATATACAAGGGGTCTTCAAAATGTTTCCGCACTTTTATATTTTCCTTGGAAATGGTTGAGGGCGGAGGGGTTTTGTTGATGGCATTAAAAAGTCAGTAGGCTGCTTTCCAACAACCTATTCACCTCCCATCCCTCCGTCTGAAGCCAATATTGTTAGCATCTATAGCCGGTTCATGTTTACGTTGTGTCTTGACTTTTTCTCATGACTAGTTATCCAATAATTGACCTGAAATTCCTTATCGCTTGTATACTTTGCTCCAGTTGTAACATCTGACTTGTAACAAATGTACAGCATGTGAAGGTGATTATGTAGTATATAAAGTTGGGCCAACGGTTCGGCCCAAGCATACGTTCGGGCCGAACTTTGGCTGTTTGCCTCGTTTGGGGAACACCCGAATTTGCAGGGTGTTCGGTGACTGTTTGCCCCGCCAAACACCCTGCAATGCATTACATGCTGCACAGTGCATTCTGCGACCTGATTGGGCAAAACGTTGCCCAATCAGGGCACAGTAAAAGCTAGTTGCTAAGGATCTGGGTCGTGAAGCTGACCACGGAATCCTAAACTACCGATGAGTCATCAGCTGTCAACGGGCTTCCCCGCTGACAGCTGACTAAAAAAAAAAAAAACATTTGCCAGTAAAGCCAGAGAGTGCTCCCCCTCCTGAACCATACCGGGCCACATGCGCCCAACATGGGGGGTAGGTGGTTTGGGTCAGGGGCACCCCTGTTACCCCCATACATGCCCTATATAAAAAGCTCAGTGTAGGGCAAGTATGTATGTAAACATCAATTACACCACACATGTGAGGTATTGTCCCATATGTTGGAGTGAGAGCAATAATTCTCGGGCCATAATTCACAATGAACTCTAAACTGTTAACCCAAGGCTTTTGAAGTGTCGCCTATAGAGAATTTTGGGCACCATGGTTTTTTGCAATTCCATGGGCGTGTGCAAATTTAAGACCTGACATGTTTAGTAACTATTTACTTGATGCCCAGTCTTTTATATTTTACCAAACAAAGGTGAATCATATGGTTTTTGCGATAAACTTTGTTTTAGTGTATTGTCTCCTGAAAATATGTGTTTGATAAATAACTGTGCAAATAGCATGCAAGAAAAAAAATGCAACTACCACCATTTTATTGTCCAGGATCTTTGCTTTCAGAAAATGTATATATATTTTTTAACGGGGATATGATCACCATGTATAAATACATAAGGGGGATATGATCACCATATATAAATACAAAAGAGGGGATATGATCTCCTTGTATAAATACATAAGGGGGATATGATCTCCATGGGTAAATACATAAGGGGGGGATATGATCACCATGTATAAATAAATAAAGGGGGGATATGATCTCCATGTATAAATACATAAGGGGGATATGATCACCATATATAAATACAAAAGAGGGGATATGATCTCCTTGTATAAATACATAAGGGGGATATGATCTCCATGGGTAAATACATAAGGGGGATATGATCACCATATATAAATACAAAAGAGGGGATATGATCTCCTTGTATAAATACATAAGGGGGATATGATCTCCATGGGTAAATACATAAGGGGGGGATATGATCACCATGTATAAATAAATAAAGGGGGGATATGATCTCCATGTATAAATACATAAGGGGGATATGATCTCCATGTATAAATACATAAGGGGGGATGTGATCTCCATGTATAAATACATAAGGGGGGATGTGATCTCCATGTATAAATACATAAGGGGGGACATGATCTCCATGTATAAATACATAAGGGGGATATGATCTCCATGTATAAATACATAAGGGGGGATGTGATCTCCATGTATAAATACATAAGGGGGGATGTGATCTCCATGTATAAATACATAAGGGGGGATATGATCTCCATGTATAAATACATAGGTGGTCCATACAGACTTGACTGGTGTCAAGTTCTTCACTTTAGGGTCAACCCAATGGACTAGGGGGCACTCTTTACATATATGATGACACATAGATGCCCCTCAGGAATTTATTCTGGCCAGCTCAGTAGATTTCTTCAACTACAAGCTGGTCATCTTCCTCAACACACAAAATATAACTGGATACTAGCATTTTATAGGTTAAGAAAGGAATTTATTTTCCCCAGCTGGAGCAAATTGGATCATGCTTTATATAGTTTTTTTTGCCTTTCCCTGGATTAGCTGTGAGTTTAGGATTCTGTATAAAGAGGTCTTCTATCTATTTATTCAGTTTTTTTTTCATACTGGTTGAACTAGATCTACTTGTGTCTTTTTACAACCTATGTAACAATATAACTTATAACTTATATCTAACTAGGCAGAGAGAGAGAGAAAAGTTTAATAATTTTTCTCCCGGAGTTAAAATTTCAGGACTACCATCCACAGCACTATAATGATGTAGTGACCTATTGGTGGGAAACAGCAACAACCCTTCTTTTGCTATTCCCTCTAAGTCCCCCACTCCCCCGCTTCTATCCTGTCTGCATCCTGTATTATTATTGAAGAAAACGTCACCGGGTAAAGTGAAAGTGAAATCTTCCCCATCACATCCAATGACCAGGAAAATAAAATGAAAGCCATCCACTTACAGATGAAGATGATCGGAGTCAGACGAGGCATGGTGACAGCTCCGTATGAGATACTAATACTGTGCTGAGATAATGAACAACTTCCTCTTTTTAGTCAAACACTGAGTTTGGTCTTACAATAGAAAAATGTGTTGGCAGGAGGTGGAAATTCTATTCACACTTTTTAAGACAAAAGAGGAAATTGGTGTGCACCCACTAGTAAATTCAGCAATGCTAGATCACAGTTCAAATATATGATGGGCTGTATTTATTTCAGATAATCTTTACAGAGAAATATATGGGAGCTTCTATCACTGACCCCCTTCTGAACACCCAGTGGCTGCCATGTTGGTTCCTGGCTTCAATACTTCCTAAGTTACTGATACAGAACAAGTATGCTAAACAGCGGAAAGCAAAGAAATGTCAGAAGTCCTTATCTGCATCCTTGTTCTGAATTAAGTAGGCCATAGATTATATACTTTTCTTTCCTTCAACCATGGTTTGAAGGAAAGAAAATAGCTTGAATCCCCCATCAACACAGTCCGTGTGAGTAGGGTCGCCACCTTTTCTTCAAGCCAAACCTGAACACTTTAGTGGCACACAGCAAAAAACATTTTTAAGGGGGGGAATGCTGTGGACTCTGGTGTAAAGGGGAGCTTTATGTAAGGGGGTTTCTGCTCACCAAACCTCCCACTTACATCAGAGTTCTTAGCATTTCCCCTTAAATCAGGGTTCCCAAATACCCCCTTAAATCAGAGTCCACAGGGCATCCCTTACATCTGAGTCCCTCTTACTTTAGTGTATTCACTCACTTGGAGGCAAGAGAGAGAAGGGAGGGTGGGGGGAGAATTCAGTCACAGACATTAGATGGTTTGCTCACTCACCCAACGATGGAGGCTCAGGTATCGACACCTTTCATCCAGAATGTATCTGCCGGTTGCTGAACTTCAGATTTCCAGCCCACAAATCCCTTTCCAGAGGAGCAGAACACCGGGGATTGGAGTGTGCATGGGCACTGAGGTGTAGGGGTGGGAGGAGAAGGAGCAGATCAGAAGGAGCAGAGAAGGAGGAGGAGAAGGAGCAGATCTCCTCTCCTGTCCATGTATGGGAATTGGTCCTGTGCACACCCCTATGCACTCGGCGGTTGTGGTACTCAGTTACTTGGGGAAACAGAGTCCATTATGAATATTGTGTCCGGGTTTCAGGAGGTCTGAAACCCAGACACACAATTCAAAACCCGAACTGTCTGGGTGAATCCTGGACAGGTGGCAACCCTAAGTGTGAGGTTTTCCCACTATCAGAATACAATGATCACTGCTGGAGGCTATATCCTACAAACTGGCCAAATTTTGATCCGTATTTATGGCCAGCTTTAGTTACTTAAAGGATTAAAGCCAGAAAATCAGTGTAGCACAACCCACGTAGGACCTGCAGATGAAAGGGATCCCCCACTCCTGCCCAGCCAGGTACATTGAATCTTCACAATCACACAGAGTCAGAGAACTTGGATTGGGATGGGAGGTTATGGGATGCCTACTTGATTTCAACAAAATCTTCAGGGACAACTTCCTATATACATTCTATATACAGTGTCCTTCACTTTCATCCTGCACACTCTTTGTTCCTCTCTTCCTCTGTACAGCTCCTGCTGGTTCACTTTTGGTGGAACTGACAGGCCCCTTGTCAGCTCCATAGCAGCCCATTACAGGCAGGAACACAAAGTCCTTTAAAATAGCACACTTATGCCCCGTACACACGGTCGAATTTTCCGATGGAAAATGTCCGATCGGAGCGTGTTGTCGGAAATTCCGACCGTGTGTGGGCTCCATCGGACATTTTCCATCGGATTTTCCGACACACAAAGTTGGAGAGCAGGAGATAAAATTTTCCGACAACAAAATCCGTTGTCGGAAATTCCGATCGTGTGTACACAAATCCGACGGACAAAGTGCCACGCATGCTCAGAATAAATAAAGAGATGAAAGCTATTGGCCACTGCCCCGTTTATAGTCCCGACGTACATGTTTTACGTCACCGCGTTTAAAACGATCGGATTTTCCGACAACTTTGTGTGACCGTGTGTATGCAAGACAAGTTTGAGCCAACATCCGTCGGAAAAAATCCTAGAATTTTGTTGTCGGAATGTCCGAACAAAGTCCGACCGTGTGTACGGGGCATTAGAGTGAAACAGCTTCCCTTTGTGGCCTCTGATCCCAGCACCACTTCTTCAGGTAATGCCATCTCTTCTGGCTGCATCTGCCCCTTTCACTGGCCCTTCTAGCTGCCTCTCTACACCAGTCTGCCCGCCTGACTCTTCCTCAGCCCACCCAGCTGACTCTCAGGAGATCTCTCAGGGAAAGGGGTGAAGAATTATGCACACCGCTATCTTCAAGGGAGACTGACTACATGTGGCAGTCTCTCCCCTTTGTTAGTCCCCAACAGTGTTGCACTACTCATTCTGTCCTCACTTGCTCCCGTGCCTCACAAGGAACGATTCCTTCCTTGTGTCTTTGGCAGGATTCTTCCAGCACCCGAGCCCTGACCCAAGGCAGGACACCCCCCTCCCAGACTAGGGGCACCCCTCAGGGCCATCAACAGCCTTCTCAACACTGTATCTCCATCTTCCACCAACTGACCTTGCTGGCATGGCCCATGTTTATTTATGAGGTAAGCTCTGCCCCCTGTCAGTCCACTACTGGAAATTGGTTGAGGCCTCCTAAATATGCAAGGCAGCTCCTCCTAACCCTCACCCTCTAGTTCTAGAAGATTCTCCAACCTTCTAAACCAGGGGGAGGCACAAGAGAGCTGCCAGAATGAGTCACCCAACCCAGTTCACATGGATTTCTTGATGAATAAGATCTATTTGAAGGTCATTATCATATCATGTAATCTGTTTAACTGCTGATATCATGGCAACATAGGATATGCAGTAATGCATGCGGATCCATATGTACATGTATCTTTTGCAATATGATGGATGTGTATTATATCGTCTGTAAATGGAGGGGCTAACTCCCGCCCACAGGGTGAGTGGGAGGTGTCACTGCTTGACAGCAGTATTGTGTTGGTGCACTTGCAAGTAGTAAGTGTTGGTGCAAGGCATAGATGCTTTGGCTCTGAGGAAGAAGGTAAGTCCCTCAAAAAGCGTTAGCCTGATGGATTTTCATTGAGATGTGATGTATTGAGGACTTGAAGCTTTAAAGTACCTGTTGGTTTGTGAGTTTATTACTTACCACTTTTTAAAAATAAATGTTATGCTTTGAGGATAATGGACTAGGCTGGTGTGCCCTCTGTTTGTTTGATGGTTGCATCTAATGATCTAGGCTCCATACTGTGGCCTAGGGGCTGGACGTGGCCTTTTCTTGCCTTTATCTGGCCCTTGAGGCACTATTCCTCCCACTGACAACAACACTGATACCAATGATGGGGCACTATTCCTCCCATTGATACAAATGATGGGGCACTATTCCTCCCATTGATACCAATGATCGGGCACTATTCCTCCCATTGATACCAATGATCGAGCACTATTCCTCCCACTGATAATAAATGATCAGGCACTATTCCTCCCATTGATACAAACGATGGGGCATTTTTCCTGCCACTGACACCAACAATTGGGCACTATTACTTCCACTTATACCAATAATGGGGGCACTATTCTTCCCACTGACACGAAAAAGGGGGCACTATCCCTACCATTGTTACCAACGATGGGGCACTATTCCTTCCACTGACACCAACAATGGAACACTATTCCTCCCATTAACATCAATGATGGGACACTATTCCTCCCACTGATACCACTGATGAGGCACTATTCCTTCCACTGACCGCAATTATGGGGCACTATTCCTCCCACTAAAGATATGACATTGTTTAGTCCCACGGACACCAAGACATTTACTACTCCCACTGGCCACAGTTCGGCTCCCCTACCCACTGGCCACACTCCAGCCCCCCTTAAGTCTGAAGGACAGTAAACTGGCCCCTTCATTAGAAAAAGCAGTTGATATGCCAGAGGAGTGACTGGTCTCTAGTCCTCATGCAGTGTGCGCCCTCCTTTTCCTTCCCTCTCCGCCCTCTGTACACTGCATTTCTCTGAACACTTCCAGCGCTCACCATAAAGTCCAGGACCTGTTAAACATCAGAGGAGATCGCAGAATGGCACATGAGCTAACAGCGGCACTCCAACATGTTCTGCACCAAAGTGAAGGAGCTGAAATTGTCAAGTGAATATCCCTTCTCAATGCTGAGCCAACCATCAGAGGACGATGAAGTGCCAGCCACCACCACAGCTGGAGCCCCAATCTGCAGCAAGGAGTCCGGCATAGTGCGTCATCAAAGAGACACCGAGGAGCCTTCGCAGAGGAAGAGCAGCTGCACCATGTTCTACCTGCAAACCTTAACTGAGAGCATCCACAAGTTAATTTATTTATTACAATTATTCCACATAGCTTACGAGCATCTCTTCTCCCAGAGCGGTGGAAGCTAAGGGGTTAAAGCTGCCATGTTTGCAATGACTCCTTTTATTTCTCTTTATAAATGTGAAATATTCTATATTTGTACAGTCAAGATCAAAGGAGGAAAAAAAAGCAGTTCTAAAGCTGGCCATACACTAAATCAAACAGGTTCCTCCAACCATGTTAAGCTGCGCAGATAGAGGGATCTCTCGCTGAGGCTACTGGAGAATTAAAGCCGGCACCATCAGCATCCAATCGGATCCAAGCGCTGTCTGGCCAACAATTTTCAACCTGGCCCCTTTAGTTTTTTAAATTAGGTATGTTGGGTCGGTGGAGGGGTTGACAGGACTACCTACAGAGTAAATGTTGGCTCGTTCATCAGGACTCAGACGAAATGTACTTAGTGGCGTCGCTATGGGGGTGCAGACCACACTGTGGCAGGCTACAGGGGGGTGGGGACGGGGGGGGTGGGGACGACACACCTGGTTTTACCGCACCAGGTGAAACCAACCCTAGTGACGCCTCTGAGAAAGAGAAAGTTGTCTACTTACAAATGAGGATAACCAAAGCTGGGAGGGATACGGTGACTGTTCACTGTGTACATGATTATATTTTCTGCCCTGCTTTAGAATGAAGAACATCCAACACTTCCTCATTTTGTTCAGAAGTCCTGATTTGATTGAACAATTGATCAATATTTTTCAAATAAAAAGGAAACTGAATTTGCCTGTATTCCTTTATTCAGTTTTGTTTAAAGTAACATGATAAGTAACAGCTACTATTACGGTATACTGTACATCAGTCCAAAGTCCAGTATACTCATCAATCCAAAGCACCTGCTGCCATTTTTCTGCACCCTAGCTTCGACAGTATCTCACAAAAGTGAGTACACCCCTCACATTTTTGTAAATATTTTAATATAAATCTTTTCATGTGACAACTCTGAAGTAATGACACTTTGCTACAATGTAAAGTAGTGAGTGTACAGCTTGTATAACAGTGTAAATTTGCTGTCACCTCAAAATAACTCAACACATAGCCGTTAATGTCTAAACCGCTGGCAACAAAAGTGAGTACACCCCTAAGTGAAAATGTCCAAATAGGGCCCAATTAGCCATTTTCCCTCCCCAGTGTCATGTGACTCGTTAGTGTTACAAGGTCTCAGGTGTGAATGGGGAGCAGGTGTATTAAATGTGGTGTTATCGCTCTCATTCTCTCATACATGGAAGTTCAGCATGGCACCTCATGGCAAAGAACTCTCTGACGATCTGAAAAAAAGAATTGTTGCTCTACATAAAGATGGCCTAGGCTATAAGAAGATTGCTAAGACCCTGAAACTGAGCTGCAGCACGGTGGCCAGGGCCATACAGCGGTTTAACAGGATGTGTTCCACTCAGAACAGGCCTCGCCATGGTCGACGAAAGAAGTTGAGTGCACATGCTCAGCATCATATCTAGAGGGTGTCTTTGGGAAATAGACATATGAGTGCTGCCAGCATTGCTGCAGAGGTTGAAGGGGTGGGGGGTCAGCCTGTCAGTGCTCAGACCATACGCCGCATGCTGCATCAAATTGGTCTGCATGGCTGTCTTCCAGAAGGAAGCCTCTTCTAAAGATGATGCACAAGAAAGCCCACAGTTTGCTGAAGACAAGCAGACTAAGGACATGGATTACTGGAACCATGTCCTGTGGTCTGATGAGACAAAGATAAACTTATTTGGCTCAGATGGTGTCAAGCGGGTGTGGCGGCAACCAGGTGAGGAGTACAAAGACAAGTGTGTCTTGTCTACAGTCAAGCATGGTGGTGGGAGTGTTATGGTCTGGGACTGCATGAGTGCTGCCGACACTAGGGAGCTACAGTTCATTGAGGGAACCATGAATGCCAACATGTACTGTGACATACTGAAGCAGAGCATGATCCCCTCCTTTCAGAGACTGGGCAGCAGGGCAGTATTCCAACATGATAAAGACCCCAAAAACACCTCCAAGACGACCACTGCCTTGCTAAAGAAGCTGAGGGTAAAGATGATAGACTGGCCAAGCATGTCTTCAGACCTAAACCCTATTGAGCATCTGTGGGGCATCTTCAATTGAAAGGTGGAGGAGAGCAAGGTTTCTAACATCCACCAGCTCCGTGATGTCGCCATGGAGGAGTGGAAGAGGACTCCGGTGGTAACCTGTGAAGCTCTGGTGAACTCCATGCCCAAGAAGGTTAAGCCAGTGCTGGAAAATAATGGTGGCTACAGAAAATATTGACACTTTAGGCCCAATTTGGACATTTTCACTTAGAGGTGTACTCAGTTTTGTTGCCAGCGGTTTAGACATTAATGGCTGTGTGTTGAGTTATTTTGAGAGGACAGCAAATTTACACTGTTATACAAGCTGTACACTCACTACTTTACATTGTAGACAAGTGTCATTTCTTCAGTGTTGTCACATGAAAAGATATATAATAAAATATTTCCAAAAATGTGAGGGGTGTACTCACTCTTGTGAGATACTGTATGTTTTCATGCATAGGA
>JBBHAA010001424.1:537500-590000 GCA_037953035.1 Aquarana catesbeiana | reverse complement strand
GCATGTTACACTCACACCACAAGCTTCTTGCACCACATGCCATCAGTGGGGATTATGGCACGTTCATGGATTTGGTAGATACGAGCAGGTTGAAGATTCTGCACTGACTCCTGGACCAGTGTCCATACATGTACCAATGGTAAGGAAATTACTGTCATTGATCTATGTAAAGAGGAATATTTTAGTCCATCCCAAGACATCACACTCTTCTTAGAATGAACCTTCTTAGTGTCGCTCGGCATCGAAATTCTGGTAGACGTTGGCAGAGTCATCTGTCTCCTGGGTGGCTTGAGACCCCATTGAAGTGCCCGGAGGTTTAAGCACAGAATACACAACAGAGGGCTTATCCTGGACAGAAACCACAAAGGGCTTGTTATAAAACAGATTTAAAAAGTAAAAACATTTACTTTTTATTTCTTACAAAAAAAATTGAAGAATAAAAAAAAAAAAACTTTATGATCTATAGATATCTAGGTAGACACTCATAGTATTAGAAGCATCACTCTATTTGAGGAGCTTTGTATGGTCCATAGAACAGAACAGAAAACAGTTACATTACAGTAGATGTAAACCCAGTTACTAAAATCCATTATAAGATTTAAAGTGGAGTTCCAGGCAAAAAGAAAACTCAGTCTCAAACAAAAGAACTAGTTTTTGGATTTTTTTTCTTTTTTGTACCATTTTGGTACCATTTTGGCATGTTTTCTTCAGGACTTCCGTCCCATGTCGCCACGGTGAGGAACGTCACTTCTGCGGTTTTATCCGGCCCTCCTCCTTCCCCCTGTTGCCTTCTGGGACCTGTGTGTGTCCCAAAAGACGACAGGACCATTCAGAAAGTGCAACGTGACTCGCACATGTGCAGTAGGAGACCAGCTGTAATGCCTGAAGGCTTCACTGCCGGTTTCTCTTACTTGCAGTTGCCGGCACCTGCACCCGCAGCCGATGGACGGATCGGCTTGGGGTGCCGACATTGCGGGCTCCCTGGACAGGTAAGTGTCCTTATATTAAAAGTCAGCAGCTATTGGATTTGTAGCTGCTGACTTTAAATTTTTTTCCCCCAGGCTGGAACTCCGCTTTAACATGTTAATGTCTGCAAAAGTTGTTTTTAAGATTTTTAAATCCGCAGCTTTTATTAAAGTGGTATTAAAGGTTCGGCTTTTTAAAAAAATAAAATAAATAACAAACTTGTAATACTTACCTGCCCTCTGCAGTGGTTTTGCACAGAGCAGCCCAGATCCTCCTCTTCTCAGGTCCCCCACTGGTACTCCTGGCTCCTCCTCCTTGACCAGTGCCCCCCATAGCAAGCGCCTTGCTATTTGGGCACTGGTGAGTGCTCGCTCCCAAGCCGTGCTCTATGCCTCCATAAAGACACACAGAGCTGTGGCTCAGCCCCACCCACCACACTCTCCTCATTGGTTTACTGGCTGTGATTGACAGCAGTGAGCCAATGGTTTCCACTGCTGCCTCGGCTAATGAGGAGAGGGATTCCCAGAACAGACAGGCTCTTGTGCACTGGATCCAGAAGGGGCTCAGGTGAGTATTAGGGGGCTGTGGGGGAGCAGCACATAGAAGGTTTTTTACTGTCATGCATTGAATACATGAAGGTAAAAAACCTTCAGCCTTTACAACCACTTTGACATAATCCCTGGTGATCCTGCCATAGAGGTCTTTGGTCAGGCACTTCTTGTTATGGTATGACAATGTTTTGCCTCTGCCTTCCAGCTGTAGTCCTATGTTGTCCACCTGTAGCCCAGGTGGAGACTACAATTGCTGTCACACATTGCTCAGATATGGGCCACCATTGTCTTGGTTCAGAGAGTCCGGAGCAATGAGGCGCAGCCAATACTGGAGCGTGTGAATGTAGACAGGAAGTGGCAGCTACAAGTCACCTGGTTGGGGTTTAGATTTAGACTTTGGGTGCTCGGCTAAGGGGGTCGGGGAGTTCCTGATGGTTCCATCACTAAAGTTGTTATGCAAAACCCTACACACTGTTATTTCTTAAAAATAAACACTTACCTTTTTGTTGGTGGGACCTGTAGAAGCTGGATAAAGGAGGACATGAAATAAAAAAAGTATCAGGTGTTATGTACGTAAGTGTAATCACAGAGCGATATATGTCACACCAAAGTATATTCCCTTTATTGGCCAACTAAATAGATTGTTGGGAAGATTTCACTTAAACCTCAATCTATTTCAGTAGGACTCAACTTTCTTGACATAGGGGTCTCAAGTGTGGCCCCTGACATCACCCAAGGGCCATGCTACAAGAGATGGTCAGAGACTAGGGGCATGCTACAAGAGATGGTCAGAGACTAAGGGCATGCTACAAGAGATGGTCAGAGACTAAGGGCATGCTACAAGAGATGGTCAGAGACTAAGGGCATGCTACAAGAGATGATCAGAGACTAAGGGCATGCTACAAGAGATGATCAGAGACTAAGGGCATGCTACAAGAGATGGTTAGAGACTAAGGGCATGCTACAAAAGATGATCAGAGACTAAGGGCATGCTACAAGAGATGGTCAGAGACTAAGGGTATGCTACAAGAGATGGTCAGAGACTAAAGGCATGCTACAAGAGATGGTCAGAGACTAAGAGCATGCTACAAGAGATGGTCAGAGACTAAGGGCATGCTACAAGAGATGGTCAGAGACTAAGGGCATGCTACAAGAGATAGTCAGAGACTAAGGGCATGCGACAAGAGATGGTCAGAGACTATGGGCATGCAACAAGAGATGGTCAGAGACTATGGGCATGCTACAAGAGATGGTTGGAGACTATGGGCATGCTGCAAGTGATGGTCAGAGACTAGGGTCCAGCTACAAGAGATGGTCAGAGACTATGAATATGTTGTGGGAGTTGTTGGAGTCTGGGGACATGCTTCAGGATACATGAACAGGAGTCACAGTACATGAGACTCTGATAATACAGCACAATGAAGAAACACAGACTACTGGTAGTAGGCGCTCTGAGGACTGCACAGAAAGTCCCAAAGTACCGTATGTGACCCCGGGGCTCCAGGTTGGGCACCACATTGAAGTTTATGAACAAACTATAGTATAAGACAAAAAGCAATTGCTGACGTTGTATCTTACTAATGTAAGTGTAGGAGATGTCATCTTCCTCTTGTTGTGAAGACACTAAGGGGGGCAGAATGATAAAGTAATCTTCATATGTATTTTCCAAATTCCCATATTATATTCAAATACATATAAAAAAAAAACACTATGGGATCTATTTAAAAAACATTTGTTGGACAAATGTCACAAGCATTCGTACAAACTGCATGAATTACAAATTAATACTAGGACTTCCTATGATCATCAGCTCCATCTAGTGGCCAAAATGTGATATATTTTTCTGAAATATATATCACATTTTGGTCTCTAGATGGTGCTGACGGTCATAGGATGTATTAATATTAGAGAAAATATGGAGGAAATGCGTAAAGTCTGGACAAATACTTTAAACATTCACCCAATGAATATTTTATAAACAGAGCCTCACATAAGCATGATCATTTTAATAATCTAATAGTGAAGGAGAAGGAGAAGAAGTAGCTGGTCATTCAACCCACCATTGCCATAGAGATGCTGATTGTTATCGGTTTCATCTGGACCATTTGTACCCTCATTTGCTGATCTTCTATCATCCCTAAATAAAGAAAGATGTCAGCCACCACACCGCATTATAAAATACAATAATAAATAGATGTACTAATTTAGTTTAAGCAAAAAAGTAATACAATAATAAGTCTTGTCCACTCAGATGATTGAATGGTAAGAGACCATTCTGCTTTTATTTTATACATTGATACTTATTATCGGTCAGCAATCTTCCATTGGTTCCGGGGATTCTAGTACCGTCATACAGGACCATATCACAGAATCTCCAAATCTTATATTATTCCTACAAGAATTCTTGCAAGGTGTGCTCTTTTTATCTGTTATATCTTTATAACAAATGTACTAAATTGTTTTAAAAAGCAGAACAAGAATAATAGCTCCACATAACAATGAACAGCTAATTAAAAGATAATGTAGTCAATTCACTAAGAGTTAATTAACAGCAAATAAAATGCGGTGAAAATAAGGCTTGTGTTTAATCCGTTTTGAAAGTGCAATTCACAAAAAAATTTGCTTTAAATAACGAATGCGGTGTTTGTTCTATTGAGTGGTAATTACCGCATTTTTTTAATGCAATAATTTATCGCATTGAGCTGGTTGCTAAGGAGCGGTTCTGGAAGCCGGCCGCTGTGTCCTTAACAACGGATGACTCATCAGCTGCCAGCGGGTTTCCTGCTGGCAGCTGAATGTAAAAAAACACTCTGGCAATAAAAATTCTGCAAAAAAAAAAAATGCCGTGCATACCAGGCCCTCATCCGAGCATGCAGCCCAGTAGGCCAGGAAAGGGTGCATGCTCGGATAAGGGGATCCACTGACAGCTGATGAGTCATCCATTGTTAAGGACACAGCGGATGGCTTCCTGGCATTCTCCTTAGCAACCAACTATTGGGGGGATCCCCATGCTGTTTCTGACAAACACCGCATGCGATACCGACAGCAAGACTCTGGTGATAAATATTGCATGTTTTTTTACTCTCTGTTCCGTTTGTGAATTGGACTGAAGAGCTCACAGCATGGTTTTTGGACGATATTTACTGGCACATTTTGCGGCAAATACCGCATTTTTCATTTTACCGTATACAGTAAACGTTAGTGATTTACACCTATAATAGCAAACCAGTTTTTACTGCAATTTTTTTTTGGACACTAGGTGTCCTCAGTCCGATGCAAAGCATCATTTATCAATGTATGCTGGAATTGTGGTCCATCATCCCTGCTATATCCCTCAATGCATGCTAAGACCTGTAGTCTTCCATCCCCCTTATCTTCCTCAATACATGCTGGGACCTGTAGTCTTCCATCCCCCTTATCTTCCTCAATACATGCTGGGACCTGTAGTCCACCATCCTAGGGTTGCCATCTGTCCAGGATTCACCCGGACAGTTCGGATTTGGAATCATGCTTCCGGGTTTCAGACTGCCTGAAACCCGGACACATTATTTAGACTGAACTATGACTTTCCAGCAAGGTTGCTGGCTGCAGTTGTCTAGGCTGAGAATTTCTGTTACACTCTCTTTCACACTGCCTAAAGACAACACTAACAATCCCCCCACACACGGCCAGAGAGGAGAGAGGGCTCGATCTGCACCTCTTCCACCCCCCCCCCCCCAACCCCTCTGTGTCTGCCCACACTCCAATCCCCAGGGCTGTGCCTCAGAAAAGGAAAGTTGGGGCCAGAAATTTGAAGTTCAGCAGCCTCAGATACATCTGGATGAGTGGTGCTGACTGCAAAGGGGGGAGTGAGCTCACCATCCATCCCTGTCTGTGACTGAAGTCTCCCCCTACTCTCTCTTGCCTCTGAGTGAGTACACTAAAGGAAAATCAGGGTTCTCAGAGCACCCCTTACATCAGAGTTTCCCTTTACACCAGAGGCCACAGTGTTCCCCCTTACATCAGAGTCCTTTATGTTAGAGGCCCCAGAGTTCTCCCTTACATCAGAGTCTGCAGAGTCCCCCCTTACAGTGAAAGAGAACTCTGCAAGTTCAGATGTAAAGGAGGAACTCTTGTTATTAACTTCACATGATTAGAAATGTTATTTAATAGCAAAATATTGGTATAGTATATATTATATATAAAAAAAAATTGCTGTGCGCCGCTAAAGTGTTCGGGTTTGACTTGAAAAAAAGGTGGCAACCCTACACCATCCCCATTATCTTCAACAAGGCATGCTGGAATCTGTAGCCCACCATCCCCTTTATCTCCCTCAATGTATGCTGGGATCTGTTCCCCATCCCCTTTTTTGCCATCAGTGCATGCTGGGATCTGTAGTCCGCCATGCCCTTTATCTCCCACAATGCATGCTGGGATCTGTAGTCCGCCATCCCCTTTATCTCCCTCAATGCATGCTGATATTGATAATCTGCCATCCCCTTTATCTCCCTTAGTGGTGGAGGTATTTTGGGAAAAGGTGAACTAGCCCCTTAAATCCTACAACCTGTGGAGTAGATAGACTGTATGTACTGAGGAAAAGATGAACGCTACTCCTGACAAGGGCTGGTCGGGAGTAGCAGAGATCCTTTCCTCAGTACATTTACTAACCCCCTGGATTGGTATTAGGACAAGCTTGCACCCAGCAGTGTATTGAGGTTTTGTGCTGCCCTAGGTAAGACTAAAATCGGGCGCCCCCCCCCCATCTAAATTTGTCCCACCCCAGCTGTGGTATACCGTTCTTCTCAGGGTCTGATGGGGAAGCTGCAGCCATTCATGGTGAACAGCTGCGACTTCCTCCTCAGACCCTGCAACATGATTCACCCAAGCGTCATACACAGAATTACTGCCCATGATCTGACATTCGTGGTGATACCTAACATGTGTAGGACGATTGCTGTTTGCGTGCGTGCAGGACTGACACGTGCATTTGTGTGTGAGCACGGAAGGATGGAGGCACTTTATATTATTTTTTTTAAACTGATTTAATTTTATGTAAACATCCCATGTGACAGCAATAGGCAGTGACAGGTACTCTTTATAGAGGGATCTGGGGGTCTATAAGACCCCAAATCCATCCTTTGCACTCAAAACATCAAAATCGGTCATGTCATAGTTACATAGTTACATAGTAGGTGAGGTTGAAAAAAGACACAAGTCCATCAAGTCCAACCTATGTGTGTGATTATATGTCAGTATTACATTGTATATCCCTGTATGTTGCAGTCGTTCAGGTGATTATCTAATAGTTTCTTGAAACTATCGATGTCGCCCGCTGAGACCACCGCCTGTGGAAGGGAATTCCACATCCTTGCCGCTCTTACAGTAAAGAACCCTCTACGTTGTTTAAGGTTAAACTTCTTTTCTTCTAATTTTAATGAGTGGCCACGAGTCTTATTAAACTCTCTTCTGCGAAAAAGTTTTATCCCTATTGTGGGGTCACAGTACGGTATTTGTAAATTTAAATCATATCCCCTCTCAAGCGTCTCTTCTCCAGAGAGAATAAGTTCAGTGCTCGCAACCTTTCCTCATAACTAAGATCCTCCAGACCCTTTATTAGCTTTGTTGCCCTTCTTTGTACTCGCTCCATTTCCAGTACATCCTTCCTGAGGACTGGTGCCCAGAACTGGACAGCATACTCCAGGTGCGGCCGGACCAGAGTCTTGTAGAGCGGGAGAATTATCGTTTCATCTCTGGAGTTGATCCCCTTTTTAATGCCAATATTCTGTTTGCTTTGTTAGCAGCAGCTTGGCATTGCATGCAATTGCTGAGCCTATCATCTACTAGGACCCCCAGGTCCTTTTCCACCTTAGATTCCCCCAGAGGTTCTCCCCCCAGTCTATAGATTGCATTCATATTTTTGCCACCCAAATGCATTATTTTACATTTTTCTACATTAAATCTCATTTTCCATGTAGTTTCCCATTAATTTGTTCAGATCTTTTTGCAAGGTTTCCACATCCTGTGGAGAAGTTATTGCCCTGCTGAGCTTAGTAGTGCCTGCAAATACAGAGATTGGACTGTTCTACCCCATCCTCCAGGTTGTTTATGAACAGATTAAATAGATTGGTCCCAGCACAGAACCCTGGGGGACCCCCCTACCCACCCCTGATCACCCTCTAAACTCGCCCTTGTAGCCAGTTTTCAATCCATGTACTCACCCAATGGTCCATGCCAATGGACCTTATTTCGTACAGTAAACGTTTATGGGGAACTGCATCAAATGCTTTTGCAAAATCCAGATACACCTGGGCCTTCCTTTATCTAGAGGGCAACTCACCTTCTCATAGGAGGTTAATAGATTGGTTTGGCAAGAACAATTCCTCATGAATCCATGCTGATTACTGCTAATGATACCGTTCTCGTTACTAAAATCTTGTATATAGTCCCTTATCATCCCCTCCAAGAGCTTGCATACTATTGATGTTAGGCTAACTGGTCTGTAATACCCAGGGATGTATTTTGGGCCCTTTTTAAATATTGGTGCTACATTGGCTTTTCTCCAATCAGCTGGTACAATTCCAGTCAGTAGACTGTCAGTAAAAATTAGGAACAATAATCTAGCAATTACTTGACTGAGTTCCCTAAGTACCCTCGGATGCAAGCCATCTAGTCCTGGTGATTTATTAATGTTAAGTTTCCCAAGTCTAATTTTAATTCTGTCCTCTGTTAACCATGGAGGTGCTTCCTGTGATGTGTC
This sequence comes from Aquarana catesbeiana, assembly GCA_037953035.1. Classification (NCBI taxonomy): domain Eukaryota; kingdom Metazoa; phylum Chordata; class Amphibia; order Anura; family Ranidae; genus Aquarana; species Aquarana catesbeiana. The sequence goes on along the minus strand of JBBHAA010001424.1, from coordinate 581,747 downwards.
ATGAGGATAAACACTGCAGCTTTGGTTACTGAAGCCCCCCGATTCCCTCGTGAAGACTGAGGAGAAGAATAAATTCAACACCTTCGCCATCTCCCCATCTTTTGTAACCAGATGTCATTACTCATTCTTTATGGGATTAATATGGTCTGTCCTTCCTTTTTTACTGTTTATAGATTTCTTGGGATTTTTTTGCTCTCCTCCGCTATGTGTCTTTTGTGTTCTATCTTAGCCACCCTAATTGCACCCTTACATTCCTTATAAAGTCTGAATGCTGATGATGATCCCTCAACCTTGTATTTTGAAGGCCTTCTCCTTTGCTTTTATATGCATTTTTACATTGGAGTTAAGCCATCCAGGACTTTTGTTCACTCTTTTAAATGTATTACCCAATGGGATGCATTGGCTAATGCCCTTATTTAATATGCTCCTAAAGCAAACCCATCTCTCCTCGGTGTTCTAAGATTTTATCCCGATTCATGCCTTCTAGCAAGGTTTGTAGTTTAGGGAAGTTGGCTCTTTTGAAATTCAGTGTCTTTGTATTCCCCTTATGTTTCCTATTTGTGTGATTTATACTAAAGCCAATTGACCTGTGATCACTGTTTAGTAAATTGCCCCGTATTTCCACATCCGTGATCAGGTCTGTATTGTTGGTAATCAGTAGACCCAGTAACGCTTTATTTCTAGTTGGTGCGTCTACCATCTGAACCATGAAATTGTCCTGCAAGACATTTAGGAACTGGCGAGCCTTAGACGAACGCGTGGTTCCCTCCGCCTAGTCTATGTCTGGATAATTAAAATCCCCTATTATTATAACACTTCCCATCCTTGCTGCTAATCCAACTTGAGATAGGAGATCAATCTTCCCCTCCTCCCTCAGGTTAGGGGCCCTATAGCATACTCCCAGTAATATTTCCCCTGAGCTTCATCCCTTTGGAGCACTACCCATAAGGATTCCACCTCCTTCCTAGCTCCCTTAGTGATGTCATCTCTCACATTCACATATCATCGCTTCTGGTTTACTGTTATGAACAGCCAATCAAACCAATCTCGTCTATGGTTGGCCATCCAGGCAGCTGGCAGATGCACCGGCTGGTTGCTTGGGTCCCCGATGGGATAGAAGAGCGCGAGAGAGCCGCGGAAGGTGAGGGGAGGGGTGGAACGTCCTATCCCAATGATGGTAATAGCAATCAAGCGGCTAGTAAGCTGCTCTGATTGCTATGACAAGAGAGCCGACTGGTGGCTCTAAAAACAATACGGGGTGATGACTGCAGTAACAGGTATCATCCCGGTACATTCATAGAAAGGATGGGAAGTGGTTAAAGAGCCGCCTCTGCCCTTCTGCCCCCCCTGAAAAATACCGCCCAAGGCAAACGCCTTGTTTGCCTCATGGTAGTTACGCCTCTGCCTGCACCCCATGTTCTGGGACACAGGGGTATGCTTTCACCTCTACTTTGAGTGGCACCAAAAGTAATCAAACAGGTCGCAGACTGTATGTACCCTTATATAAGAATTTAAAGAAACAAATTGAGTGACTACTCACCGAGAGCGATCTTTATCAATGGTGGATTCTGGAACAAAACACATTTCATCATTAGGTAACATTAAAGAAAGATATCTTTGTATAGTTAGTTTTAAACATTTAAATTAGTTTTAAAGGAAATACAGTGCCTTGCAAAAGTATTCACCCCTTGCCATTTTTCGTGTTTTGTTGCCTCACAACCTGGAAATAACATGGATTGTTTTGAGGATTTGCATGCTTTAATTTACAGAAAAATTTAATTTATTGTGAAGCAAGGGAACTCTTAAGGCGTCAGCATACCAAGACATTTTGGATAATTTCATGCTCCCAACTTTGTGGGAACAATTTGGGGATGGCCCCTTCCTGTTCCAACATGACTGTGCACCAGTGTACAGAGGAAGTTCCATAAAGACATGGATGAGCGAGTTTGGGGTGGAGGAACTTGGCACAGCGTCCTGACCTCAACCCGAAAGGAACACCTTTGGGGTGAATTAGAGCAGAGACTGTGAGTAAGGCCAGTCAAGTTCCTCCACCCCAAACTCGCTCATCCATGTCTTTATGGACCTTACTTTGTTCACTGGTGTGCAGTCATGTTGGAACAGCAAGGGTCCATCCCCAAAGTGTTACCACAAATTTGGGAGCATGAAATTGTCCAAAATATCTTGGTATGCTGACGCCTTAAGAGTTCCCTTCACTGGAACTAAGGGGCAAAACCCAACCCCTAGAAAACAACCCCACATGATAATCCCCCCTCCAACAAATGATTTGGACCAGTGCACAAAGCAAGGTCCATAAAGACATGGATGAGCGAGTTTTGGGAGGAGCAACTTGACTGGCCCGCACAAAGTCTTGACCTCAACCTGATAGAACACCTTTGGGATGAATTAGAGTGGAGACTGCAAGCCAGGCCAGTCAAGTTCCTCCACCTCAAACTCGCTCATCCATGTCTTTATGGACAATTTCTATAAAATGTTTCAATTTCAAAAAGGCACAGGGCCATGATTACCTGAATTTAGTTGGTGACTTAACAAAGGGAATAATATAGATAATTTTGTCCTCTTTACAAACAGCAAGATGACAACAAGCAACAGCAGTGAAGCTAAAACTCCGAGTACTGGCCATATGATATTGCTTCCTGAAAATGAAGAGTTAGTTGTAACTTATCAATATCTGAATGACAAATCACAAGAAATCAATGAACTGCAATAAACGTGAATTAAAATGTACCCACTATCCCAAATAACTCTTTTTGATTTCTCTGGATTAAATTCTAAGAACCCTTAACATATTCTTCCTTCACCAGAATTGAATGCATATGGGTATTAGATTTAATTACCCATGTGGCATTTACTTGATCTACTTAATAGACATGTGCACTGCCGAAAAATTCATTCGTTTTCGTTTCATTTGCTTTTTTTTTTTTTTTTATTCGTTTTTAGGGTCATTCATTATGATCGAAATTTGAAAATTCATATATTCGAAAATTCGAACATCTCTAAATTCAAAAATTCGTAAATTCTTTTAAAAATTTTTTATTAGTATTATTACTGTTATTTAATATCATTAATTTGTTACGTTCCATTCGTTTAGATATGGTATTCGTTATTTCGGATAATTCGTAACTTCGGATGAATTCATATTCATTACGTTCTCTAACGAAAGCCAAATTTGAAAGGAAATTCCAATACCTATTATTTAAGAGTTAGTAACAGTTAAGTTATTAATAGTTATTAACAGTTAGTTATTATTTCAGATTTTTGAATTTTTGGATTTTCGTTCTTTTGAATTTTCGTTCTTATTTCCGAATTTCCGAATGTTTGAATATTCCAATTTACGAAATTATGAACATTCAACTTTACAAATTTTCGAATATGCAAACTTACGAGTATTCGTAAAAAAAAAATGTTAAACTGGTTTTTGATTATTCAGATATTTCCAAATTAATGACTGAAATTCGTTAAAAAAACTAATTTGGAACAAAACGATATGCTCTTGTCTACTACTTAATATGTTTTATAGCACTAATACTTTTCAAAAGCCAAAACAGATTTTTCTCATGTGGATAGAGTAGCAAGTAGTAGAGTAATTACACCCCTGGAAAACTTTTTGCCATCTATGTCTTATTGGGGGGGGATTTCCCAAAGTGAGGGAAATCCCCTTAGACAGTTGTCCTCAGAATGATTTCCCCATTAGAAGATTTCCACTTTAATACTTTTCTGGTTACAGCTCAATTTAAAAAAAATGTTTCCCTATTTTAAGTTCAGGTGCCAATGGTCACCAGGACAAATAGAGTAGATCTCCCTGATAGGGACAGTAATGTAAACCCAAAAGTAGTTCTAATCCTTTCTTACTTTATCCATTTTGGCTTTAAATGCACTTTAAGGCGATAGTGTGATCAACTAATTGAATAGTTTTTAAACAAAATATCCTTTATAATATATAGGATTAATCTGGCCTGGACCTTTGTTGGAAATTTGTTTGAAAGACTTGACTTTCTCTTAGCTTGGCTTTAAACTGTGTGACCTTTTACAAAACAGTCAAATTTGGAATTTGTTTGACTTAAAACTGGACACATGCATTGCGTGAATCTATCCATGGCCGTCGCAGCCACCCCCTATTCAGGCATGCAGCCCCTTTTTGGACACCGGGCGCCTAAATTACAGCGGCGGGGGTGTGTTTTTTTTTTTAAGCACCAGATTAGATCCATAGGCTCTAATAGGCTTCAAAAAAGGTGGACTTGGAGCAGCATTGCGCTCGGAGTCCACCCAGGTGTGTTAGAAGAGCAAATGAATATTGGCTTTTCTAACACTGAACTGCCTCCCCGCCAATCAGGAAGCGTAGGTCTAATACCCATCACCTGATTGGCTTAAGGCACAGGCGCCCCTATTGGATGCCTAGCAGAACGGAAGAAGAGAGAAGAGGGAAGCATGGAGGACACAGGAGCCGTCCCACAGCTCACCACCATCACCCACTGCCTGACCCGCCACCAAGATGGGGTAAGATGAGCCGGGCAGACAGCGGGCGGGCAGGGGTCACAGTGTCTGCATTTGATGGGCACAAGTGGCTGCATATGATGGGGCACAAGTGGCTGCATATGATGGGGCACAAGTGGCTGCATATGATGGGGCACAAGTGGCTGCATATGATGGGGCACAAGTGGTTGCTTTATGATGGGGCACAAGTGGCTGCATATGATGGGGCACAAGTGGTTGCTTTATGATGGGGCACAAGTGGCTGCTTTATGATGGGGCACAAGTGGCTGCTTTATGATGGGGCACAAGTGGCCCCATTTGATGGGCACACGTGGCTGCATGTAATGGGCACAAGTGGCTGCATGTAATGGGCACAAGTGGCTGCATGTAATGGGCACAAGTGGCTGCATTTGATGGGGCACAAGTGGATGCATTTGATGGGGCACAAGTGGATGCATATGATGGGGCACAAGTGGATGCATATGATGGGCACAAGTGGATGCATATGATGGGCACAAGTGGATGCATATGATGGGCACAAGTGGATGCATATGATGGGCACAAGTGGCTGCATTTGATGGGACAAGTAGCTGCATGTGATGGGGCACAAGTAGATGCATGTGATGGGGCACGACTGGCTGCATGTGATGGGCACAACTGGCTACATATGATGGGAACAATGGCTGCATTTGATGGGCACACGTGGCTGCATATGATGGGCACAAATGACTGCATTTGATGGGCACAAGTGGCCGCATTTTACGAGGCACAAGTGGATGCATGTGATGGGCACAAGTGGATGCATGTGATGGGGCACAACTGGCTACATATGATGGGGCACAATGGCTGCATTTGATGGGCACAAGTGGCTGCATTTGATGGGGCACAAGTGGCTGCATTTGATGGGGCACAAATAGCTGCATGCGATGGGGCACAAGTGGCTGCATTAGATGGGCAGAATGGATGCAATTGATGGTGCAGTGGCTGCACTTGATGGGGCACAGTGGTTGCATTTTATGGGGCACAAGTGGCTGCATATGATGGGCACAATGGCTGCATTTGATGGGCACAAGTGGCTGCATATGATGGGCACAAGTAGCCGCATTTTATGAGGCACAAGTAGCCGCATTTTATGAGGCACAAGTAGCCGCATTTTATGAGGCACAAGTGGCTGCATATGATGGGCACAATGGCTGCATTTGATGGGCACAAGTGGATGCATTTGATGGGGCACAAGTGGATGCATTTGATGGGGCACAAGTGGATGCATTTGATGGGGCACAAGTGGCTGCATGCGATGGGGCACAAGTGGCTGCATTTGATGGGCAGAATGGACGCAATTGATGGTGCAGTGGCTGCACTTGATGGGGCACAGTGGTTGCATTTTATGGGGCACAAGTGGCTGCATTTGATGGGCACAGTGGGGCTTTTTTTTTGTATTTTTCAATTTGTTTGCGCCCCCACAAAAATTTTGAGCACCAGCCGCCACTGCTCTCCAGTCTTAGTAAATGAACCCCTTTATGTATTTTTTGGTTATATTTAGATAGTTTTGAGATCCTTGCTATCTACTTCAGTGGTTCTCAACCTCAGTCCTCAAGTACCCCCAAGAGGCCATGTTTGCAGGTTTTCCTTTATCTTGTACAGGTGCTTTAAATCAGAGTCAATGGCTTGGTATTTTGGACAGCTATTTTATCTATGAGAAGTTCCCAAAACATGACCTGTTGGGGGTACTTGAGGACTAGGGTTGAGAACCACTGATCTACTCTATTTCTGTTTGATCTTTGAACTAAAGCCTCTGGAGTGTCTCTGCCACTTCTGGTTAGTATGCAGCATCAGCTTTAGACATACTCTGTTGTACGTGGTATGTGAGCATATAATCAAAATTATTGATTAATAAGGAAGTTATGATATTTTTGGACTATTAACATATATTAACTTTTATTATTATATAGTACCCCACGCTCTCCTGAGGAAGTGACACAATGCGAAACACATTGGGACCTTTAGGACCTTCTTGTAAACTTTAAATATGCAGAACCTCCTACCATTGAGGATTGTCATGCCTGCTATGTGACTTAACTACTGTATGTGAAAGTGACTTGATGCATTGACATATGGAGGTTTGGTCTATTAGTAGGGAGATACAGAGGTTGTGTTTGTGGCTCAGCTTAGGAAATTGTAAATACATACTTAGTTGCTTGGTTTTATTTAAATTTAATCTTTTGTACACAATTAATGTAATTATTTTTAAGACTTAAGTTGTGGCTTCATTCCTGAGAATTATGGCACAGTAGAAAATCCATTTTTTTTTGGTCTATTTGATATTTACAATTTTTCCCAAACAAAAACCAGATTCACAGCTAGAATTCCATTCGTTTGAGAAAAGTTTTCCATCCTGCTCCTTCAAATTTTCTCATTACTGTGATCAAAAATGATCAATGTGACTCAACTAAGCACTGGAAAATTTTAGAACGTGTCGAAAATAAAAGTCCTTTAATGAAATTCTGCTGTTGTATGGCCAGCCTAATGATCTACTTTATATTGGCTAGACTACTCAAACAAGACAAACAGACTTTATCAGTCTTCATGAACGTGGACTCACCAAGTGGATGGCTTTCCAAGATTTGGCTGATCTGAAATGTTTCCACAATATAGAAAGGCTTATTGTCTGCTAGGTTGTTGCTGACCTTACAACTATAAGTTCCTGCATGATGACTTTGGAGGGATTCAATGTATAGAACTTTGCCATCGTCTCGTAGGTGGTAGAATTCAGAGTTCTTTTCTACCACTGTCTTATTGTGCAACCATAGGAATACGGGGGACATTCCTTTCTTTATGGAGCAATTCAATGTCAAAGATTCTCCATATACAAAATCCTTATTGTCTTTATCCACGGTGATAGTTATACCTGTAAAAAAAGAAACAAGATTAAATATTTTAATAAAAAAAAAAAAAAAAAAAAAAAAAAAAAAAAGGACACAAAATTGATATCTTGGTTGTAGAACGACATCTGATATGTTTTAGTTTGCAGGACATTTTATACTTTTTAGAGCTGTTAAATTTGGTTGTTTTTGCATCATTCCAACAGTGAGTGAATATATTTATATTAGCTTCCTGGCTAAATTACATCATAAACGATGTGAAACAATGAGGCGAAGATAACACAATAGACAGCAGAGCCTGCACTCACTTTGTACGAGGATGTAGATGTTGGTGCTGTTTTTTCTAACATTCCCATCCTGGGATTGTACAGAACACTGGTAGCTTCCTGTGTTCTCTTCTTTGGCTTTATCAATCACATAAATGTTCTTTATAGCAGCACTCTGGATAATTTGAGAGTCTTTATAAAACAAATATTTAAGGCCGGTCTTTTCTTTAGGATCAGTCACACACTTCAATGTCACCTGCTCGCCTTCTTTCACAAGACGTGATGGACCAACTCTGATTTCTGGTGTTGCGAACAACTCTAGAGCACAATTAAATAAGTATAAAATAAACTTATATGACAATATGACGTTCTTACACCACCATATGGGCCTTCAAACTTCTTATCTATCTGGAGTCTATAGGGACTGTATAATAAAAAAAAAATCCAAATGTGAAAGCTACTAATTACACTACAATGGACCTTGGTCTAGAATGATCTATAAACCATCAAATTATTAATTAACCAATTAATACGCCAATAGCCATGTACCCGTTTTATAATCATTTAATGTGCAAAATATATACATAAAAAATATCCTGGTATAAAAAATAAAAACATAAAATCACACCCACTGCATCTCCCACAGAGACCTATTTTATATATTTAAATGGGCTATTATTCCCAAGACGATTTTGTTCAGAAAGGGAAAGAGCCTAATAGACTAATGCCGTGTACACACGGGCGGACTTTTCAGCATCAAACGTCCGACGGTCTTTCCGACGGACTTTCGACAGACACACGATGGACTTTCTAACGAACGGACTTGCCTACACACGATCACACCAAAGTGATGGATTTGAACTTGATGACGTATGACCAGACTAAAATAAGGAAGTTCATAGCCAGTAGCCAATAGCTGCCCTAGCATCGGTTTTCGTCCGTCGGACTAGCATACAGACGAACTGATTTTTCGACTGGACTCAAATCCGTCGGAAAGATTTGAAACATGTTTTAAATCTAAAGTCCATCTGATTTTCGACCGAAAAAGTCCGCTGCAGGTCCGATGAAGCCCACACAGGGTCGGATTGTCCGACGGATATGTCCCGTCGGACCAGTCCAGTCGAAAAGTTCGCCCGTGTGTACACGGCATAAGAAAGAGAGAAAGAGAAAAAAGCAGCACGCATAAAAAAAACCAAAATGTACATGCATTCTGATGTAGATCATTAATGTACATGTAGGACTATTTCATTTTATAGACAAAATAAAGAAAAGACATGTCCTATAATATTAAACAACATTCCAAAACTTGTTTCAAAAACTTGTATTCAGTTGCAATAAGACTAATGACTTGTCTTTGAACCACCGGTGCCAGAGTCCATTAGGATCTATTATATGAGTCTTCTGGCCCATTGCTCATGGAAGAGGAAGAAATCCATATTACCCTTGTCTATATAATTTTACAACTAAGCATGCCTGGTTTTGAGTATATACTTTGTATGGGAGAGCTGGATTTGTATGGGAGAGCTGGCCTACTCTTACTGACCTGTTGTTTCCACTATAGGACTTTGTGGCTTTCATATAGGTGACAAGTCAACGTTGGATGTGACCAAACCTTTCTGAGGTGTTGTGGACCTACATAGTATTATTTGCCTAATACTATTGGGGACTTTCAGTTGGTCACCTTCTTGGAATATAAGCTACTACAGGGTCTTCAAATTTTTCAGAATGAGGGACACATCATATACTTCACAAATAATCACAGGCAAAAAAATAAAATAAAAAATCAATTGTTAGAAGCAAACAAATCAAATTTAAATAAATGAATACTTTTTTGGTAATCAACATGCTATGGCTTAGAACAAAATAGAAGAATTTCAGTAAACAAAAGACAAGAAATTCAAAATAAATCCCATTATATGGGAGAGCCCACTTACATCACAGTCTTCATCAGAGCCTCCTTATATCAGAGTACCATTTAAAGTCACCCATTCATCAGAGTCCACCTTACATGAAAGTCCACATAATAGTCCACATAATTGGGTTCTGGAGTTTAGAGTCTTCAAAGATTATTGGGAAGGACAGAGCCCCAACCCTCTGTCCAGGTCTTACTGGAGACCTAAAGGTTGAATAGAAAAGGGCCTAGCAGTAGTTCGGGAACTCCACCCAGGAGGCAGAAGATACCCTGCCAGGAGGCCAGGCCAGGGTGTGGGCCAGAGCAGCAGGGAACTGCAAGAGAGAGATCTGAGAGGGAGGTGCAGAGTTGCACATAAGCACAGTGGTGGTGGCTTCTGAGAGATGGTCTGGAATGACCAGACCAAAGGACTAAGCTTGAGGTCTGAGCAGCAGTGCTGTGAGAGGAAGCCTGGAGGCTTGATGTCAGAACTGTTAAGGCAACCCAAACTTAGAGAATAACATTCTGTATGGGAAGTAAATGGACCAACAGAGAAACAAAGGCAAGGTTGGAGACCAAGGGGAATGCAGAAGAGGTGGCCACCTTGAGTGTTTTAGCAGGAGGGGGCACAACAAGGGCAAGACCTGAAACCAAGGGGAATGCAGAAGAGGTGGCCACCTTGAGTGTTTTAGCAGGAGGGGGCACAACAAGGGCAAGACCTGAAACCTATGCTGCTGAATAGGGACGAGCTTGAATTTGGTATTTGAATTTGAAAGAAAGCTGTCAGTGACAGGCCAATCAGCTGCATGCAAGAGATTCCCTACCCTAAAGCTGCATGTACATCAAAGGGCGGGAATGCTTATGACATTATGTGGCCATGTTAGGTCAATTATGACATGATCATCATCTGTATCCCTGACCCTTTGTGTAGATGTAGCTGCAGGGTGGGAATCCCCTGCAAGCAACTAATTTGCTTGGCACTGACAGTCTCTTTCTGGGTTTAGCCAAATGTAGGACCAAACCCAAGCCTGACCCAAGCTGGCTGACAGTAATCCTGTTGCTTTGAGCACAAGGCCACTTTAAAATGTAATTCCAAGATCAGTATCTCAGGATCATCTTGGATCTGAATGTGTAATGTGTTGCTGTTCTTCCTCACAGTGTCAGACGTTGTCCTCACTTCACAGGTATAATTCCCAAATCCTCCAGCTGAGATGACCGCACTCTGTATGTATCAGATACATTGTATCCCTGCACAGTCTGTCCATCTCTGTAGAAAGTATAGTGCAGCTCTGTGCCTGGTCTGAGAGGGTTAAGCCTGGTGTGACATGTTACTATCATGGCATTACCTTCACGTATAGAGTAAGGACCAGTTTGTATTTCGGGTCTAGAGAACAGATCTGTAAATTATAGGAAAATAATACAATGTGTATAATTTTATTACTTGCATAAGACAAAATGTGACCTGACCTATCTTTTCTTTCAACCAATTCCACCTAGCTGTAGAATCAAATGTAAGCATCTATGAGGGCCACCATATCATACATATAGTTACATAGTAGGTGAAGGTGAAAAAAGACACAAGTCCATCAAGTCCAACCTATGTGTGTGTGATTATATGTCAGTATTACATTGTATATCCCTGTATGTTGTGGTCACTCAGGTGCTTATCTAATAGTTTCTTGAAACTATTGATGCCCCCCGCTGAGACCACAGCCTGTGGAAGGGAATTCCACATCCTTGCCGCTCTTACAGTAAAGAACCCTCTACGTAGTTTAAGGTTAAACCTCTTTTCTTCTAATGTTAAGTGGCCACAAGTCTTGTTAAACTCTCTTCTGTGAAAAAGTTTCATTCCTATTGTGGGATCACCAGTACGGTATTTGTATATTGAAATCATATCCCCTCTCAAGCGTCTCTTCTCCAGAGAGAATAAGTTCAGTGCTCGCAACCTTTCCTCATAACTAATATCCTCCAGACCCTTTATTAGCTTTGTTGCCCTTCTTTGTACTTGCTCCAATTCCAGTACATCCTTCTTGAGGACTGGTGCCCAGAACTGAACAGCATACTCTAGGTGTGGCCGGACCAGAGTCTTGTAGAGCAGGAGAATTATCGTTTTATCTCTTGAGTTGATCCCCTTTTTAATGCATGCCAATATTCTGTTTGTTTTGTTAGCAGCAGCTTGGTATTGCATGCCATTGCTGAGCCTATCATCTACTAGGACCCCCAGGTCTTTTTTCAGCCTAGATTCCCCCAGAGGTTCTCCCCCCTCCCCCCAGTGTATAGATTGCATTCATATTTTTGCCACCAAAATGCATTATTTTACATTTTTCTACATTGAACCTGATTTGCCATGTAGTTGCCCACCCCATTAATTTGTTCAGATCTTTTTGCAAGGTTTCCACATCCTGCGGAGAAGTTATTGCCCTGCTTAGCTTAGTATCGTCTGCAAATACAGAGATTGAACTGTTTACCCCATCCTCCAGGTCGTTTATGAACAAATTAAACAGGATTGGTCCCAGCACAGAACCCTGGTTGACCCCACTACCCACCCCTGACCATTCCGAGTACTCCCCATTTATCACCACCCTCTGAACTCGCCCTTGTAGCCAGTTTTCAATCCATGTACTCACCCAATGGTGCATGCCAACGGACCTTATTTTGTACAGTAATCGTTTATGGGGAACTGTGTCAAATACTTTTGCAAAATCCAGATACACCACGTCTACTGGCCTTCCTTTATCTAGCTGGCAACTTACCTCCTCATAGAAGGTTAGTAGGTTTGGCAAGAACGATTCTTCATGAATCCATTCTGATTACTGCTAATGATACTGTTCTCATTACTAAAATATTGTATATAGTCCCTTATCATTCCCTCCAAGAGTTTACATACTATTGATGTTAGGCTAACTGGTCTGTAATTCCCAGGGATGTATTTTGGGCCCTTTTTAAATATTGGTGCTACATTGGCTTTTCTCCAATCAGCTGGTACCATTCCAGTCGGTAAACTGTCTGTAAAAATTAGGAACAACAGTCTGGCAATCACTTGACTGAGTTCCCTAAGTACCCTCGGGTGCAAGCCATCTGGTTCCGGTGATTTATTAAGGTTAAGTTTCCCAAGTCTAATTTTAATTCTGTCCTCTGTTAACCATGGAGGTGCTTCCTGTGATGTGTCATGAGGATAAACATTGCAGTTTTGGTTACTGAAGCCCCCTGATTCCCTTTTGAAGACTGAGGAGAAGAATAAATTCAATACCTTCGCCATCTCCCCATCCTTTGTAACCAGATGTCCTTCCTCATTCTTTATCCGGCCAATATGGTCTGTCCTACCTTTTTTACTGTTTACATACTTAAAGAATTTCTTGGGATTTTTTTTGCTCTCCTCTGCTATGTGTCATTCATGTTCTATCTTAGCCATCCTTATTGCACCCTTACGTTTTTTGTTGCATTCTTTAAGTCTGAATGCTGATGGTGATCCCTCAACCTTGTATTTTTTGAAAGCCTTCTCCTTTGCTTTTATATGCATTTTTACATTGGAGTTAAGCCATCCAGGACTTTTGTTCGCTCTTTTAAATGTATTACTCAATGGGATGCATTGGCTTATGCCCATTTTTAATATGCTCTTAAAGCAAACCCATCTCTCCTCCGTATTCTTTGTTCCTAAGCTTTTATCCCAATTTATGCCTTCTAGCAAAGTTCGTAGTTTAGGGAAGTTGGCTCTTTTGAAATTCAGTGTCTTTGTATTCCCTTTATGTTTCCTATTTGTGTGATTTATACTGAAACTAATTGACCTGTGATCGCTGTTACCTAAATTGCCCCGTAATTCCACATCCGTGATCAGGTCTGTATTGTTGGTAATCAGTAGATCCAGTAATGCTTTATTTCTAGTTGGTGCGTCTACCATCTGACCCATAAAATTGTCCTGCAAGACATTTAGGAACTGGTGAGCCTTAGATGAATGCGCGGTTCCCTCCGCCCAGTCTATGTCTGGATAATTAAAATCCCCCATTATGATAACACTTCCCATCCTTGCTGCTAATCCAAATTGTGATAGGAGATCTTTCTCCACTTCCTCCCTCAGGTTAGGGGGCCTATAGCATACTCCCAGTATTATTTTCCTCTTTGCTTCATCCCTTTGGAGCTCTACTCAAAAGGATTCCACCTCCTCCCTAGCTCCCTTAGTGATGTCATTTCTCACATTCACTTGTACATTATTCTTGATATATAGGCATACCCCTCCCCCTTTTTTACCCTCTCTATCCTTGCGATAAAGGGTATACCCTTGAATGTTTGCCAGTCAATCATGAGAGCTGTTGAACCAGGTCTCTGAAATTCCCACAAAATCCAAATCCTCCTCGTACAACAGTATCTCTAGTTCAGCCATCTTGTCCGCCAGGCTCCTGGCATTGGTGAACATGCCATGTAGTTTAGACCGGTCACATATTATCCTCATATTTGGTGTTTTCCGAGATTTCAACTAGGACTTGCTACTATACTTACCTTGGGTTTTTGTGCTTTGGTGAACCTACCACTAATGCCCCCAATACTGCCCTCTGGAATATGATCCGCACTGACTATCTCTACCTCTGGATCCTCCCCCCATCACCTAGTTTAAAAACCCCTCTAACTTTTTGGCCATCTTCATTCCCAGCTGATCTGCACCCTCCTCATTTAGGTGCAGTCCGTCCCTTCTATAGTACCGGTTATCGACTGAGAAGTCGGCCCAGTCCTCCAGGAACCCAAACCCCTCCTTACTACACCAGCTCTTCAGCCACTTGTTTACTTCCCTAATCTCCCTCTGCCTTTCTTGTGTGGCTCGATGTACTGGTAGTATTCCTGAGAATACTACCTTGGAGGTCCTTTTCCTCAATTTAGCTCCTATGTCCCTAAAATCGTTCTTTAGGACACTCCGTCTGCCTCTGACTTTGTCATTGGTGCCAACGTGCACCATGACAGCTGGGTCTTTCCCAGCCCCTCCCAGCAATCTGTCCACCAGATCCGTGATGTGCCAATAGAGGGGGGAATGGAGCGCTGACAGGTGCTGCTGTTGGACAGGTATGGGGCAGGGGTGTGGGACAGGGGAGGAGGCAATAGGCATATCAAGGGGGTAACAGTTAACAACAGTCTAGGTGAGCGGCAGCCAGCTTCTCAGAGTAGAAGGGACTCTGTGGTGTGAGAAAAACAGAAAAAAGGCAGCGCTGCTCTAAGGGTAGTAGATTAGTAAAATAAGGCTTTAATAATGTAAAAATGTGCACTCACATTTCCTAAGCATTGCAGAGTCTCATCTGGTTCCAGCTGGGCTGTGGTGGGGGCAGACCCCGACCGCTTCCGGTGGTGTAAGTAACTCCGAGGTGTGTGATTACCTCAGCCAGCATGTCAGCAGGTACAAAGGATGATGACGTCAGATGATGGAGAGCGGGGGGCGTGGCCGAGCGCCCGGTAGACAACATACTGTTCGGTGCTTCAGGTCTTTGTTACTGATTGCCCTCTAAGAATCTAGTCCCCTACCACCAGAATCTGTCTTTCCTTTCCCTTCGCTTCCCCCCACTCTCACTGGAGGAGTTCTTCCCCTGGCAGCTAGGAGAGTCTTTCAGCTCCAGCAGTGCTGGTCCCTGACTGGTTTCACCAATGTCACTCAATGGAGCGTACTTATTGGGATGCTCCAGCCCTGGATCCATCCCTGGCACTTCTCCCTCTACCCTTCCTGACTGTCAACCATCTACTCTTTTCTAGTATCTTCACCTCTTTGTCTCCACTCGGCTCTGTGCTATTCCCTGCCGACACCTGCCGTGTACGTTCCTGGCTCTCCTTTAGTATGGAGGGACTTCTCAGTGCTGACAGTTGCTTCCACAGATTCAGAACCTGGTCTTCCAGGGAAACAATGCGCTTACATTTTGCACAGCAGCATTCACCCTCTATTGGATGATCAAAGAACGCATACATGCCGCAAGATGTACAAAGAGTCGCCTCTCCACACCCACCAGGCATCATACCTATTAAATTTAATGAGGATTGGAGATTATATCTTGTCCAAATTACCTAACAACTAGCTTCCTGACGCTAATACTCAAGACAATACACAGATACTCACAGACCTACGAGCACTCGCAGACCACTCGCAGACCTACGCGCATTCGTAGACCACTCGCAGACCTAAGCGCACTCGCAGACCTAAGACCTAGGCGCACTCGTAGACCTACGCGCACTCGCAGACCACTCGCAGACCTACGCGCACTCGCAGACCACTCACAGATCTACGCGCACTCACAGACCACTCACAGACCTACGTGCACTCGCAATACACAATTATATAGTACACAATACACAAATACTAACGATCCACACACACTACTCAGACAACACTCAGGTACTCACACTACACAGGTACTATGACCGCTGTTATAACCTCCTGTTTTAAACTCTGGTTTTAACTCACCACTTAGACCAGTTCCACTAACTCTGGTTTTAACTCAACACTTAGGCTCGATTCACACCTATGCATGTTGCTTTTGAGCGTTTTTGGAGGTTTTTTTTTCATGCTTGCCACGTTTTTGAGCAGCGTTTTTGCCGCGTTTTTTTCTTTTTTTTTTTTTTTTTTTTTTACAGTTTTTTTTTTTACAGTCTTAAAAAAAAAAAAAAAAAAAAAAAAGACAAAAACGCATCAAAAACGCTGCAAAAACGCTGCAAAAATGGTGCACTTGCGTTTTTGATGCTTGTCTATTGAATTCTATTACATGCAAAACGCTGCATTTTGCATGAAAAAAAGTCCCTGACCCTTTCCAAAAATGCAGAGAAACAAAAAGGCATTGATGTGAACATGTTCCATAGGAACCCATGTTAAAAAATTCCCGTGCATTTCTGCAAAATGCAAAATGCATAAAAAAACACGCTAGTGTGAATGGAGCCTTAGACCAGTTCCACTAACTCTGGTTTTAACTTACCACTTAGACCAGTTCCACTAACTCTGGTTTTAACTCACCACTTAGACCAGTTCCACTTGAACAGAGTTCCAGCAGGCTCAATATGAGTTCTACACAAGGTTATATAGGCCTCAAGCATCTGTGAGCAATTAACCACTCCCCTTAATTAGTAGGCTGAAGGAAGCAAAGAAAAAAAAAACTAGCTGTTTAAAAAGTGTCAGAAAAAGGTGTTAAAAAGCTACAAGGAAAAGCCCCAAAAAGAACCTAAAAATGCAACCCAGTGATCAAAAAGCAAGACTTGTTCACTGTCCACTCAAGGTACCCACTCTGGTTTTAACTCACCACTTAGACCAGTTCCACTTGGACAGAGTTCCAGCAGACTCACAAATGAGCAGCAGAAAAATTAATCACCATGATAATATTTCTGACTTTGTTATTGGGTTAGGGTTTGGTTTACTTATATAATACTCATACAAGATGAAGTAAAAAGTACACTGCACACCAGATAATAAGGTTCATAGCTTAAAGGGTTAGTTCACCTATACAAGGTTATTACCCATGCACCCAAGGGCCGCCAGAACAGTATGTATGTATATTCTTGGTGTATGGATATGGTAGGGCATTAGAGCGTAAGCTCCTCTGGTGACAAGACTGATGCGACAAGGGCAGCCATCAGAAATGTTGGGGCCCCTTACACAGCTTTAGGCCTGGGCACCCCGGGGCCTGACCCCCCAACATTTTCCAGGGCCCACTCACTGGTCATCCCCCACCGAATCCACCCACAGGCCATCCCACTGAGTCCTTTGGTGCACCAACTTGCATTGGAGACTGGAGGGATGGATGGTGCTGGGCGTGGGTAGCGATGCGTTGTGTTGACTGGAGGGATGGATGGTGCTGGGCGTGGGTGGCGATGCGTTGTGGAGACTGGAGGGATGGATGGTGCTGGGCGTGGGTGGCGATGCCTTGTGGAGACTGGAGGGATGGAGTAGATGCTGGGCGGGGATGAAGATGATTGAGTTGCATTGTGAAAATGGATGACTCTGGGTGGGGATGAGAGTTACGTAGTGAAGAGGCTCTCCAAAATGTAACTCTCATCTGCACCCAGAGTCATCCATTTTCACAATGCAACTCAATTATACCAGCTTGTCAGCCTCAGGGTGTCCCATCCAAGAAGGAGATAAATAAAGTCCAAAAAAAATCTACAGGCAGCACAGGGGGCACAGTCAGCAGCACACATTGCATTTTTGCTGCACTCTCGAATCTATCTGCATACACCTGTTATTGCTGTGTCCACGTGCACCGTTGACGAGCTGGCCACTCTTCCTGCCCCTGTGACGGCGAACCACATTACAAGCAAACCCAGCAGCAGCCAGCAGGCTCTGCCTCAGCAGGGAATAGATGATGAGCAAGCGAGCGATCGCTGGCCACGATCACCTGCTGCTGGGGATGTTGCCAGTCTCCATGTACACATTTGCGTGAGTTTCCTCTGGTTAATCTAGTTTCCTCCCATACTTTAAAGACATTCTGGTCGGTTAATTGGCTGCTGTCTAAATTGCTTATAGTGTGTATGTATGTGTGTGAGATAGGGCTCTTAGATTGTAAGCTCTTTGCATGCAGGGACTGATGTGAATGTACAGTGTGTAAAACTGCCTTTTATTGTTGATGGTGCAGTGGTGAAGCTAGACATTCTTTCACTAGACTCAGTTCAGTATCCCCACCTCTCTGAAGTGAATAGTGACAGTAGGGAAAAGTTTGGTGTCAGTAGATTTGTGGACGGTGTCAGTATTTTTTATTTTAATTTTTTATAATTTTTTTTTTTTTTTTTTAGGAGAGCTGTTAGGGGGTTTTGGTGAAATATCAGGGATCTAAACAGAGATTCCCGGTCCCTTTCTCTGTAGCCTCAGCTCAACTGGGCAGTAAATGAATGGGAAGTGCTCTGTGCTGAGCAGCTCCTGTTCATTCATAAACTGAAGCATAGTAAACAAAGTTTACTATGCCTCAGTTGTGAATGAATACAGTGAATGATCATTAGTGTGGTGAGCAAGGGGGGCAGTGGTGCTCAGTGGAGGGGGCAAGAGGGGCAGTGGTGCTCAGTGGGGGGAGATGGAGGGCCCCATGTCAATCATATTCCTTGGCAGACATACGCCGACTGTGACCTCACAGGGACAGTGTCAGGATAGCTTGGTCCCTAAGATGCAAGGAAGTCCTCCTCCTCCTGCTGGTCTTTCTCGTGTACCCTGTGCATCATGGGTGCTCAACCTGCATCTCTCCAGCTGTTGCAGATCTACAAGTCCCATCATGCCTCTGCCCTTTGTAGTCATGCTTGTAACTGTCAGCCTAGCAATGTCTAATGGGATTTGCAGTTCCGTAACAGCTGGAGAGGCACAGGTTGAGCACTCATGCTGTACATGATGCCATGCAGTATGTTCTCCAGCAGGAACACAACTGCTACAATATGCGTTACACAGGGTTTTTTTCAGCAGGAACATGGGGGAGCACAGTTCCGGCACCTACAGCACCGAATGTATATAATACAAAGGAGAGCTGAGTTGTGCTGGAGGGTCTAATATTGCTGGCTGCGGGGGGATCTATTGCTGTGGGGGGTCTGTTGTTGCTAGGGAGGTCCTTTGTTCCTGGTGGGGATCTATTGTTACCTGGGAAGTCAATTGTTGCTGGGAGGGAGCTACTGTTGAGGGATGGGGTCTATAGTTGCTGGCTGCTCGGAGACATATTGTTGCTGGGGTGGATATATTGTTACTCAGGTTATTTCATTGTAGGACGTCTATTGTTGTTGGGAGGGGGTCAATTGTTGCTGGGAGGGAGCTACTGTTGAGAGAGAGGTCTATTGTTGCTGGCTGCTGGAGATATATTGTTGCTGGGGTGGATCTTCTAATTACTGGGGGGGGGTATTTTATTGCAGGTGGGTCTGTTGTTGCTGGAAGGGAATCTATTGTAGCTGGGGGGTCTACTGTTGCTGGATGTGGGGGATAAATTGTGACAACAAATTCCAAACAAATTACTTAGCACCACAAAATGTTACTGGGCTCTGTATTCTCTAAAAGGGGCTGTATTGGGAGGTGGGTAGGTGGTAGAATCAAGGTGACGTGAGAAAAATGTGTGCGCCGCTCAGGCTCCATAGGGAGGGGTATGTAGACAACAGCTCTTAGACTGCTGACAGGGGATGGAGCCTGTCCTGGCTCCTGCAAAGGTTCAAGGAAAGGAAGGGTGACCCCTGGAAGTCGTAACATCTATGGTGGCCTGCTGCAATGAATGGAGTGGCAACCTCAGTCTGGACTCTGACCAGGCCACAACACAAACGCGTTTCACTCTACCCCCGGAGCTTAGTGAAACGCGTTGGGGGCGCGGCCTGGTCGGAATCCAGGCTGAGGTTTCCACTCCATTCATTGCAGCAGGACACCATAGATGTTGCGACTTCCAGGGGTCACCCTTCCTTTCTTGGTAGAACCAAGGGACAGTGCTCTGAGGTGGGTAGGGGGTGGAGACAAGAGGGGACTTGGTGGGGGGAGGGATAGGTGCCCCTATTCTGACAAAAAAAGCCCTGATGGTACTTATATAAACAATGAAGTGTCATGGTTATGCAATAGAGTTTGTCGATCAGCATACCTGTCTCCATGTGTTCATCTCTAGAGACCAGCTGACCCTCACCTGACTGCTTTTGTAACCTCTCCTCTAAGCATGGCCCCGCCCCAGGCCCTATCAGGGAACCCTATATTAACCTGTGCACTGCAAGCCAGCAGTGCTGATCAACCATTGTGTGTTAGCCTCTGTGTGTACTTGCTGTGTTTCCTACGTCTGATTCCTGTTACTGACTTTGGCCTGTTCTTAACTATTCCTGTCTGCTCGTGACCCTGACCTTTGGCGTGTTCCCGACCATCCCTGTTTGCCTGTGACCCTGAACCTTGGCGTGTACTCTGTTGTCCTTGTCTGCTTGTGGCCCCGACCTTGGCTTGTCCCTTACTTTACTTGATGTTCCAGCCTGCTGCCTCCTTCCTCTTCTCCTGTAGTCTACTGTGAGCGTGAGCTGTGAGACCCTGGGGGCCGCGACCTGGAGCCAGACTGCAGCTCAGTCCATTCTTACCATTAAAGGCTCTGGTGAACACCTGCTGGCTCTTAGACGCCGCGCCCTGGGGAATCTATGCTCTAGCTCCCAGTGGGATCTGTGTCAGTGATCCAGTAGACCTGCTTCCTGAACCTCCCAGGGTTCAATCCGCAGCAGTCGGCCATAGGGTCCACTACCTTGCGGTGCACTCCTGATCCCAACGGGGTGCATCTGTCACCTGGATACAGGTGACCTGACATGAAGTAAAAATAACAAAAGAGAGTATCAGAGCTTGCACTCATTTTGTACGAGGATGTGGACTCAGAATGTTACTTGGCTCTGCACTCTCTAAAAGGAGTGTTGCTGGGAGGTGGGTAGGTGGTAGAACCAAGGGATGGTGCTCTGGGGTGGGTAGGGGGTGGAGAGAAGGGGTGAATTGGAAGGAGGGGGGTACCTGCACCTATTCTCTAAGAAAAAAAGCAATGATGGTACATTAATCAAGAATTAAGTGAAAATAACATAAAGGAGTATCGGAGCTTGCACTCACTTTGTACGAGGATGTGGGCTTCAGGGCTGATTTTTCTAACCTTTCCATCCTGGGATTGTACAGAACACTGATATCTTCCTGAGTTCTCTTCTCCGGCTTTACCAATCACATAACTGATCTCCCTATCAGCACTTCGGATAATCTTAGAGTCTTTATAAAATGTATATAAGAGGGTGGTGGCCCTTTGAATAGGATCGGACACACACTTCAATGTCACCTGCTCGCCTTCATTCACAAGGAGTGATGGATCAATTCTTATTTCTGGTGATGGGAACAACTCTAGAACACATATTAACAATTAATCAGGTTTAAAAAGACTTACATGAAAATCTGGTATTGTATTCAATATTTAGTGAGCTAATGAAAATAAAAAATGATTAAAAATCCTAGTTTTGTATAAAGTCTTTTTCTGCCCTATGGATTACTCAACACTTGGACAATAGAGAACTGATACGACTACCCTGATATCCTGGACTGCTAATTGTTCACAAATCCCCCAACCCTGCCCCCCCGGGCTATAACTAGGGATGCACAGATACAATATTTTTAATAGTACGAGTAGCAATACTTTTTTTTAATACTCTCCGATACCAATTACCGATACCTACCGGCAACTGTTTTGTTTACACTTCAGCTGTTAGAAATGGTACAAAGCATTGAAAAGTTATTTACCATTTGAATTTTTTTTTTTTTGCGTGCTTTTTTTAATGTGAAACATGTAAATATATGTTAAAGGTATATAAATAATAACAAAGTAAACAAACAAAAAAAGTTTTAATTATTAATAGTTTATGAAACAGAGGTGAAAAAAAAAATAATTAAATGGAGAAGAGAATAAGGACTTAATTAGGGCTGATTAGAGTAAATTAAGGTATTATAAGGGGTTGAACAGAGAAACATTTAATTAAAAAAAAACAAAAAAAACATTTTTTTTTTTTTTTTTACTTGACTGGTTGCTTTAAACTGATTTCATCAGATCAAAGCTCATCCCTTAAATCTGTAGATGAGTAAACAGAAAGATACAAAATAAAACAATTTTTCTTTTTATCTTTCCATTTCAGCCTTGTTTAAGCTCTCCTTGCATTTGGCATGTAATTTATTTTGGGGGGGAAGTGGATACCTGGTTTTTACAGGTACTTCCGGTCCCACTTCCTTCTTCCATCTTCTGGCTGCCTAGGTGTCTCCTCCTCTGCCCCTAGGCAGCCCCGCCCTCTCTGCAATCATCTGGGACTCTTCACAGGTCCCAGAAGATTGTCTAGCCACTAGGAGAGCGCAATACGACTCGCGCATGCGCAGTGCGTGCCCGGCCATGAAGCCGCAAGCTGTCACAGCCGGGTGTCCTCAGTTGCTTTGATGGCGCTGCAGAGAGGAGGGGGAGAGGAGGGGAAGAGGAGAGGGAGAGGAGGGGGGCTTCCCTGATTCTAGCTGTTTGATTTCACAATTCCCCCAACCCTGCCCCCCCTAGGCTATAACACTTGTCAGGTGTTTTTTTTTTCTCTTCCCAATGAATTACTCAGCACTGAGACAATGCAAAACTGATACGACTATCCTGAGATCCTGGACTGCTAGCCAGTGACAGGATAAGGCCATCTAATGTCCAGGGCGAAGATGCTAAATTACACCTCCCCCCAGTGCATGAGCATTATGAGTCAGTAAAATCCCCCCCCCCAAAAAAAGGCTCTAATCTTCACACTTTAGATTCCCATAAGCATAAGGTCCCTTTGTAAACCCAAATTCTCAAACATAAATCCCCCCTCTTCCCAGTACAAATCCCCCTCTTAGCACAAATCCTCTACAGCTCAAATTACCCCTCTAAGCATAACCCCCCCCCACAAATCCACCTTTTCCAGTACAATTCCCCCCTCCCAGCACAAATCCCTTCTCATAGCACAAATCCCCTACCCCTACTTAGCACCACAAAATGCTACTTGGCTCAGTACTCTCTAAAAGGAGAGGTGCTGGAAGGTGGGTAGGTGGTAGAACCAAGGGATGGGGCTCTTTGGTGGTTAGGGGGTGGAGAGAAGGGGTGACTTGGAAGGGGGGAGGGGTACCTGTACCTATTCTCTAAGAAAAAAAGCCGTGATGGTACATCAATCAAGAATTAAGTGAAAATAACATAAAGGAGTATCAGAGCTTGCACTCACTTTGTATGAGGATGTAGACTTCAGTGCTGATTTTTCGAACCTTTCCATGCCGGGATTGTACTGAACACTGATATCTTCCTGAGTTCTCTTCTCCGGCTTTACCTATCATATAACTGGTCTTCCAATCAGCACTTTGGATAATCTGAGAGTCTTTATAAAATGTATATAAGAGGATAGTACTACTTTGAATACTATTGATCACACAAACCAATGTCATCGGCTCGCCCTCCTTCACGGGGAGTGATGGAACAACTCTTATTTCTGGGAACAACTCTAGAACACATATTAACAATTAATCAGGTTCAAAAAGACTTACATGAAAATCTGGTATTGTATTCAATATTTTTTAGTGAGCTAATGAAAATAAAAAATGATTAAAAATCCTAGTTTTGTAAAAGTCTTTTTCTGCCCAATGGATTACTCAACACTTGGACAATGGAGAACTGATACGACTAACCCTGATATCCTGGACTGCTAATTGTTCACAAATCCCCCAACCCTGCCCCCCCGGGCTATAACTAGGGATGCACAGATACAATATTTTTAATAGATACGAGTACCAATACTTTTTTTAATACTCTCCGATACCAATTACTGATACCTACCGGCAACTGTATTGTTTACACTTCAGCTGTTAGCAATGGTACAAAGCATTGAAAAGTTATTTACAATTTGAATTTTTTTTTGTTTACGTGCTTTTTTTAATGTGAAACATGTAAATATATGTTAAAGGTATATAAATAATAACAAAGTAAACAAAAAAAAAGTTTTAATTATTAATAGTTTATAAAATAGAGGTGAAAAAAAAAATAAATCAGCATGAAAATAATAATTAAATGGAGAGGGAGAATAAGGAGTCAATTAGGGCTGATTAGAGTAAATTAAGGGATTATAAGGGGTTAAACAGAGGAACATTTAATTAATAAAAAAAAAAAAAAATTTCTTTTTTTTTTACTTGACTGGTTGCTTTAAACTGACTTCATCAGATCGAAGTTCATCCCTTTGATCTGTAGATGAGTAAACAGAAAGATACAAAATGAAACAATTCTTTTTATCTTTCTGTTTCAGCGGCTGAGCAATGTTGTTGATAACCAAAAGTTGAAGTTCCGCTTTAAGCTCTCTTTGCATTTGGCATGTAATTTATTTTGGGGGGGAAGTGCGTACCTGGTTTTTACAGGTACTTCCGGTCCCACTTCCTTCTTCCGTCTTCTGGCTGCCTAGGTGACTCCTCCTCTGCCCATAGGCAGCCCCTCCCTCTCTGCAATCTTCTGGGACACGTCACAGGTCCCAGAAGATTGCCTAGCCACTAGGAGAGTGCAGTGCGACTCGCGCATGCGCAGTGCGTGCCCGGCAGTGAAGCCGCAAGCTGTCACAGCCAGTGCCCTCAGTTGCTTTGACGGCACCACAGAGAGGAGGGGGAGAGGAGAAGGGCTTCGGGCGGCCGCATTGCTGGACCATGGGACAGGTGAATGTCTGTTTATTAAAAGTCAGCAGCTACACTTTTTGTAGCTGCTGACTTTTAAAAAACTGAAAAACAAGTGGAACTCTGCTTTAACAACCGATAATTGCCAGCTTTTTTTTTTTTTTTTTTTTTACATTTAACCACTTAAGGACCGCCTCACGCCGATGTACGTCGGCAAGGCGGCATGGGCAGGCAAAATCACGTACATGTACGTGATTTGCCTCCCGCGGGTGGGGGGTCCGATCGGACCCCCCCCCCCAGTGCCCGAGGCGGTCCTGTTTTGTTCCCCGGCGATCGGAGTGGAGGGGGAGGCCATCCGTTCGTGGCCCCCCCCTCGCGATCGCCGCTGGCCAATGGGAACATTCCTTTGCTGCTGTATGCTAAACAGCAGCAAAGGAAATGATGTCATCTCTCCTCGGCTCGGTAGTTTCCGTTCCAGTGCCGAGGGGAGAAGACATCAATGTGAGTGCACAACACACTACACACACAGTAGAACATGCCAGGCATACAAAACACCCTGATCCCCCCCCCCGATCGACCCCCGATCCCCCCCCAATCACCCCCCCCGTCACAAACTGACACCAAGCAGGTTTTTTTTTTTTTTTTTTTCTGATTACTGCATTGGTGTCAGTTTGTGACAGTTACAGTGTTAGCACAGTTACTGTTACCCCCTTGTAGGTCTAGGGTACCCCCCTAATAAAGTTTTAACCCCTTGATCACCCCCCGTCACCAGTGTCACTAAGTGATCATTTTTCTGATCGCTGTATTAGTGTCGCTGGTGACGCTAGTTAGGGACGTAAATAGTTAGGTTCGCCGTCAGCGTTTTATAGCGTCAGGGACCCCCATATACTACCTAATAAATGTTTTAACCCCTTGATTGCCCCCTAGTTAACCCTTTCACCACTGATCACCGTATAACCGTTACGGTTGACGCTGGTTAGTTCGTTTATTTTTTATAGTGTCAGGGCACCCACCGTTTATTACCGAATAAAGGTTTAGCCCCCTAATCGCCCGGCGGTGATATGCGTCGCCCCAGGCAGCGTCAGATTAGCGCCAGTACCGCTAACACCCACGCACGCAGCATGCGCCTCCCTTAGTGGTATAGTATCTGATCGGATCAATATCTGATCCGATCAGATCTATACTAGCGTCCCCAGCAGTTTAGGGTTCCCAAAAACACAGTGTTAGCGGGATCAGCCCAGATACCCGCTAGCACCTGCGTTTTGCCCCTCCGCCCGGCCCAGCCCACCCAAGTGCAGTATCGATCGATCACTGTCACTTACAAAACACTAAACGCATAACTGCAGCGTTCGCAGAGTCAGGCCTGATCCCTGCGATCGCTAACAGTTTTTTTGGTAGCATTTTGGTGAACTGGCAAGCACCAGCCCCAGGCAGCGTCAGGTTAGCGCCAGTAGCGCTAACACCCACGCACGCACCGTACACCTCCCTTAGTGGTATAGTATCTGATCGCATCAATATCTGATCCGATCAGATCTATACTAGCGTCCCCAGCAGTTTAGGGTTCCCAAAAACGCAGTGTTAGCGGGATCAGCCCAGATACCCGCTAGCACCTGCGTTTTGCCCCTCCGCCCAGCCCACCCAAGTGCAGTATCGATCGATCACTGTCCCTTACAAAACTCTAAACGCATAACTGCAGCGTTCGCAGAGTCAGGCCTGATCCCTGCGATCGCTAACAGTTTTTTTGGAAGCTTTTTATTGAACTGGCAAGCACCAGCGGCGTAGTACACCCCGGTCGTAGTCAAACCAGCACTGCAGTAACACTTGGTGACGTGGTGAGTCCCATAAGTGCAGTTCAAGCTGGTGAGGTGGCAAGCACAAGTAGTGTCCCGCTGCCACCAAGAAGACAAACACAGGCCCGTCGTGGCCATAGTGCCCTTCCTTCTGCATTCGCCAATTCTAATTGGGAACCCACCACTTCTGCAGCGTCCGTAATTCCCCCATTCACATCCCCAACCAAATGCAGTCGGCTGCATGAGAGGCATTTTTATGTCCTCCCGAGTACCCCTACCCAACGAACCCCCCCAAAAAAGATGTCGTGTCTGCAGCAATCGCGGATATAGGCGTGACACCCGCTATTATTGTCCCTCCTGTCCTGACAATCCTGGTCTTTGCATTGGTGAATGTTTTGAACGCTACCATTCACTAGTTGAGTATTAGCGTAGGGTACAGCATTCCACAGACTAGGCACACTTTCACAGGGTCTCCCAAGATGCCATCGCATTTTGAGAGACCCGAACCTGGAACCGGTTACAGTTACAAAAGTTAGTTACAAAAAAAGTGTCAAAAAAAAATAAATATATAAAATAAAAAAAAATAGTTGTCGTTTCATTGTTCTCTCTCTCTCTATTCTCTCCCTTTTGTTCTGCTGTTTTTTACTGTATTCCATTCTGCAATGTTTTATTGTTATTATGTTTTATCATGTTTGCTTTTCAGGTATGCAATTTTTTATACTTTACCGTTTACTGTGCTTTATTGTTAACCATTTTTTTGTCTTCAGGTACGCCATTCACGACTTTGAGTGGTTATACCAGAATGATGCCTGCAGGTTTAGGTATCATCTTGGTATCATTCTTTTCAGCCAGCGGTCGGCTTTCATGTAAAAGCAATCCTAATGGCTAATTAGCCTCTAGACTGCTTTTACAAGCCGGAGGAGGGAATGCCCCCCCCACCGTCTCCTGTGTTTTTCTCTGGCTCTCCTGTCTCAACAGGGAACCTGAGAATGCAGCCGGTGATTCAGCCAGCTGACCATAGAGCTGATCAGAGACCAGAGTGGCTCCAAACATCTCTATGGCCTAAGAAACCGGAAGCTACGAGCATTTTATGACTTAGATTTCGCCGGATGTAAATAGCGCCATTGGGAAATTGGGGAAGCATTTTATCACACCGATCTTGGTGTGGTCAGATGCTTTGAGGGCAGAGGAGAGATCTAGGGTCTAATAGACCCCAATTTTTTCAAAAAAGAGTACCTGTCACTACCTATTGCTCTCATAGGGGATATTTACATTCCCCGAGATAACAACAAAAATGATTAAAAAAAAAATGTGAAAGGAACAGTTTAAAAATAAGATAAAAAAAAAAGCAAAAAAATAATAAAGAAAAAAAAAAAAAAAAAAATCACCCCTGTCGCCCCCTGCTCTCGCGCTAAAGCGAACGCAAGCGGCGGTCTGTCGTCAAACGTAAACAGCAATTGCACCATGCATGTGAGGTATCACCGTGAAGGTCAGATCGAGGGCAGTAATTTTTGCAGTAGACCTCCTCTGTAAATCTAAAGTGGTAACCTGTAAAGGCTTTTAAAGGCTTTTAAAAATGTATTTAATTTGTTGCCACTGCACGTTTGTGCACAATTTTAAAGCATGTCATGTTTGGTATCCATGTACTCGGCCTAAGATCATCTTTTTTATTTCATCAAACATTTGGGCAATATAGTGTGTTTTAGTGCATTAAAATTTAAAAAAGTGTGTTTTTTCCCCAAAAAATGCGTTTGAAAAATCGCTGCGCAAATACTGTGTGAAAAAAAAAAATGAAACACCCACCATTTTAATCTGTAGGGCATTTGCTTTAAAAAAATATATAATGTTTGGGGATTCAA
Organism: Aquarana catesbeiana; assembly: GCA_037953035.1. Lineage (NCBI taxonomy): Eukaryota > Metazoa > Chordata > Amphibia > Anura > Ranidae > Aquarana > Aquarana catesbeiana. Next base: position 553,480 of record JBBHAA010001424.1, on the reverse strand, counting down.
AGTAATTTTTTTGCAAAAAAAAAAAAACTTTTTCATGTAAACAATAAGTGTCAGAAAGGGCTTTGTCTTCAAGTGGTTAGAAGAGTGGGTGATGTGTGACATAAGCTTCTAAATGTTGTGCATAAAATGCCAGGACAGTTCAAAACCCCCCAAATGACCCCATTTTGGAAAGTAGACACCCCAAGCTATTTGCTGAGAGGCATGTCGAGTCCATGGAATATTTTATATTGCGACACAAGTTGCAGAAAAGAGACAAATTTTTTTTTTTTTTTGCACAAAGTTGTCACTAAATGATATATTGCTCAAACATGCAATGGGAATATGTGAAATTACACCCCAAAATACATTCTGCTGCTTCTCCTGAGTACGGGGATACCACATGTGTGAGACTTTTTGGGAGCCTAGCCGCGTACGGGACCCCGAAAACCAAGCACCGCCTTCAGGCTTTCTAAGGGCGTGAATTTTTTATTTCACTCTTCACTGCCTATCACAGTTTCGGAGGCCATGGAATGCCCAGGTGGCACAAAACCCCCCCAAATGACCCCATTTTGGAAAGTAGACACCCAAAGCTATTTGCTGAGAGGTATGGTGAGTATTTTGCAGACCTCACTTTTTGTCACAAAGTTTTGAAAATTGAAAAAAGAAAAAAAAAAATTTTTTTCTTGTCTTTCTTCATTTTCAAAAACAAATGAGAGCTGCAAAATACTCACCATGCCTCTCAGCAAATAGCTTGGGGTGTCTACTTTCCAAAATGGGGTCATTTTGGGGGGTTTTGTGCCACCTGGGCATTCCATGGCCTCCGAAACTGTGATAGGTAGTGAAGAGTGAAATCAAAAATTTACACCCTTAGAAATCCTGAAGGCGGTGATTGGTTTTCGGGGCCCCGTACGCGGCTAGGCTCCCAAAAAGTCCCACACATGTGGTATCCCCATACTCAGGAGAAGCAGCTGAATGTATTTTGGGGTGCAATTCCACATAGGCCCATGGCCTGTGTGAGCAATATATCATTTAGTGACAACTTTTTGTAAATATTTTTTTTTTTTTTGTCATTATTCAATCACTTGGGACAAAAAAAATAAATATTCAATGGGTTCAACATGCCTCTCAGCAATTTCCTTGGGGTGTCTACTTTCCAAAATGGGGTCATTTGGGGGGGTTTTGTACTGCCCTGCCATTTTAGCACCTCAAGAAATGACATAGGCAGTCATAAACTAAAAGCTGTGTAAATTACAGAAAATGTACCCTAGTTTGTAGACGCTATAACTTTTGCGCAAACCAATAAATATACGCTTATTGACATTTTTTTTTACCAAAGACATGTGGCCGAATACATTTTGGCCTAAATGTATGACTAAAATTTAGTTTATTGGATTTTTTTTATAACAAAAATAGAAAATATCATTTTTTTTCAAAATTTTCGGTCTTTTTCCGTTTATAGCGCAAAAAATAAAAACTGCAGAGGTGATCAAATACCATCAAAAGAAAGCTCTATTTGTGGGAAGAAAATGACGCAAATTTCGTTTGGGTACAGCATTGCATGACCGTGCAATTAGCAGTTAAAGCGACGCAGTGCCAAATTGGAAAAAGACCTCTGGTCCTTAGGCAGCATAATGGTCCGGGGCTCAAGTGGTTAAGCTGCCAGTGGGGGAATCCCGCTGTCAGCTGAAAGAACTGAGTCTGAAATTATTGGTTTCAGGTATCGGAGCATTTGCGCAAGTACCGATACTCATACAAATTCCTAGTATCGGCACTGATACAGATATCGGTGCAACCCTAATTTCCACCAATGCATTTTTTGGAAAGGTGGAGGGACTTTTTGATATGGAAATTAAGGATATGGAAATGAAGGTAATTTACAATATTTTGTTGCACTAGGGGACGACAGCTATGGATAGGGGTGAGCAATAGGCAAAGGGATAGTAAGTTATATAAAAAAAATTAAGAATAGCTAATTAAAAGATATCAATTAAATAACAGTCATGTGTGAGTTACAATACATTTATATGATAAAAATAATAATAGTAGAAAATGGTAAAAAAAGTCCAGGGATGGTGCTGGGTTGATGAACAAAAGTCCAGGCATAAAAACTGGGATGAAATAAATGGAGAGGGGGGGGGGGATGCAGAGTATAGGTCTATGACCTCAGGGGGAGAGATACAGATACAAACACAGGAGGCAGCATGCTTGAAGGGCAGAATTCACCTTTGGAGGGAGATAAAAAGGAAGAAAAGCAGCGCCGACCTAAGTGTAGTACTGTAGCATAAACATTTATTACAGGTTAAAATGCACTCACTCAGAGTAAGGTAGATACAGGCACATCAAGTAAAAAATCCGTCCGGGAGGCTGTGTGGAGGGCAGCAGGGATCCACAGGGGGCGATCCTGAAAGCTGGAGTGTGTTACACTTGTCTCCTTGTCCCGTCTGACGGCGCCGGTGGTAACCAGTGTCACAGGCTGGGTTGAGACAGGCACAGAGTGGATCGTCTGTTTAGTTGTATTTCCCGGGTATCAGTGACGCTGGGGGCGTGCACGCGTTCAGAGCATGCGTGCTCCTTCATCAGGCATAGCATCCATTCATTTTGGAAGAGGTATAAGAAGGGCGGGCGGGCCAATTGCATCATTGGCTCCGCCTACCTCGTATTAGGCTTAAGGGAACCGTGGGAGGGGTGGACAGTGTTGAGGAACATGATGACAGAATAGGGGGTGGAGAGTGGAGGAGACAAGGAGGAAATAGTAAGGGAGGTGAAGAAGTGTGTGGATAGTACTTATTAGAAGGCAGTTGCTAAGAGGTAGATGAGGACGGGATGAAGAGTGGGAGGGTGGGATGGGGTGATCTCATGGCAATGGGATGACGAGGATTATATGTGGAAAAAAAGGAAGATTAAAAAATTGTAAAAATTAAAAAATATAAGAAAAATATATATATGTAATAAAAATAAAAATAAATGGGAGTGATGATGGGATGAAAATGGGAGAAATAGGAGGATTTTTTTAAAAAGATGGGAGTTGTGGGCTTATAAATGGATAGGGAATTGTATATAATAAAATATATGAAAAATGTGGAAAAGAAGGAATGTATATAGAAAAATATACATATAAAAATATACATATAAAGATATACATAAAAAAGATGTACATAAAAAAATATAAAAAATATATATAAAAAAAAAAAAATTATAGAAAATACATAAAAAACATATACGCACATATATACACACATACATAATATATACATGTACATATACATATATACTGTACATACATACGTGCACATGCGCATGCGTTAGGTGGAACCAGGACATGTATGGGCACATGCCGTGGTGGGTGTGGGTTTCTAGTGGGATATAGGGATAGAACCTTAGAGTGGAAGAATTATAAAGGGGGGAATAAAAAGAGAAAAGGGGGGGCAAAGGGGAGGAGACACATGAGGGTATAGAGGGGTGTTTTTGTTGGGGGGGAGGGTAGTGGGGGAGATGTGGGGTGTGTTGGGGCTGTGAAAGAGGGGATCTGGGCATGATTGAGGATGGATTGGATTTTTAGAGGACTAGGTTGACTTCTATTTCTTCATTCAGGCCTCCAGGCGCAAGGGCGTCAAGGGTATATATCCAAAAAGTTTCTCTTTCACAGAGACGTTTACTAGTATACCATTGGTGGAGCCTTGGTGGTACTCTTTGAAATGTCTGGGGATGGTTAGATTAAGGTTTTCCTCTATAGATCTGCGGTGTTCGCCAAATCTTTTCCTAAGTGTTCGGATAGTTCGACCAATATAGAGTAGGTTGTAGGGGCAACGGATGCCATAAATTACAAAGTCTGAGGAACAATTGAAAAATTCTCTGAGTTGGTAGGTGTTTCCTTTTGTGCTGAAAGATTTTTGGCGATGGGGGACAAATTTGCAGGTGAGACATTTGATCTTTTTGCATTGATACATGCCGTTTAATGAGAGGAAGGTGCGAGATGGGGTGGGTCTGTTACGTGTAGTTTTAAGCTTGCTTGGGGCAATAAGGCTTTTTATGTTTCTGGCTTTGCGGTATGTGATCTTGGGTACAGTGTGGATGGATGATTTTAGCATGGGATCCTCCAGTAGAATGTCTCAGTGCTTTTTTGAAGATTCTTTCAATTTTTTTGTATTTTGAGTGAAATTGGGTGATGAACCTGGTGGTGTGGGGCTGGGGGGGGGGGGGTTGGGTTGGTGGTTCTGTATGGGAGGGAGAGTCATTTTCTAGAAAATTGGTGAAAGCTTCTTCTATTAGATCCGGGGGGTATCCTTTTTCTAGGAATTTTGTTTTGAAAAGGTTGCCTTGTCTGATGTACTGAGTTGTGGGTGCAGTTGTGTTTTAGGCGGTTGAATTGGCTTTTTGGGATATTAGAGATCCATCTGGGGTGATGGCAGCTTTGGTAGTGTAGATATGAATTGCCTGCTGTGGGCTTTATGTAGTTTTTTGCATAGATCGTATTTTCGGTGTGACAGAGCTCAAGGTCCAGAAAGGCCAAACTCTCTGGGCTGCATGCGGATGTGAAGGAGAGGCCTAAGTTGTTGGAGTTACAATAAGTTACAAAATTGTCAATGGGTGGTCCGGTTGTGTCCCATATGATGATAATATCATCTATATATCGACCCATGTATATGATGAATTCGGAAAAAGGGTTATTGTTCCAGGTGAACAGATGTTCCCAAAGGCCCATGGTGAGGTTGGCGTAGCTGGGCGCAATATTGGCGCCCATTGCCGTCCCTTGGGTTTGGAGGTAGAAGTTGTTGTCAAATGAGAAATAGTTGTGGGTCAGGCAGAATTGGGTGGAGTCTATGATGAAGTCTGCCTGTGTAGTTTTGATGGATGGGTCTAAGGATAGGAAGTGTTTAACAGCTCGAAGACCAACGTCATGGGGAATGGAAGTGTATAGGGAGTTGACATCTAGGGAGACCCATTGATATGTGGGTTCCCAGGTGTAGTTTTTAAGGATGTCTAGGAAATGGGTACCATCACGGATGTATGTGGGTAGGTTTTGTGCTAATGGTTGTAGGAAGTGGTCAATGTATATGGAAAAAAAGCTGGTGACGCTTTCCATGGCAGCTACAATTGGTCGACCTGGGGGATTGGTTGGATCTTTGTGTATTTTTGGGAGATGGTAAAAATAGGGAGTGTTATAGTATGATCTGGATAGGAAAGAGGCTTTGGCTTTTGTAATTATGTGGTCGTTGAGGGCTTGCTTTACGAGGGTATCAGCCTCCATGGAAAAACGGGGAAGTGGGTCACTGGTGAGGCGGGTGTATGTGTTGGTATCCGAGAGTAATCTGTGGGCTTCACCAAGGTAGGCCTCACGATTTTGGATGACAATGCCACCCCTTTTGTCTGCAGATTTGATGATGATGGATGTATTATTGGTTAGTTTTTTGAGGGAGGTAGTTTCTTGGGGAGTGAGATTATTATTTGGACGTTGGGAGGAGGTGGATTTGCACATTCGCTGTATGTCCGAGAATACGACTTGGTAAAAACTCTGTATGTAGGGGCCTTTGGCGTGGCTTGGATTGAAAATGGACTTGGGTCGGAAGGGAGTGTGTTTTATGGGGGGTGAGTCATACAAATATTGTAGGAGGTGGGGAGTGTCTGGAACAGTGGAATCTTCATCGAAGTTATAGAGTTCCTCTAGGATCGCTAGACACGGATCCTCCAGATCATGTTCAGAGGGAGGTGTGGATGTGGTGGTGTTTGGATTTATATCGTCTTAATTGTCATTTAATTTCTCTTTGTGGGATTTTATATTGAAGAAGCGTTTGACTGTGAGGTCGCGAATAAATTTGTTTAAATCCACAAACAGAGTGAACGGGTTAGGTTGTGTGGTGGGTGCAAAGTTTAGGCCTTTGTTAAGTAAGGAGATTTCTTCAGGAGTGGGGACATGGGAGGAGAGATTGAAGATTTTTATAGTTTGGCAATCTTTTCTTTGGGCTTTGTGTTTGGTTCTTCTACCCCCTCGTCTGCCTCTTCTAGTTTTCTTTTTAGGACAGAGAGGGGGGTTTTAGCTAAAAAAGACTGGTCAGTGGTTTGTGGGAGTGGCTCCATACAGTGGCCTGTCTGTGGTTGGGAGGCAGTGGCATCTTGAGTGTTGAGTTTGAAAGGGTACATAGATGGGTTAGGGGGATCTGTTGGGGATTGGGTGTTGGATATGCCATGGGGGGCAGTATTGTGGTTGGGAGGGGGTTTGGCAGAGGGTGGTGAATGGGAGGTCTCTATAGAGGGGATGTTTGAATTGGTGGTGGCCACTGTTGTGGTTGTGGGTCTGGTATTAGTGGGAATAGTGGAAGTTTGTTTTTTGTTGTCAGACTGGTTAGCTGGAGGAGTTTTATTGGGTTTCCTATATCTTTTGGGTTTGGGCTGTAGTGGAGGGGGGTGATGTTCATATGGCGATGGCCGGGGATGAGTGGGGGGGGGGCCTGGTGGGTGGGGGGTATATGGTTGTGGGATGTGGACGTGGGGTAGGATGATGGGATTGGAAGGGCTGGAAGGAGGGAGGGAAGGAGATTTGCATTAGGGATATCAGTTTTTTTATTTTCCATTGGAAGACTTTTTTATTATTGTAGTCATCCAGGTCTCTTCTCATTTTTTGGAGTTTGGTTTGGATAAGTTTGTCTTCATCTTTTTTAACTTTCTTTTAAAGGAGATCTAGCCAGGTGGTAGGGAGATTGGGTGTCTCTTTGGTGAGAGTGTGGATCAGTTGTTTGAGTTTCTCTAGGAGTGTACAGGTTTTTTGGTCTCGTTGTTGTATGATAATATTGATCCATTTTTGGGAGCAAAATTCAGAGATATGTTCCCATTCGTTTTGGAGGTCAGGAGAGAGGAAGGAGCATCTGGTCTTTATTCTGAGGCCCCTAGGGGTGACTTTGGAGGACAAATATTGCTTGAGGAAGAATTTGTACCATTTTTGGTGGTTTAACATTATTATCTTCGATTTTTCTAAAAAGTGCACAGAGCTTCCCATACAGGTTCTCTTTAACTGTGAATTTTGGGCTGAAAAATTCAGTTGGGAAGTGTGAAAATAGTTCGTCCAAAAGAACATATTTGGACTGTTCTAGGGATAGCAGCATATCCATGATGGAAAATGAAAGGGTGAAAGAATAGAGGGGGAAGGAGGAGAAAAGGACAAGCTAAAAACAGTGTTGTGAGAAAGAGAAGAGTGATTGTTTGGGATATTTAGGTGAGTGCCTGTGTCTAAAAGGGGGGGGGGGGGGGTTTGAGGTGGAGTAAGGGAAAGGGAAATAATAAATCACCAAGCAGCAAACAAAGGTTTCTGGAGATATACAAGATAATTTACAATATTTTGTTGCGCTAGGGGACGACAGCTATGGATAGGGGTGAGCAATAGACAAAGGGATAGTAAGTTATATAAAAAAATTAAGAATAGCTAATTAAAAGATATCAATTAAATAACAGTCATGTGTGAGTTACAATACATTTATATGATAAAAATAATAATAGTAGAAAATGGTAAAAAAAGTCCAGGGATGGTGCTGGGTTGATGAACAAAAGTCCAGGCATAAAAACTGGGATGAAATGAATGGAGAGGGGGGGGGGATGCAGAGTATAGGTCTATGACCTCAGGGGGAGAGATGCAGATACAAACACAGGAGGCAGCATGCTTGAAGGGCAGAGTTCACCTTTGGAGGGAGATAAAAAGGAAGAAAAGCAGCGCCGACCTAAGTGTAGTACTGTAGCATAAACATTTATTACAGGTTAAAGTGCACTCACTCAGAGTAAGGTAGATACAGGAAATTAAGGGGAACCCTGCGCCAATTTAAAAAAAAAAATGACGTAGGGGCCACACCCAAAATCCATACCAGACCTGAATTTTAAGGGGAACCCTGCGCCAACATTTTTAAAAATGACCCGCCCCCTCTGACGTCACGGGGACTTTCCCATGGCTGCCCCGTGGTGTCAGAGGGGGTGGGGCCACCCGGTTACATAAAACGGGTGACCCCGACCCACTGACACTATGGGGAATCCATGGGAAAGTCCCCGTGGCGTCAGAGGGGGCGGGTCAACTTGGGGACATCGTTATATAAGAACTGTCAAAGGCGAAGAAGCGTCACATGGCGGGAGCCTCCCATGGAGGTGGATTGGTTGCGCCTTTTATTTTTTTAAATTTTTCAGTCCGTCGGCGGAGCGATATAAGAAGATGAAGGGACATCGCGGGACATTTTTATTTTTTAATAAAGGACTTGTCCCAAGCTGTGTCTTGTCTTTTTTAACATTTTGACACTTTTTTTGTGAAATGCTAGGGGAACTTGTACCCCGTTACCATTTCACTCAGGGGGGAGGCCAGGATCTGGGAGTCCCCTTGTTAAAGGGGGCTTCCAGATTCCGATAAGCCCCCCTCCCGCAGACCCCCACAACCACCGGGCAAGGGTTGTGGGGATGAGGCCCTTGTCCCCATTAACATGGGGACAAGGTTCTTTGGGGGGCTACCCCAAGCACCCTCCTCATGTTGAGGGCATGTGGCCTGGCACGGTTCAGGAGGGGGGGCGCTCTCTCGTCGCTCCCCCCTCTTTTCCTGCGGCCTGCCAGGTTGCGTGCTCGGATAAGGGTCTGGCATGGATTTTGGGGGGATGCCTACGCCATTTTAAATTTGGCGTAGGGTTCCCCTTAATTTTCATATCAAACCTGAAGGGCCTGGTATGGATTTTGGGGGGACCCCACACGCAATTTTTTTTTAAAGGTTCCCCTTAATATTCATACCAGACCCAAAGGGCCTGGTAATGGACTGGGGGGGGTCCCCATGCTCTTTTTTTCAATGACTTATCTGTATTGCCGAGACCCGACAATTCATTACAGACGTGATCCGTTTTAAATGACAATTTTTCCTTTAGAAATGTCATTTTGCTGTGGTACTGTTCTAAACACGGGAAACATATGCCACTTTACAGGCATACTATAGACACCCCCCAGGCACAATATTTAAAGGAATATTTCATTTTTATTGTTTCACTTTAAGCATTAAAAAAAAAAAATCACTGCTCCCGAAAAAACTGACGTTTTTTTTAAAAAAAATTTGCATTGATCCATGTCCCCTGGGGCAGGACCCAGGTCCTCAAACACTTTTTATGACAATAACTTGCATATAAGCCTTTGAAAATTAGCACTTTTGATTGTTCATGTTAGTGTCCCATAGGCTTTAACAGTGATTCGGCAGCTTTCAAATGTGCCACGAACACTGCTTATTGTTCGCTGTTCGGCAAACAGGCGAACACCTGATGTTCAATTCGAATATCGGGCTCATCCCTAGTGGGGATGGTGTGTTCAGGGTGATGTGCAGTGTTAGTTTTCCACCACACATAGCGTTTTGTGGTGGAGGAAAAAAGTTCAATTTTGGTCTCATCTGACCAGATCACCTTCTTCCACATGTTTGCTGTGTCCCCCACATGGCTTCTCGCAAACTGCAAACTGAACTTATGGTTTTCTTTCAGCAATGTCTTTCTTCTTGTCACTCTTCCATAAAGGTTAGATTTATGGAGAGCACGACTAATAGTTGTCCTGTGGACAGATTCTCCCACCTGAGCTGTGGATCTCTGCAGCTCCTCCAGAGTTACCATGGACCTCTTGGCTGCTTCTCTGATGAATGCTCTCCTTGCCCGGCCTGTTAGTTTAGGTGGACGGCCATGTCTTGGTAGGTTTGCAGTTGTGCCATACTCTTTCCATTTTCGGATGATGGATTGAACAGTGCTCCGTGAGATGTTCAAAGCTTGGGATATTTTTTATATAACCTAACCCTGCTTTAAACTTCTCCACAACTTTATCTCTAACCTGTCTGGTGTGTTCCTTGGCCTTCATGATGCTGTTTGTTCACTGATGTTCTCTAACAAACTTATGAGGGCTTCACAGAACAGCTTTATTTATATTGTGATTAATTGACACACAGGTGGACTCTAGTTACTAATTAGGTGACTTCGGAAGGCAATTGGCTCCATTAGATTTTAGTTAGGGGTATCAGAGTAATGGGGGGCTGAATACAAATGCCCCCCCACACTTTTCACATATTTATTTGTAAAAAAATGTGAAAACCATTGATCATTTTCCTTCCACTTCACAATTATGTGCAACTTTGTGTTGGTCTATCACATAAAATCCCAATAAAATACATTTACGCTTTTGGTTGTAACCTGACAAAATGTGTAAAATTTCAATGGGTATTTATTCATTTCAGGTACTTTTGTAGCACCATCAATTTACGCAGCGCTTTACATATACATTGTATAGTCACATCAGCCCCTACCCTCAAGGAGCCTACAATCTAAGGTCCCTAACTCACATTCATATACTAGGGCCAAATCAGACAGCAGCCAATTAACCTACCAGCATGTCTTTAGAATTTGGGAGAACATGCAAACTCCAGGCAGGTGGCGCCATGGTTGGGATTTGAACCAGCGACCCTTTTAGCTGCTAGGGGAAAGTGCTAACCACTACACCACTGTGCTGCCCGTTCTGAATACTTTTTCAAAGCACTGTATATGTCAGAGCTATATAAATGTATAATATTAGTGTGTGTGTGATTGTGGGGGCAACATTAGAGTGTAAGCTCCTCTGGTACAGAGGCTGATGAGATTGGCTCAGTGTTCTGTATACAGCACTGCGGTATATGTCAGAGCTATATAAATGTATAATAATAATAGTGTGTGACTGTGGGGGGACATTAGAGTGTAAGCTCCTCTGGTGCAGAGTCTGAAGTGAGTGGCTCAGTTTTATTTGACATGATGCATTGCTATTACATAAAAATGTAAAGTAAAGAAATAATGAATACCAAAAAAGCTTTTTGGACAGAGATTTAAAAGCACAAATGAAGATATAGTATACCTTGAACAGTAACATATGCTTCAGCAGATATCCATTTATCAAACGCATAATCAAGTCTAAAATATTTGTGACATTTGTATTTTCCAGTTGCAGCCGTGGTGACATTTGGAATATGTAAGATGCCGTCTGTGATGACCCATTTCTCATCATCCTTGTTAAAGTAAGTCTCTTTATCGGTTTTGTATATTTCCCCACTGTGACATCTCAGACTCAGGTGATCGCCTTCTACTACGGCTAGTGGGGTCTGCAGGATGAGATAATCTAGAAACCAACCAAAAAAATTGTAAAAGAGAAAAAGAGATGTAATCAGAGAACTGCACATTTATTGATCAAGCGGTGATTGCAGTGGCATCGCTATAGAGGTGCGAACAGCATCCAAGTGACACCCACAAGAGGGGTGACACCATCAAGTAGCACTGTGGCAGGCTGGGGGAGGAGAGCCACGCCAATGCGCTCAGTCTGATCATAGGTTTGCCCTGAGATTTTAAATGAGGCGTAACACACATCGCCACATAAATAAATGATGTACAAATTTATTAATGAATAAAATACAATTCTCATTACATTGCATAAAAAGCAGATAAAATATTGTCAAGCTGATTTGTAACGATTCCATGATACATTTCATACCGGATAAAGATATTCCAAGTACTATCCTGTATGATAAAGATGAAAAATGCATCCTAAAAATTTGACGCGTTTCTGTTCACTTCATAAGGAGCAGATGCACATAAAAATATATCTGTAAAGTTGAACATCAATCACAGGCACAGACAAATGGACTGAAGCTTCTGTTTAACCTCCTCCTCTCAGTACTCATGCAAAAGCAATAAAAGCAATAGTACTCTCAATATGTTTTAAAACAATTTAAATAGAGGCAAAACGAGAACCTTCAGGGCCTGGTGCAAGAGACCATGAAGGGCCCCCCTGAGTCCCGGATGGGGTCCCTTCTCATGAACCTGGGACCCTTCCCCCGAAGCCCAGTGGTGGAACGCCAGGGCACGGTCGCAAGTGTAACCTTTGTGACTGTGGTGGTCAGTAGTTTTTTATTATTATTTTTTTACTGTTTATTTTATTTTTTTACAATATTATTTTTTATAATTTTTTTACATTATGTTTAGGAGCCCCATTGGGGGGCTTTGGTAAGATATCAGGGGTCTAAACAGACCTCTGATGTTCCACTGCTGAGTTCCCAATCTCCTTCTCTTCCACCTCAGCTGCACATAATCTTCCCTTTCATTTACAAACTAAAGCATAGTTAAGATAGTTATGAATGAACAGAGTCAGATCCCTGACTCTGTCCATTCAGACAAGGAAGGGGCCGGTAAATTACATATTTACCAGCCCTTTCCCTACTCTCCATCCTGACAAATCCCCCAGCAATACTGCAGGGGGGCCAGGACAGAGGACAGGGGCGCAGGAGCAGCAGAAAAAAGCTGGATAGGAGGAACGGAGGGTGGAGGCTTATAGAGGAATCAATCTCTCCATTTTTCTACATGAGGAAAATGGAGGGGATCGTTTCCTCTATATGCCGCTCCCCCTATTCAGGTGTACATTGGAGCATAGGCCCCCGTAGAGCATGAGGCCAGATCGCAACTGTGACCCCTGTAGTTACGCCCCTGGTGGCAGTGCTGTGTGGGGAATGGAACACAGCGCTGCTAGGGTGGATTGGATCAGTGGCAGTGCTGGTAATAATACGATCAGTGTTAATGCTGGAGGGAAGGGGGATTGATCAGGGGCAGTGCTGGGAGGGAGGGGGTGGACTAATCACTGGCAGATGCTCGGGGGGGGGGAATTGGTCACTGGCAGATGCTGGGGGGGTTGGGATCACTGTCAGATGCTGAAGGGGGTGGTTGGGATCACTGTAAGATGCTGAGGAGGGGTGGGATCACTGTCAGATGCTGGGGGGGTGGAATCACTGGCAGATGCTGGGGGGTGTTGGGATCACTGGCAGATGCTGGGGGGTGTTGGGATCACTGGCAGATGCTGGGGGGTGTTGGGAAAACTGGCAGATGCTGGGGGGGTGTTGGGATCAGTGTGACAGTGGTGGTAGGATGGGAGCAGTGCCAGTGCTGGAGGGTGATGGGATCAGTAGCAGCATTGGTGTGGGTTGGGATCTATGTTACTCACTTGCACTCGCTCTCTCAATGTCAGCTTAGGACTCTATGCTCCATGTTCTGTATATGCTCCAGCTCCCTTCACATGTCTCCAGGTCACTATCCCAAGATGGGGTTTCTTCAGACGTCTGAGACCTCCCCTGGCTCCTCCCCCTTCACTCTACCTGACTGAGTGGCTGAGAAAAGTACATAGCTTCTGCCTCCCGATGGCTCTGGGTGAGCAATCCGCTGTGCAGTGATAACTACACTCACTCATCATTGCCTCTGAGCAACTAGCAGAAGGACCTTTTGGCAGGTGGACCCCCCCATAGTGGCGTGATGACAGGGCCCAGTCGCAAATGCGACTGGTGCGACCCTGGTAATTCCGCCCCTGGGTTGAAACCCTATAAAAAAATTAAAAAAGAGATCCTGTTCCCTTATAGTAGGTTAAACAGCACAGTGCTTGTGCTGTCGAATTTGTCCCTTTCTATGCTTTAAAAAAAACAGGTTGATCCTGCCTGTTCTTAGTGTGCTGCTGATCCATGATTACCGTGGCCAGGTTACATGCCTCCGTCAACCTGCTGCTCTCCTCTCTCCCCCTCTTCCCCTCCCTCCCTGCCTGTCAGTGCCTGTATGTGTTTGCTGCTCCTCCCCTCTTGCCTTCATTAGTAGCTGGCAGTAAAGTTAAAGTAAAATTACTGTCAGCCCCTCTGTTGTACCAATCCATCCTACACTGTGTACATGTTTGTATAAAATTATGCCTTTAAATACCTTATCTCAGATCTTTTCTGGACGGTAACGTGACCTCAGCCCACTCTTCTCCCCTGATCTAAGGGCTACAATGGGAAAGGCCAAAATCCCCTCTGAGGTCACGTGACCACGGTGCTGGGGAGGTAACGTGTGCTTTCTGCTCAGCCCCTCCTGCTGTAGCTCTTGGATCGGGGAAAGCGAGTGGCCAGAGGTCACGTGACCGGCCAGAACAGATCTGATTATTTAGATGCATTATTTTATACAAGCATGTACACAGTGCGGGATGGCCTGATAAAACAGAGGGGCTGGCAGTAATATTTATATGAGTTTACAACTCCTTTAGTCCTACTGAGGAAGCCTTTAGTGGTGTAACACATATAATCAGCAAATTTGATGTCACCACTGGGAGGTGTGGAGACCCTGCGGTGAGAAGGCAGTTTACTTTTTTGGTAGAGAAAAGTACAGGTGATACTCGAAAAATTAGAATCTTGTGCAAAAGTTCATTTATTTCACGAATGCAACTTAAAAGGTGAAACTAATACATGAGATAGACTCATTACATGCAAAGCAAGATACTTCAAGCCATGATTTGTCATAATTGTGATGATTATGGCTTACAGCTTATGAAAACCTCAAATCCACAGTCTCAGAAAATTAGAATATTTTGAAAAGGTGCAATATTCTAGGCTCAAAGTGTTCCGCTCTAATCAGCTAATTAAGCCATAACACCTGCAAAGGGTTCCTAAACCTTTAAATGGTCTTTCAGTCTGGTTCAGTAGGAATCACAATCATGGGAAAGACTGCTGACCTGACAGTTGTGTAGAAAACCATCATTGGCACCCTCCATAAGGAGGGAAAGCCTCAAAAGGTAATTGCAAAACAAGTTGGATGTTCCCAAAGTGCCGCATCAAAGCACATTAATAGAAAGTTATGTGGAAGGGAAAATTGTGGAAGAAAAAGGTGCACAAGCAGCAGGGATGATCGCAGCCTGGAGAGGATTGTCAGGAAAAGGCCATTCAAAAGTGTTGGGGACTTTCACAAGGAGTGGAATGAGCCTGGAGTCAGTGCATCAAGAGCCACCACACACAGACGGATCCTGGACATGGGCTTCAAATGTCACATTCCTCTTGTCAAGCCACTCCTGAACAACAAACAACATCAGAAATGTCTTACCTGGGCTAAAGAAAAACGGACCTGGTCTGTTGCTCAGTGGTCCAAAGTCCTCTTTTCTGATGAGAGAAAATTTTGCATCTCATTTGGAAACCAAGGACCCAGAGTATGGAGGAAGAATGGAGAGGCACACACTGCAAGATGCTTGAAGTCCAGTGTAAAGTTTCCACAGTCTGTGTTGATTTGGGGAGCCATGTCATCTGCTGGTGTTGGTCCACTGTGCTTCATTAAGTCCAGGGTCAATGGAGCCATCTACCAGGAGATTTTGGAGCACTTCATGCTTCCTTCCGCAGACGAGCTCTATGGGGATGCTGACTTCATTTTCCAGCAGGACTTGACATCTGCCCACACTGCCAAAAATACCAAAACCTGGTTCAATGACTGTGGGATTACTGTGCTTGATTGGCCAGAAAACTCACCTGACCTTAACCCCATAGAGATTCTGTGGGGCATTGCCAAGAGAAAGATGAGAGGCATGAGACCGAACCATGCAGAAGAGCTGACGGCCGCTATTGAAGCATCCTGGTCTTCCATAATACCTCAGCAGTGCCACAGGCTGATAGCTTCCATGCCACGCCGCATTAAGGCCTACTGAGTACATATGCATGCTTATACTTTTCAGAGGTCCGATATTGTTCTATGTACAATCCTTGTTTTATTGATTGCATGTAATATTCTAATTTTCTGAGATTGTGGATTTGGGGTTTTCATGAGCTGTAATGCCGCGTACACACGGTCAGACTTTTCGTCTACAAAAGTCCAACGGACGCTGACGGACTAAAGCTGGCTGGTAATCCGATCGTGTGTGGGCTTCTCCGGACTTTCAACGGACTTTTTTAGCCTCAAATCCGACGGACTTTAGATTTGAAGCATGCTTCAAATCTTTACGTCGTAAGTACGACGGACCCCGAAGTCCGCTCGTCTGTATGCTAGTCCGACGGACAAAAAAACGACGCATGCTCATAAGCAAAAACTAAACGGAAGCACTCGGTCTAGTAAAACTAGTGTTCGTATTGTAGGTAGCACATTCATCACGCTGCAAAATCTGTGATCGTTCAATGCAGCGCATTTTATTTCTTCTTTACGAAGGCTCTAAAGAACGAAGGTGTTTTGCTGTTCATAATCAGA